>CM077158.1:93794584-94228957 GCA_039583875.1 Platanthera guangdongensis | reverse complement strand
ATCAGCACTGCCTCCCATCCCCTGATATGATGCGTCGGTGTAGACCTGAATTCCCTCCCTCCCGAGGGAGAGTAAGAATGGGAGCCAAGGTTAGCCGATCCTTCAGCTCCTGGAAAGCTGTCTGGCACTGCGGGGTCCACACGAACGGTACCTCCTTCTTCGTCAAGGTTGTGAGAGGGAGGGCGATTCGTGAGAATCCCTCCACGAACTTCCGGTAATAACCGGCAAGTCCTAGAAAACTCCGCACGTCCGTGGCCGTCTTCAGCGGCGGCCAATCCCTGACTGCCTGAATCTTTGCCGGGTCCACCGCCAGCCCGGCTCCGCTGATAATGGGGCCTAAGAAAGCCACCTCCTTCAACCAGAACTGACACTTGCTGAACTTCGCATAAAGGCGATGCTCCTGCAGTCTCTCCAAGGTCTGTGCCAGATGTCGTGTGTGCTCCTTCTCCGTCTTAGAATAGATAAGGATGTCGTCTATGATACTATGACGAACACATCCAAATAAGCCTCGAAGACCCGTTTCATGAGGCTCATAAATGCCGACGGGCATTCGTGAGCCCGAAGGCATCACGATGAACTCATACAATCCATATTCTGCTACTAAAAGGCCGTCTTCAGAATATCCTCCTCCTGGATCCGCAGCTGGTTAGTAGCCTGACCTCAAGACCAGCTTCGAGACATAATGGGCTCCCTCCAGCTGATCGAACAACTCGTCTATCCTGGGGAGCGGATAGGTATTTTCAGACGGTCAGCCTGTTTAAGTGCTCGATAGTCGATGCACAGGCGAAGAGTGCCATCCTTCTTCTTCACGAATAGGACCGGAGCTCCCCATGATGAGGAGCTCGACCTAACAAATCCTGCTTCCACCAGCTCCTGCAACTGTGTCCGAAACTCCGCCAACTCCTTCGGGGCCATCCGATAAGGGGCTTAGATACCGGCTTAGCCCCTGGTACCCAACTGAATATGAAAGTCCTTCTCCCTATGCGGAGCAGTCCTGACAGCTTATCCGGAAAAAATATCGGCATAGTCACGAACCACCGGAATGTAGCAATCAGGTCCTTCTCCTCAGTCATCTCGGAATAATACCTGATAGACCTCGTCTCCTTGCATGTGAGCCTTAACGGCCTGATAGATGAAAGCAGGAGACGGGGGGCGGGAAACCAGAGTAGTACCTTCGATGTCACATAAGTATCGCCGTGGCGCAGCACGACCCTCCTCGACGGGCAGTCAATCTGGCATGGTTCCAGACAAGCCATGTCATGCCCAAGACAAAGGTCGAAGTCCGGCATTCTCTGGATCGTCGCCGGGGCCTCGAGAGTGTCAACCCTCTATGGTAACCTCCAGGAGGCACTTCTCTGTTGGACTGGATCTCCATCCCATTGGGGAGACGCACCCTCCTGGATAATCCCGTATAATATCGAATCTGTCAGATCCTTGACGAAATCCTCCGACACAAAGTTGTGCGATGCCCCCGTGTCGAACAGGGTATGGGCAGGCTTGCCGCACACCATCACCATTCCTAAATCAGTTTAAAAAAAACTTTGGTGTAGGTTTTCTAACCTAGGTTGTGTAGTAGTTCTATCAATACTTAATATGAGCAGGGAATAAATTCAAAACTAAAAATTACTCTCATACCTGCAATAACCCTGTCCGGGTTCCGGGGCTGTGCTAAGTCCAAAGCGTAAATCTGCTCCCCATTCTGTCTTCGGTCTCCTCCCTGATTACCACGTCCTCGGCCGCGTCCTCGGCCTCCGAAATGCTGGGCAGGTGGGCCACCCTGTGGTGCTGGAGGTGGTGCCCCCCTCATAGGGCAGTTTCTCCGGAGATGTCCCACCTGGTGACAATGGAAACACTCCGGCGGGGGATACGCCATACCCCCGGGGTCTCGGCATCTCCTGAATCGGAGAGGTTGAGGGGCCAAACCACCTGCTCTCTCGGCTCCTGCCTCACCTCCTGACGAGGCTGCTCCTCTATCCTCCTTCCATCTGGTATGGTGCCTCGCCGCTGATCATTTCGGGCCCTCCGGCCTTGATCCTCCGCTTGCCGCTTCCGGCCTCGAGTGGCGTGTTAATCGGCCTCAATCCTCTTCGCCATCTCCAAGATCCGGGAGATAGGCCCGTCAGAGACAAACAACAAGGCCTCCCTCAACTCCTCTTTTAGGCCCTTATAAAACCTCTAGACGTAACCAGCTTCGTCCAGCTGGTAAGAGCCCGCATATCGGGCTAAATGATCGAACTCTCGGTGGTACTCCACCACCGTCCTGGTGCCCTGCCTCAGCTGCAATAACCGCTCCTCCAACTCGTCCCTGGCCGACTGCGGAACAAAGTGCTCCAGCAGCGTGGCCCTGAATTCCTCCCAAGTGATTTCTGCAATCTCCCTATCAGCATATGTCGTGTCCAACAGCGTCTTCCACCACCTCTTAGCATGGGACTCCAAGCAAGATACCACCAGGGCCACCCTCTCCTCCCAAGGGCATCGTATCCCAGTCAACATCTCGTACATAACATCCAGCCACTCCTCTGTCCCCAAGTATGATGGGGGAGAGAGTCCTCGGAAGGTGCTCATCCAGTTGGCCCCTGGGTTTGGCTGCTGGGCTGGAGCCTGCTGAGCCCGGAAGGCCTCAAGGATAGCTGTAAGGGTCTGCCCCATGTCCGACTGGAGGAAAGGTGTGGGGACCATGGGAGGTGGTGCAATATCTGGGGTCTGCTGAGCTCCACCTTGTGGGGTGGGCTGAGCTGGGGGCTGCAAAACGAACTACATTAGTAGGTAATCGACTCAATGCCTAATGAAAGTGGATAATTTACATGTGATTCCCCCCATATGGGCACACCACTGCTTCCGCTGCTTAGTTTGTCCCCAAACTAAACTCGCACGGGGGTGACCCAAGGTTGTGGACGGCTACTTTTCGATCGAGGTCTGCGCTTGATACCACTTGTAAGAGCCCCCCCCCCCCCCCCCCCCCCCCCCCTTTTTTTTTTCTTTCTCGACACCGGGGTCTTAGGCCCAGAACCGCCGTTTTGCGGTGACTCCTTCACGCCCTGAAGGGTCATCACCACAAAGCGCCGATTCTGCCGGCCAATTCGATCACAGAAAAGTAGCATAAAGAAGTCATGAAAACTAACTGTCCACAGAAAATCACATGTCATAATAAATATAACTCCACGAAGGGAGTGTCCACAGAATAAAACATCAGAGTAGCAAAAACGGGCTTATGCCCGGTACATCATAGCCTCACTACAAAATCACTCATGCGGAAGCAGAAAAACTACTCAAGGTCGAGACTCACGGTCCCGGCTGTATGAACTCCGGAGCTAGACTGCCCCACCTCCAAGCGCACCGGTCTCTGGGGCTGCTCCTCCATGCTGGTCTCCACGATCCCCTAAATGATGCGGTTCGAAAACCGTTAGTCTAAAAGACTAAGTCCTATCATCCCCGCCCCTTCCCCCACGGCTCCTAGGCACCGAGCGGAGAGGAAAAAAGGGGAGGACTTGAAGGTGGAGAATATCAAAAGCAGATGGCAGCGGTCCTATACTAGTAAATTCCATAGCATGTAAAGACAATAAGCTGAAATATGAAAAGTAACCTTTACTTATGTGAAAACACATAAGCCAAGGGATCTTCTGCAAGGCTCCCATCGTATAAAAAGTCCCATACCAATTTATACGTTGGGGTGTCGGTTATCAAACAGCAGTAACTATATATACCAAAAATTAACCTTAATTTATAAACTTGCCCACACAAGCTTATAGACCAAGGGGTCGTTTTGCAGGTCCTAAAGTATAAGCGTCCCATTCCACTTATACTTTAGGTGTCAGGGTTAAAAGGATCGATTATGCTATGACATGCAAGTGGGTATGATGGATCATGCAAGTGCAACGCACACACCCGACTCTGTGCACACAGACCTTTAGTTCCCCCTTTCTGGAGCCGTAACCTCCCAGAATACCTCCGTAGTGGCAGACGGAAGCGGTGGGTTGGGCCTCGCCCACCTCTAAACCAGTAAAGCACTACCGGTCAGACCTATCGTACGCCTCAACGCTTGGTGCACGAAGCGGACTCCTCCGTACTCTTGACGGCTGGTGCATCAGACTTCTGTTGGCGAAGTGCTAACCACACTTGCCGAGTCAACGTATTGGCGTCGGTGCATCGACCCTCCAATACCGAAGACCCACCACCTTAATTTCCTTTCCTGTTATGCACATGCAAATTAGCGTAATCAAGAACCGAGCCGAAGCTCCCCAGACCAACACGTCCGTCTCAAACAATCGAGCCGAAGCTCCCCGGACCCAAAGTCCGCCTTTTAACCATCCGAGCCGAAGCTCCCAGCTAACATCCGGTGCCATCAGTGTTTGTGAAATGTGCAACCCTAATTACTAAGTTTCTCTTTTCAGCTTGTTAAAACAGTTTACGTTAACCCAGGACTGCCCCCGGTATTCCCTGTGAAGGGCTCTCAAGGGGCACTAGGAACTGTGTTGGGATTACACCCAGCATTCCCTTTCGCAAGGTACTTATTTTGTTATTGGTTGATTCCCTTACCCATTATTTTCTCATGTTCCGATATGCTAATCATAGGGTGATTTGACTCCAACTCTCTCCTTGGGTAGGACGATCTTTCGTCGGACCCGAACGCCTCTAAACCCTAGACAAAAACCACACTCTACTCACTCATCTTCCATAGATGCCACCCATTCTACATATCCTTCCAGCAATCCATCAAATCCATCCCACGCCCTAATTCATATCCAAAATGATTTCCTGCAGTTTTGCTATATGCAGACCGCTTAAGCTACATGAGCCGTAAAAAGGGAAGTACATGAAATACTCATCCAATACCACTATGATAATTACTAGAGGGCTAAAATGATATTTGAAGCATAAATCCAGAAATCCATAATTTTCATAATTTGTCTGATAATTTATTTATTTATTCTAGTATCCAAAAAGCCCAAGTTTGAACACGAAGTAGCAATTTCAGACAAGATAATGTTCCAACAAATTTATGGTAATCACAAAATACATAATCAACTCTAAGGCCTAAGTCTTCAAATTTTCAGCAAGGTTTGGACCCTTAAATTTAATTACAAAGTTACCTCATAAAAAGTCAATTTAAAAGATTTTACAGTAATAATGCCTCCAAAAATTCAGAAAAAATTCAGGGATGATTGTGATGGCCTACAAATATCCTAGAAAAAGTGTCATAATTTATCATTTAAAAATAAGGCTATATTTGATTTTCTCATGGACTTTCAAATTTAAGAGTAAATGAACAAAGTATAATAATTAGCCATCAAATATTTCCACAAAAATTCCCACATGATAATATTGAGCTAAAAACACTAAGTAGCAAGTTTCATGATTTTTCAGTAAGTAATGGGCTCTTGCAAGGATTATTTAGTATGTAATCAAAATGAAGCACTTGTGAAGTAGATGCCCTAACTAGTTATCCAAAAATTCTATCAAAATTCATACATGATTAGTATAGCCTAAAACTACCTCTGCCAATGATTCATGCCCTTTCAATGGGCAGTGAGACCACAAAAGCCAAAATATTGATTAGGGCAATCCTAATGGTTACAAATGAAGTGCTGCAAATATAGATCAAAACTCCTCAAGTAAATTGTCAGAGGCTCAAAATATCCCCATTCCCTCACTACTCAAATTTGGTTAAGTTTCAATATGTTTAGCTAATTCAAACCTACACTACAAGTTTTAGGTCCTAAGCTAGGGTTAGGGTTTTGGGGATCCTACCCTTTTCAAAATTAGTTAATATTTCTAACAGAGGGTTTTATATATCCTAGGAACCTCCTTGCAAAATTTGGAGTTCATCCACGGTGTTTAGGACTCATGCCCTTCACAAGGCAAAAAGGTCCCTCCTTAGGGTTTGGCCTAGGGACTTAGGGCAAATCAACTCTACTCTACCCCACATTCCATGAGGAGGTGCTAAGTGACATAACAAGTCAGTGGCCCAAATTTCAGCCTCTGTTGAGGTGATTTGGTCACTAAAAATCAGAAATGCACTTTTTGACCAAAATGCCCTTATTAAGGTATAGTTAGGGTTAGGTCAAAACCTATTCAAAACATATCCAAATTTGGTGAAACTCTATACAGATACCTAAAATGAACCCAAGGACCACTCACCAAAATTTGGGAGGGTTTGGAGGTGTTTAGGGCACCTATTTAATTTATTTAATAATTATTAAATTTTTATAAAAACTATAGAAATATTTTCTCCAAAAATTCCCATTTTTGGACCAGCTCTAGGTATAGCTAGGGTAGACTCCCTGTCAAAATTTCAACTGATTTGGACTAGGGATGAAGTGTGGGCACTCAGTTTAATGACTGCCTAGCCCTAAGGGTATGTCCCACCAAAATGGGTGCCCTGGTCAAACCAGGAGCCTCTAACTATTTTTAGATATTTAAAATCATGTGTTGATCATTTCCTCATACAGAGCCTCTAACTATTTTTAGATATTTAAAACATTAAATGACAAAAGTGTGACAGAATGAAATAATTAGAATTAATTTCCTATAGTTTAACCCTGATGCAGCACGAATCTTGGCGCAGGGATCAACGGCATCCGGTCATCTTCTTCGTTGAGTCGACGGCTGCGATTCGTCCCGCCTGGAGCGATTTCCAAACGCCACTGCCGGCGACCCGGCCACCGGCCACTCCCCGGCCGGCCACCGGCACCACCACCTCCGTTGAGGTGGTGGCCATCCCCAGGCGGCGGCTTGGCCGCCGGAAACCCCTTTTCCGGCAATCCCGAGAGGTGAAGTTTTTCAGAAAAATCCATGAAAAGCCGAATTGGATCGGGCACAATTGAGCCCGAACCTTGGACCTATTGATTGCTATGATCTAATCATGAGTTAAGGAGAGGGGGAGGACCTTCCTGGCGGCCTGGATGCGAGAAGAGCGGCGGGATGCCATTGACAATGGCGGCGGCGCTCGGCTTCTGCAACGGCACAGTGGGATGGCTCGTCTCCTCCAGGTAAACGCTCTAAAATATTCCCCTTGGCCCCCTGATGGTGTTTAAATGGCAAATGAGGAAGAGGGGAGGCTGGTTCTTCAATGACCATTAACACCATTAAAGGTGTGGCTCGGGTAGAGTGGAGGGGGGCTGAATCCATCCCTTGGTGGCCGGGAAACGGCTGGAATCAACTCCTCTCGCCTAGAGGAGTTGATTGCAGCCATAAATGGTGGCTATTAGCCTCCCTTGGCTGGCCTTCCACTCTCCCCTTCCTCTTCCTCATTTTCTCTCTCCTCCATTATCATGGAGGGGAGCTCCTTTCTCTCTCCTAGTCACCTCTGGTTGACTGGTCAACCCCACAAGTTAAATGCAGCCCACTTGGTTATGATGGTCAAGGAAATGTGGTTAGCCTAAGGAGGAAGTTGCTTGGGCTTGGGTTAGCCCTTTTGGGCTAGGTTTGACTTGACCCAAATGAGGGTTGACCTGGGCCAATTTGACCATCTGGGTTGCCCCATTGGGTTTTTAGTGGCCCATTGGACTCCCTTAAGGTCTAGGGTTACTAGAATAGGGTTGGTTGGGCATCTTGGTGGTCACATGCCCCTTGGCAAGGGCACTTTGACCATCTAGGGCTAGAGTTGACTTGGGTCAACATGACCAATTAGGTTGACCCCTATGGGTCCTGGGTGACCCATTGGCTTCCCTTAGGGTCTAGGTAGGGTTATGTAGGGTTACCCTGCACTTTGGAGGTCACATACCCTTAGTAAGGGTACTTTGACCAGATTAGGGGCTTGAGTTGACTTGGGTCAACCTGGCCTCTAGGGCTGACCCCAATGTGTCCTTAGTGACCCATTGACCTCACTTTAGGGTTAGGAGGGCATAGGTGGGGTCCTCTAGGCTAGGAGTAGGTCAATTGACCCTAAGTAGGCTAGCTTGACCCATTTTGGGCTAGGGTTGACCTTGGTCAACTGAGCCTCTTGGGTTGACCCTAATGGGTCCTTCTGGCTCTAATGGGCCTCCCAAGGTATTAGGGGTATTGTGGTAGGGTCTTGGGGTTAGGGTGTGGCCCATGGTCATCCTAAACCATGCTCAGAGTTCTACTATTTGCAGACCATGATGATCTTCCACATTCTGTCCCCTATCTCTTGGCCCATTTCTGGCTTCCTAGGGTTTTGTCATGACCTAGTCATGGCCAAAACCACTCTTAGGGGTCTAGTTGGAAATGAGATGTTACAGCCCTGGAGCTCCTCGGTTGTCGTCATATCTCTCCACTAAGCATCCTGACCACTTCTTGCTTCCTTCCTCTTTTTGAGATTCTCAACTCCTCTGCCTTTGTCAGTCGGGGCAGTGAGGCTAAAAACTGCTATTTGTGGCCTCCCCTTTGTTATACCGCCCCGCACGATCAATTAGATCTTCAAAAGATATCGGAGGGTCGTGACCCACCTCCAATTTGAATACAACTTCTTGTAAGCCACAAGTTAGGTTTTGTTGTTGGGCGAAGCCGTCCACCTCTTGAATTCGCATCACTTCCTCTTGGAAGTGATCAACATAATTTCCCAAGGACTCATGTGGTCCTTTCTTGCTTAGAAAATGAGCTCAAGGGCCCTTCTTTCTTTCTTCGATGTTGTAAAGCGCAACATCAAGCTACGACGAAGATCGTCAAAGTAATAAATTGAACTTGGCGGTAATTGATGAAACCAATCTGCGCCTTCCCCTTGAAGGTGATTTCAAAGAATCTGCACTTGAAGGTGTCATTCATATGGATGGAAACTAAATCCTCGAACCATTGCAGGTGATGCATGAGATCATCCTTCCCTGTGTAATGACTCAAAACGGGTTAGCGAAGCCCTTCAGAAATTGACTCGCCAGTCTAAATTGCCGAGTTGGCAAAGGACGAACTGATTCGTACTGGCGGAATCTTAAAACTTGAGAGCCCACATAAGGAGGTCGCTTCTCTTCCTTCTGAACGGAGACTTCCTTACCAGGTCATCTAGATGGATTAGGGTCTTTGGACAAGTGGACGACCCGAGGCGAGGTCGCAGCGACCTCGACACCCGACGTGAGCAGAGCTCACATCGTCTCCTCCATTGCATTTCTTAAATCTACGAGGTTAGCTCGTGTAACGAACTCACTTGGCGTACATGAGTTGGTCGTTTTGATTTTGGTATCCTCGTTTTGAGCCCTGTGATTTCTAGCGAAGTGTATCCTACTTTCCTCATTCGATCACAACCCACGCTCATTGCATCAAAGTGTTGGAATCAGGAAATCCGGTTCACAAAATTCAGGCCAAATAATGTGACCAAAAGTTACTTGCCCGACGATCAATCAACATGCATCACACATTGTAAGTCAAAAACAAGAGTTGGACCTATAAATTTCTTATAAACAAGCATGTGCGCTACAACGAGAAGGTTTTTCACAGTTATAGGAATTTCCCCTCTGAAAACTTAAGTTGAGCTAGGTACATGGAAGGCGCGAACTCAGACAAGAGGGGATCTTGTAGGGGGGGGGGGGGTGGTAAATGTGTTTTTTTTGTGCCTTTGGGGTCTTATTTATAGGCAATCCAGGACGGGGGATCTTGTGGTCTGTGAATATCCTCCCTTGCTCTTAACGGATCCGCTCTCTGTGCATCCTGGGCGAGCTGATCAGGTTGCCTGAACTGAGGTCGCCAACGATGAGCTCGCTAGAGAGTTATGGATGGGCTCATCGCCAGACGTCGCCAGTTTTGAGCTCGCGGGTGAGCTCCGAAGAAGCTCACGAGCTGAAAGACAAGGCGAGCTTATGAATACACTACGCGTCTTATGGGGACATTATTTCTTTGGTCAATGGTCAATGTTGCAGATTAGAGACCGGGCGTTCTGGCGGTCTGAGTCTGGTGGGTTGCAGTCCGGGCGGTCTGTCGGTTTCTCTCCTGCGGTTTGGTTGCTGACCTGTTGCTGTTGGTGCTCTGGCGGTTTGTCAATCAGTCCCTGACAACTTGGAGACCGGGCGACCTGGCGGTCTAGTGTGGTGGCTTGGTGTCTTTCTCTTATGGTTGCCGGGCGGTTTGCCCATTCATCAAACTGCACGGTTTGACGACTTGTATTTATGTTAAACCGCTTGTACATGATATTTTTTAGTCTCACATTATTTATTTGTAATCTCTCTCATCTCCTCCATTCTATAAAAGGCATGCTATACCATGTAATTGATACCTTTTTTGAAATACAAAAATTTCTGTTTGTCCAATTTCCGGACTTTCTTTTTCTGTTCGCACATGGTATTAGAGCCCGCGATCTTGTCCGCCTGATTCAATGACTTCCACTGACCGCGCGACTTGATCTCCTTCTTGCCTCTTGTTCGCGCGGTCTCTCCTCCTTTGTCGTTGCTCTTTGTTTGCGCGGAATTCTTCTTCTTCTCCTCGGACTGTTTTCGCGGCTTCTCGGTCTTCTGTTCGCGCGGCCTGCTCTCTTCCCGCGCAACTTGTTCATTTTCTCTGTTGCGGATTCTTCTTCTGTCCGCTGCGGTCTTATCTCTCCCGCGCGACCTTTTATCCGCCCCGACCTCTTTCTTTCCGCACGACCTTTCTCTCTTCCCTCTACCCGCGCGGCTTCTTCCATGGCCCTTTCCAGCTCTTCTACCACAAACGCTACTCCTGTGACAACTCCACCTCCTCCTCCCATTCCTTCCGGGAATCTTGGCACTGTCTCCAAGCTTGTTGGTTCCAACTACCCGGATTGGAGCGTCTCCTTCACCTTCCTCCTTCGCTCACAACGCAAACGCCACCACCTTACCGATGACCCTCCTCCCACCACTTCTACTGAATTTGACGACTAGGATGCTAGCGATGCGCTTGTCCACACTTGCCTCGCTAACATTCTTTTCGATGAATGTCTTCCTGTTATCCGTCATGATGAGACGGTCAAGAAGGCATGACTTCATCTTGCTGCTCTGTACTCAAAGAGGGCTCAGACGTCCCGCATTTATACTTTGTATGCAAACCTCTTTGCCCGTCCTTCTATGTCTCCTGCTGCCGCTTATCAACATGTTCAAGCTCTTGGGGCTGAGATCCTTCAACATCGCCCCTTCTCTGCGGATCTTGCCGAACAACACAAGCACTTTCAAGAACTGCTTATTGTGTGCTACCTCCTCCGGCTTCCAGATTCCTACGACATGATCCGCCAACAAATCTTGGGTGAAGCGGACTCTCCCAACTTGGATACAACGGCTGCATGCATTGCAGCGGTTACATCTCTTCATCAGCGTCCGCTTCTGTCTTCTCCTCCTCTAGAACAATATGCTCACCAGACTCAACGGAGCGGCTCTGGTAGTCGCAACCATCAGTCCGGTGGTCAGAGTTCTTCCCGCTTCCTCTGCTCTCACTGTGGCCGCACCGGGCATCTTGTGGATCTATGCTGGCTGAAACATCCACATCTTCGCCCTTCTGGTGACTCTTCCACCTCCTCTTCCAAGCTGTCCTCTTCGGTGGTCACTTCCTCAGGTAGTGCTCACGTGGTTACTCAAGGTAATTGACTCATCATCTCTGGTGCAACTAATCACATGACAGACAATCTGCAATGCTTTTCTCTCCTTGAAACACATGATTGGTTGCCTTCGGTCCTTGCTGCAGACGACTCTCCCTCCCAGGTTCATGAGACGGGAGTGGTTCATGTCACTCCGTCTTTTTGCTTGGCCGACACTCTCTATGTGCCCAAGTTTCTCTGCAATTTGTTGTCAGTTACATCTTTGTGCAAGCAATTTCAATGCTCCGTCACATTTACTCCCATTTCTTGCTCTTTTCAGGATCCGATCTCCCAACGGACGAGTGCTACTGGGACTGAGAGCGGCGACCTCTACTTCCTCGACAACGTTTCTGCTCTCTCCGCCTTCTCCTCCTCTTCTACAGATCTCCTGCAATGGCATCTCTACCTTGGGCATCCTCCTCCACGGCTTCTTCATCAGCTGTTACCTCACCTCCCTCCGCACAGTTCTCCTCTCAACTGCGATGCTTGTCAGCTTGGCAAGCATCACCGTTCCTCCTTCCCGCCAAAGCAAGGTCGTGGTTCTACCCGTCCGTTTGATTTTGTTCACTCCGACATCTGGGGCCCTGCTCCTACCCTCACTGTTGGTCGGGGTAGCTCTTATTTTGTTACTTTCATTGATGATTTCTCACAATGTATTTGAGTGTATCTCTTACGAGAACGCTCTGAACTTTTTGATGTATGACAATCTTTTTATCATTTAATTAAAAATTAGTTTGATGTTTCTATTAAAGTATTACGCTCTGATAATGCCAAAGAGTACGTTAGTCAAGCGTTTTTCTCATTTTGTATGCACAATGGAATTATTCATCAAACAAGTTGCGTTTACACCTCCCAACGAAATGGGGTGGCGGAACGCAAAAACCATCACCTTCTTGATGTTGCTCGCACCTTACTTATGCAAATGCATGTCCCTCCCTCCTACTGGGGCTATGCTGTTCTCATTTCTTGCTACCTCATCAATCGCAATCCCTCCACTGTTCTCCGCAGTCAAACGCCTTTCTCTATTCTCTATCCAGGAAAGGATCCCTTTCCTCTTCCTCTCTGTATCTTTGGCTGTACGACCTTTGTGCATGCTCCCTCCGCCACTCGCGACAAACTCTCCCCTCGCTCCACCAAATGTGTCTTTCTGGGCTACTCTATCACTCAGAAAGTCTACTGTTGTTTTGACCCCATTCTTCGCAAAACGTTCATCTCCGTGGACGTTACCTTCTTCGAGAATGCTCCCTTTTTCTCTAGCGACTCCTCTCCTCTCCCTGTGGAATCCAGTCTTCCTCCCCCTCTTCCCTCCAGCCCATCCCCTCCTACCGAGGTCTTTCCTCCACCATCTCCATCCTCTCCTCCTCCCTCTCCACCTCCGCAATCTCCCTCCTCTTCGCCGCCGTCGCTCTCTCCTCTCGGGCCAGCTCTCTCCACCACGGATGCTCCAGATACTGAGACACCTGCTGACCTGGACCTCCCCATTGCCATTCGCAAAGGGGTTCGGGCTTGTACCAAGCATACGCTTGCTGTAGTTGTTTCCTATGATCGTCTGACGCCTGCTCGCAGGGACTTTGCGCTGGCTATCTTTTCCACTTCCACCCCCCGTTTCTATCATGAGGCCCTTTCCATTCCACATTGGAAGGCTGCCATGGATGAAGGGATTGCTACTCTCACTGAACGGGGTACCTGGACCCTGGTTCCTCCTCCTGTTGGCACAGATGTTGTTGGCTGTCGCTGAGTTTTTGTGGTGAAATTCCTCCCCGATGGCAGTGTAGATCGTTACAAGGCTCAGCTTGTTGCCAAGGGCTTTACCCAGACTTATGACGTTGATTACTTTAAAACCTTCTCTCCAGTTGATCGTCTCAGCACTATTCGGGTCCTTCTCTCTGTGGCTGTCAACAGAGATTGACCCATTTCACAACTGGATGTGAAGAATGTCTTTCTTTATGAGGATCTTCAGGAAGATGTCTACATAGAGCAACCTACAGGGTATGTTGCTCAGGGGGAGACACAAGTTTTCCGGCTCAAGAAGGCTATCTATGGTCTAAAACAAACTCCTCGCGCTTGGTTTGACAAGTTTAGCGGGATTGTGGCGGCTATTGGTTTTACGAGGAGTTCTGCTGATCACTCCCTATTTACTCGTAAAACTTCTCTGGGTCTAGTGGTGCTTGCAGTATATATGAATGATATTCTTCTTATTGGACATGACCAAGCTGAGATAATCTTGACAAAGAAGCATCTTCAGCAACACCTGGTTACAAAGGATATGAGCTCTCCAAAATACTTTCTAGGGATAAAAATTTCTCGGAAGCCCGCTTCTTTTGTCCTCTCCCAACGGAAGTATGCTCTTGACTTGTTAAAAGAGGTAGGGTTGAATGGGGCTAAACCTGCCCGATGTCCCATGGCGACTGGAGAAGATAAAACATGGACATATGACTCTCTTCTTCTTTTGATGTTACGAGGTACAGACGTCTGGTTGGTTAACTCATATATCTCACAGTGACCAGACCCTACATTGCCTATGCTGTTGGCAAGGTTAGCCAGTTCATGCAAACTTCCAGGGAGTGCCATCTACAATCGGCCCTGAAGATATTGGAGTATATTAAATCAGCTCCCGAGAAGATACTTCTCTTTTAGAAGAATGACCATTTAAGGGTTGAAGCGTACTCCGATTCAAGCTATGCCTATGACAAAGGAGACCGCAAGTCAACTTCAGGTTTTTGCACATTTGTGGGGGGAACCTTGTGAGCTGGAAAAGAAAGAAACAGTCGGTAGTCTCCAGATCCAGTGCAGAAGCAGAATACCGAAGTATGACATCAATTACGTGTGAGCTGAAGTGGTTACGGGCTCTCATGCTTGACTTAGGAGAGGTCTACAACCATCCTCTACCTATATTTTGTGACAACAAAGCCGTCATATACATCTCTAAAAATCCATTCTTCCATGAGAGAACCAAGCACATAGAAGTTGACTGCCATTTCATTCGAGAGGAGATTCTAAAGGAACAAATTTGTACTCCGTTCGTCACCTCCGATAAAGAGTTGGCTGATATTTTTACCAAGCCAGTATCCACCTCTTTTCATCATATTTGCGACAAGCTGGGCATGATCGATATATATGCTCTAGCTTGAGGGGAAGTGTTGCAGATTAGAGAACGGGCGGTCTGGCGGTTTGACTCTGGCGGGTTGCAGTCCGGGCGGTCTGTCGGTTTCTCTCCTGCGGTTTGGTTGCTGACCTGTTGCTGTTGGTGCTCTGGCGGTTTGTCAATCAGTCCCTGGCGACTTGGAGACCGGGCGACTTAGCGATCTAGTGTGACGGCTTGGTGTCTTTCTCTTGTGGTTGCCAGGCGGTTTGCCCATTCATCAAACCGCATGGCTTGGCGGCTTGTATTTATGTTAAACTGCTTGTACACGATATTTTTTAGTCCCACATTATTTATTTGTAATCTCTCACATCTCCTCTATTCTATAAAAGGGAGGCTATATCATGTAATTGATACCTTTTTTGGAATACAAAAATTTCTGTTTGTCCAATTTCTGGACTTCCTTTTTCTATTCGCACAGGTCTTATAATTGGCTATGTCTCCCTCACCGAATATGTGTTGTATACTCGCATTAACACACTCCAAGATTTTGGAAAGATCGGTGGATGTCCCTGAGGCTTGCGCGACTTCGTGGAGATCATCTTCCATAAGGCATCACTGTCGCTCCAACTTGTTGATACCGTATTCCAGGCCGCAAATGTTGAAATAATAACATTCCATCCCGGCGAGACGGTCTTCAAACCCCACTAGCTTTGCCACCCCGATCTCTAGCGAGGTGGCGAGATGTTTGAGGCCGCAACCCTCCAACCTCTTTACCCGAGCATCAAGAGCGACAATGAAAGTGTATAGATCGGCTTGATACGCGCTCAACATTGGCTCCTTATAACCAAAAAGAATAACTTGGTTAAAATATCCTTTGCTACACATTCTTGTCACGACGACAAGGCGAACCACGGCGAGTGCCGGATGCCTTGATGCTTAGGCGTCAAGGCGGACACCTAGGCGACAATAAGGCGACCAACTGGCAAGGCGCCAATTTTTTTATTTAAAGGAAGGCTATAAACAGCGGTTATTATAAGAACCGCTGTCTATAGGCTGAAGACTATAAACAACGATTATTACAATAACCGCTGTTTATAGCCTGCAGACTATAGACCACGGTTATTGTAATAACCGCTATCTATAGTCATCGTGTCATACTTTAGACAGCGGTTATTATAATAATCGCTGTCTAAAGCTCCATTTTTTAACTTCACATAATGTTTACTAACACACAGTCATTTGTCAATAATCAATAAACAACTAAGCATAACTTCTGATATCATGATGACATGATATCTCAAATTCTCAAATCTCTATATTTATACATTTAGTAAGCAAGCAAGTAAAGCAACTAAGGACACATGTTCTGAATCCTCTGATATCATGAATTCATGATATTTTTATATCTCAATTCTCAACACATTCATACCATGAATTAACAAGCACAAAATTTCTGATATCTCAAATTCTCAGCTCTCAATACATTCATACCTATCTCAATTCTCAAATACCATGAAGCAGTAAGCAGTAAGAAAAAAATAATGTCAATCAATACAAATTTCAGAGAAAGAAATAACAGAAAAGTGAACACAAAAATATCATAATATAGAATTGTGGTCAAATCCAAAATGTCTTCATCCATTGCACAAATGCACAAACAATAACATATTAGCTCGAAAAATATTTTTAATATAAATTTTAAATATTTATAATTCATAAAAGATCAACTAGAATCATCATCTAGTAAGTCGTCATTGGCATTGCATGTGCTTGGTTGGTTTGAGGTACTTGTCTTTTGCCCATAATTATCTTTAATATTTGCATCATCATTGGCAAAGAAAAAATGATCTAAATCTTCATCTCATTCATCCAATAGTTGAGGATTAGCTCCAGCTTCACTTCGTAAATTTCGAGTCTCAGTTCCAATAGCTCTCTACAGCTTCCATGCGAGATTATCATCTTCAAAAACTAGTGCATTCTCTGGTTTGTTCATCATCCACTCACTACTCCAATCTAGCTCATCAAGCACTAAAGAGTTGTAATTTCTTCCCTTTTTACGTATTTCTTGGAATCGCGCTTGTAGACGACGATTATATTGGATGTATACAAAATCACTAAGCCTTTGATGCTCCAATCTATTTCTTTAATTTGTGTGAATCTGAATCAAGATAATTGCAAACTTATTAGTCAATATAAAAATTAATATTTTTATTTTGAATATTTGTATACATACAAACTCAAAAGTACTGCAGTTGCGCTCACAACTAGAAGAACAACATAAGCAAAGTATGCGCAATGCTACCTTTGTGAGGTTAACATTCGGTCCTCCATGTGCACTCCACCAATCCACTATTCATTTAAAACAAATATAAATTATTTGACATATAAATAATTTAAGAAAAAAATAAAAACTTAATCAATACTTATTTGGATTTAAGGTGATTCGTTGCCTAATGGCCATAAACGTTCCAAAACTATTTCGAGATGCTTTGTAGTTAGTAAATTGCTCTGCAATCTTGTCTTGCAATTCTTGATCAGACACTCGTCTTGCAATAACATCATTGAAAGCATCTTGAAATTTCCAGACATCATCATTATGTTTTTCCTCGTATTCAAAATATTTGCTTGGATTTAGAAACAAAGCCACCCTGTATAACGTTTGCTCCATTTGATTTGTCCACCTATTTTCAACAATGTCAATAATCTTTTTAAATAATCTTTCTTTGTTATCAAAATGATTTTTGATTTTTTGTTTAGCTTCTTCCATTGCCACATATACTTCAGGCATGGTCGGTCTTTCATCTCCATCTACTAATCGCAAAACAACAATCAGTGACTTTCCTCCTTTTAGGCAATCTCTTACTCCATTCTAAAAAACGGTTGAAAGTATTATTTCAACTTGTTTTCCGACTTTAATTTTTCCCAAATTAGCGGCATTCCACGAATGCGACACAAAAAATAATTTCAGCTTCTCATGCTTAAGCGCACTTTGTAGAGTAAGGAATGATGTTGCAAATTTAGTCACTGAATGCCTCACTAGATCACCACCTATAGTAGTTCTTATTGCATCAAGTAAACGAGTGTGTCTGTAGATGAAATTTGTGATCATCCTTGCCTTTCTTATAATAATTTTATTATGTTTTAGTTTGCCTATATCCTCTAGCATAAGATCAATACAATGAGCTGCACAAGAAGTGCAAAATAATGTTGGTCTTCTCTCCATTAAAATTTTACCAATTGCCTTGTAATTGAAAGCATTTTCAGTCAACACCTGCATACAACATGACTTTGTAATTTGTATATATTGAAAGTTGTAGTTTTGTATACTATTAACTTGCAATATGAAAATTAGTGAGACTAAAAAATTTACCTGAACAACGCACTCTACTCCTATCTCTACAATCAAGCAACTCAGATAATATTGCGACATCTTGAATATGATTGAATGCATTTACGGAACCCATAAAATTGGATCCTTCTGGACAGTTGACTAAAAAATTGATCAAATGTCTCCCCCTCCTATCTGTCCAACCATCTGACATAAGTGTGCAATCATATCTCCTCCAGTACACTTGATAGTTTGTCTTCATTTCCTTAACTTTATCTTTTGTATTCGATAACAATGAGACTCTCAAATCATGATAACTAGGGCCCTACATAGCCAGGTCCATACTGTCCAACTGCTTCAAGCATGACTTCAAAACTTCGTGCCTTTGCAACATTGAATGAAATTCCACACTCATAGAACCAATCGACAACATAACTATCAACTCTTTTTTTTTCTTCTGGTGATCTAAAACATCTCTCGATAGTAGTTTGTGCAGCACCTTTAACATGTCTATCATCAACTACATCTTCAGGAGCACGCCTCACATGGACATCCATAGGGCCCTTTTTGTGGCAAGTGAATTACTTTTCTCTTTTTGGTTCTTGTCCCAGAACTTGGGACAAATGACGATTTAGCAGTAGATATTGTCGAGGATACATTATGTGATTCTGTTGGTTCTCCTTCTTGTTCACTCTCATTATCATCATCAGCAGTCAGATGTACATTGTCCTTTTTTTATCATTTAAAGCTGAATACATCTCAGTTGCTATTTCAGAAGTAGTCTTAAAACACTTTAAAAAATCTTCATACCCGTCACATAAGTGTTACTTCAACCTTTTGATAATACCTTTTATCAATCGATCACACAAATTCCATTTAATAGTATTTTTATCCTTTAGATCGGGCCAATGTCCATACTTCCAACCAGGATCCTTTTGTTGAAGCCAAAATTGACCTCTGTGGAGTTCGGGGTCCCTAGAAAGGGGTGACCTCACACCGACTACACCCGGAGGAACGTCACGAAACAAAGATCAAGAAGCTAGAAACGGACCCTCGGCTCTAGCGCGGAGGTCCCACCTCACACCCGGAAGACCTTTGAGGTCTCCCCCTCCCTAGCCAATGCTTGAGCTAGGGTTCCTTGAAGGATGAAGGGAGAATGAAGAAGTGATCCTCTCCAAGGCACCCCTAAGGGTCTATTTATAGTTTTTCCAATCCCATGGACCAAAATGACCGAAATGCCCCTAGGGGCAGAAGACTTTGGGCCAATAGAAAACAACCACGCCGGGGGTAGAGGGGTAATTCCCCCCCGAGGGCAAGACGGTAAAAGCAGGGGGGGCAAGGGCGAGACCCCGGTCTCAGGCCGGTCTCACCCCGCCAGGCCGCTTGGCAAGAAGGGGCAGGGGCGAGACCCCGGCCCCCGGCCGGTCTCGCCCCGCCAGGCCGCCAAGCAGGAGAGGGCAGGGGCGAGACCCTGGCCCCCGTCCGGTCTCGCCCCGCAAGGCCGCCAGGCAGGAAGGGGCAGGGGCGATACCCCGGCCCCCGACCGGTCTCGCCCCACCAGGCCGCCAAGCAGGAGAGGGCAGGGGCGAGACCCTGGCCCCCGGCCGGTCTCGCTCCGCCAGGCCGCCAAGCAGGAGAGGGCAGGGGCGAGACCCCGGTCCCCGGCCGGTCTCGCCCCGCCAGACCGCCAAGCAGGAGAGGGCAGGGGCGAGACCCCGGCCCTCGGTCGGTCTCGCCCCGCCAGGCCGCCAAGTAGGAGAGGGCAGGGGCGAGACCCCGGCCCCCGGCTAAGTACTATGATGTGCGACACCGACCGGTGGAGTTCAACGTGGGGGAAATGGTGTTTTTGAAAATAAAGCCCATGCATGGTGTCTCCAGGTTGAGAAAGCAGAAAATGTTAGATCCCTTCTTCTTGGGCCCCTATCCGGTGATAGAGCGTGTTGGCCCCGTCGCCTATTGTAACACCCCCTATCCATCGCATAGCATATAGCAGTAGGTCCGGCCGGGGCCCAACGCCATATACTACGGACAGATCGGGTGGTTACTCAATGGAAACCATCCAACCAATCCAACGTCCTACACAGAGCATTCTAGCGGAAGCAGTTTTATAAGTTGCAATTAAAGAACCCAGCACAAATAGCACGAATGTCCACTAAATATACCAAATAGGAATGTAGTACATACACAAGTACTGGCCTTAAGGCCTTACAAAATTGTTCACTTAATATTACATGATTTGCAAACCACGGCACGCATGCCGGTCATACATGAATAAAAGCAGTAAACACTCTAATTAGGCTTTCGAGGGCCGGCTTCGCAATTTGAGCTTTAGCCCACTAATGACCGTTTGGTCCAGCAGCGCCTGCAAGCAACAATCCACCGTTCGGTGGCAAACAAAAGCAACGGTCAGCAATGCTGACCAAATTATAACGATCCCGCCCCCAACTCGGTGCGACGATGCTCCTTCCCTGCATTTTATTAGCATAAGCGAGCAGTGTATAAATATTCATTTCATCACAGGCGTAGGCTCACACGGCCACACACCCCGTGCACTCAGGGCACATTCTCGGTGAACACAGTCTAAGTTTGTCGACTCATCACCGTCCCTTTGGACGGCCAAATAATGAGCAATTTGTCTTCCCGGCATGGGTCACTGTAATTAAAACCATAGACCGCCGAAGACCCTCATCTATGCCAACGGCAAGTGCCACGTAACCTTAGGTCTCTTTAACCGAACGACATAGAACGGGTACGGTTCCATCTAACCCGTGCTCACATCGCAACGCTAATTTAAACCATATGCGCAGGTCATACTTCTCCCGAGTCCCGTTTCCGTCACACATTTCACGCATCTGCCCAGTTTTCCGAGTGCACCTTTGGGTTAATCCCCAAGGCTCCCTGTTGCAATCTACCACGTAGCAAACCCGAAAACAAACAATCTGTAACATCCCATTTCCAACTAGACCCCTAAGAATGGTTTTGGCCATGACTAGGTCATGACAAAACCCTAGGAAGCCAGAAATGGGCCAAGAAATAGAAGGTCAAGATGAGGATCACCATGGTCTGCCTATAGCACAACCACATCACCCAACATAAGATTTGACCTTAGGGCTTCACCATGACTCCATGACCCCACCACAACATCACTAACCCATTAGAGGGTCCACTAGAGCCTTAAGGGTCCATTGGAGTCAACCACAGGTGGCCAATTTGATCTAGGACCACTTTAGGCCTAAATTGGGCAATGTGCCCTAACTAAGGGTAGGAGCCCTAGGAAAGCCCAAATAACCATACCATGGACTTCCTAGACCTAAAGTGGGGTCAATGGGTCTCTAAGGACCCAAGAAGGGCAGTCAAAGAGGTTAAGTTGACCAAAGTCAACTCTGACCCTAAATAGGTCAAACTGGTCTATATATGGTCAACTGACCTTCCCCAAGCCAAGTGGACCCCACCCAAGCCCACCTAACCCTATAGTGAGGTAAATGGGTCACCTAGAACCCATTGAGGTCCACCCAAGAGGCTAAGTTGACCAAAGTCAACTTTAACCCTAAATGGGTCAACCTAACCTACATTGGGTCAAACTGACATACACAAGGGCCAATTGAAGTTACCTTAGCCAAGTGGACCCCACACATACTCTCATAATCCTAGTTAGAGGCCAATGGGTCACCAAGGACCCATTGGGACCAATCAAAAAGGCTAAGTTGACCAAAGTCAACTCTAGCCCTAAAATTGTCAAGTGCCCTACCTAAGGGTCAAGTGACCTCCAAGGGGCCAAGACAACCCTACCTAGGCCTTAGGGGAGTCCAATGGGTCACCAAGGACCCATTAGGGGCAAGCTCAAAGACCAAATTGACCAAGTTCAACCCTAGCCTAAGTTTGGGTCAAGCTAGCCCAAATGGGCTAACTCAAGCTCATGCCCAATTCTCTTGGGCTAACCTTGCTTGGATTGGTGAAATAAACATGTGGGCTGCCTTAGGGTTAGGTGGGAGTCAAAAATTCAGATTGGTGAATGGGAGAGAGAAAGTGCTTCAAAGGTAAGAGAGAGAAAGAGAAGAGAAGAAATGGAGGAAGACTTGGGCTCATCCTTCCCCTTCCCCAACCTTCCCCAACCTCTCATTCAATTCCCTAAGACCAGAGGAGTGCAACCAGCTACTCATTGACTGGTTTGAGCCACGTTTTTCCCCCTACCTACCATGGCCGCCAAGCTTGACCAAGAGCCAATAATGGCAAATGCATTTCCAGCCACCTAACACCCCTTCTCTTCATTTTAAAAGCTTCACTGGACTCCAAGGAGTCAGTCCCACCCCTTACCCGAAGGAGCCAAGGTGTTTCATAGTGTTGTTGTAGAAATCCGACCACCACCACCACCAAAAATGGCATCTCGGCGATCGGCAAGGATTCAAGCCACCAAAAAGGTCCTCCTCCACTTCTTCATCCATGGATAGATCATAGAAATGCTTAGGTCCAAGGTTCGGGCTCAATTGAGCCCGATCCAAGTTCAAAATTTCATGGTTTTTCTGAAATTTTTCACCTCTCGGGTTCGCCGGAATAGTGCTCTCCGGCGGCCGTGCCGCCGCCCGGCGATAGCCCCCACCTCAACGAAGGTGGTGGCGGTGGTGGCCGGCCAGGGAGGTGGCCGGGTGGCCGGGAAAATGGCTTGGAAGAAGCTCCAGGTCGGGCTGATCACAGCCCTTGGCTGGAGGAGGAAGATGACCAGAAATCGTCAGATTTGCTTTAAGATTCGTGCTCCATCATTTCTTTTATTTAGTTTTGATTTCTGAATTTTCTATCCTGTTTTCTGAGCTGTATTGATTTAATTTTTAAAAATACTTACGGCCACCTGGTGGGAAAACGTTCAATATAGGAGTTGTAGCCCTATGAGTCTACTTTAATTTAAAATTGATTTCAACGCATTTGGGTAAGTGGTTAGACCACAGCACCCAGTTTGGTGGGCCCTATAGCTAGGACTAACCTGAGATTCAAATGGATGCCCACCCTTCATCCCTTGTCCAAATGAGTTGCAATTTTGGCAGGTAGTCACCCTAGACCATATCTAGGTGCTGCCCAAACATGGAAATTTTTGGGGACAATTTTTCTATAGTTTTGTAAATTATTTAATTTATCTAGGGTAAATTAATTTAAGGGCCAAATGACCTCCAAACTCACCCAAATTTTGGTCAGTGGTGCTTGGGGTCATTATAGTGCTCTGGTTAAAATTTGATCACAATTGGATGTGTATTGGACTATAATCATGCAAATCCTAGCCTTGCCCTAAAAGGGTATTTTGGTCAAAAGTGCACTTTGGTGTTTTGAGTGGCCAAATCACCTCAACAGAGGATGAAATTTATACCACTGACTTGGCATGGCATTTATCACCTCTCCATAGAATTTGGGGTAGAGTGGAATTGATTTGCCCTAAGTTCCTAGGCCAAACCCTAAGGAAGGACCTTTGTGCCTTGTGAAGGGCATGTGTCCTAAACACCTTGGATGAACTTCAAATTTTGTATGCAGGGTCCTAGGGTATATAAAACCCTCTGGTAAAAACCTTAATGAATTTTGAAAAGGGTAGGGCCTACAAAACCCTAACCCTAGCTTAGGTCATAAAAATTCTAGTACTATTTTAGGTTAGCTAAACTCCTTGAAATATAATAAACTTTGGGTAGTGTGAGAGTAAGGATATAATGAGCCTCTAGTAATTTATTTGGGAATTTTTGATCAATATTTGTTGCACTTCATTTGTAACCAATAAGATTGCCCTAATTAATAATTTGACTATTGAGATCTCACTGCCAATTGAAAGGTCATGAAAATTTGGCAGAGGTAGTAATAGAGCATCATGATCATATATGAATTTTAATAGAAATTTTGGATTCATAATTATGGTATCTCCTTCACAAGTGCATTATTTTGGTTACATGCTAAATAATTTCTACAGAGCTCAATACTTGTTTAACAATTATGAAATTTGGTACATAGTGTTACAAGTTCATCATTATCAAGTGGGAATTTATTTGGAATTTTATGATGGATAATTAGAATACTTTGTTCATTAATCCTTAAACTTGGAATTTCATGAGAAAATCAAGTATAGCCTTATTATTAAATGATAAATTATGAAACCTGCTCTAGAGTATTTATATGCCATTATAACCATCCTTGAATTTTATCTGAATTTTTGGAGGTATTATTGCTATAAAATATTTTAAAATGACTTATTATGAGATATATTTGAAATTAAATCTAAGGGCCTAAACCTTGCTGAAAAATTTGAAGACTTAGGATTTAGAGTTGACTATTCATTTTGTAATTAACATAAATTTAGTGGATTATTATCTTGTCTGAAATTGATAGATCATGTTCAAACTTGGGCTTTTTGGATGCTAGAATAAATAAATAAATTATCATACAAATTAGGAAAATTATGAATTTCTGGATTTATGCTAAAAATATCATTATAGCCCTCTAATAATTATCATAGGGGTACTTGTTGATTATTTGATGTACCTCCCATTTTACGAGCCATATAGCTTAAGTGGTCTGCATATAGTAAAAACTGCAGAAATCATGTTGGAGTATAAATTGGATGCATGTCTTGGGATTAGTGGTAGGCTGGTTTGGATGGATAAAAATAAGTTCATTTTTGGTAGTAGGAGGAGTAGAGGGATGGATTGGCTAGAGTTAGGCGGTGCCCGGGATCGACGAAAGATCGTCTTCCCCGAGGTGAGGTAGAGTCAAATCACCCTAGGATTAGCCTATTGTAACATGAGAAGGTAATGGGTAAGGGAATCAACCAATAATAATAATAAGCACCTTGCGAAAGGGAACGCTGGGCGTAATCCCAACATAGTTCCTAGTGCCCCTTGAGAGCCCTTCACAGGGAATACCAGGGGCAGTCCTAGGTTAACGTAAACTGTATTAACAAGATGAAAAGAGTAACTTAGTAATTAGGGTTGCACATTTCACGAACACAGATAGCACTGGAAGATAGTTGGAAGCTTCGGCTTGGATGGTTAAGAGACGGACGTTTGGGTCCGGGGAGCTTCGGCTCGATTGTTTGAGACAGACATTTTGGTCCGGGGAGCTTCGGCTCGGTTTTTGGATACGTTAAATTTGCATGTGCATAAAAGGAAAGGAAATTTAAGGTGGTGGGTCTTCGGTATTGGAGGGTCGATGCACCGATGCCAATACGCTGACTCGGCAAGTGTGGTTAGCACTTCGCCAACAGAAGTCCGGTGCGCCAGCCGGCAAGAGTACGCAGGAGTCCGCTTCGTGCACCAAGCGTTGAGGCGTACGATAGGTCTGACCGGTAGTGCTTTACTGGTTTAGAGGTGGGCGAGGCCCAACCCACCGCTTCCGTCTGCCACTACAGAGGTATCCTGGGAGGTTATGGCTCCAGAAAGGGGGAACTAAAGGTCTGTGTGCACAGAGTCGTGTGTGTGTGTTGCACTTGCCTGTTCCATCATACCCACTTGCATGTCATAGCATAATCAATTCATTTAACCCTGACACCTAAAGTATAAGTGGAATGGGACGCTTATACATTAGGACCTGCAAGACGACCCCTTAGTCTATAAGCTTGTGTGGGCAAGTTTATAAATTAAAGGTTAAATTCTTTATATATATACTGCTGTTATTAACCGACACCCCAACGTATAAATTGGTATGAGACTTTTTATACGATGGGAGACCTGTAGAAGATCCCTTGCTTATACGTTCTGTATAAGTTAAGGTTATTTTTCATACTATGCTTTACTGCCACATGTACTATAAAAATTGCTAGTATAGGTTCGCTGTCATCTGATTCTTGATTACTCTCCACCTTCAAGTCCTCCCCTTTCTTCCTCTCCACTCAGTGCCTAGGGGCCATGGGGGAAGGGGCGGAGGATGATAGAACTTAGTCTTTTAGACTAACGGTTTTCGAACCACATCATTTTAGGGGACCGTGGAGCCCAGCATGGAGGAGCAGCCCCAGAGGTCGGCACACTTGGAGATCGGGCAGTCTAGTTCCGGAGTTCAGGCGGCAAGGACTGTGAGTCCTGATCGCTACTAGTAGTTATATTAGTTTGCTTCCGCGTTGAGAGATTTGTAGTGAGGACATGATGTACTGGGCATGAGCCCAAGATCTTATATTTCTGTGTATCTGTGGACACTCCCTTCGTGGAGATTATTTACATATATATGTGATTTCTGTGGACTTGCTTTACTTTTCTGCTACAATTGCGATCGATTTGGGCCGGCAGGATCGGCGTTTTGTAGTGATGACCTTCCTGGGTGCGAAGGTGTCACCGCAAAGCGACGGTTCTGGGCCTAAGACCCCGGTGTTTTAAAAAAGAAAAAAAAGGGGGTCTTACACAATCACACAAAGTCTTCTCCGGCATTTATGCAATGCATCATCACCGATCCAGACCAACATGTCCGGGTAGGCTTCATACATCATGCCTATGTCCGTTCTCGCTTATGGACTCTACACAACGGGGACTTTACATATGTACCCGAAGGAACGCCTTCAACTCACCGCAAACTCGCGAGAGCGGGCTTCCTATGCAAAGAAGGAGAGCTTCACATGCTCAAGAAGAGAATCGTTACCCTAGCGTTCTTCCTTGGCGCCATGGAAAAGTAAGCGGATGAAAAGCACCGCACTCTCTTTGCCTCCGTAGATCCGAAGTCGGCTCGCGATTTGGAGCTTCGAAGCTCCTCCAATGGCCAGATCTAGCTTCTTCTTCCTCCTTTGCTCTCACCTCTCTCTTGACTTAGAAAGAGAACCACTCAAGTAAGAATGAGGGTTTCAAAGGTCCAATCCCAGGTATATCCCATCAGGAACAACTCCCAGCCGTTGGATCCCAAATTAAAGAAATGAACGGCCTTGATTCGGGCCTGAAATGTACAATCTGGACCGAACACGACCTGACACACGCCCGTGTCCAGGGCCGAGTCCCCCATTAGCCGTCAAACTCGACGCGCCTGGAACAACACACGGGCATCCAACATGCCCGTGTTCGACCTGACACGCCCGTGTTCCAAAGGATAAGGCCATGTGGTCGGCCGTGTGCCTCCATCGACACAGCCCCGAAAACAACCCGAGACTCACACGGGTATTGCACACGCCCGTGTCCTAACCCGTGTCTACTCGAACACGCCTGGGCTCCAGGCCGTGTTCACTGTCTCGACACTTCGTCGAGCGAAGTTCGTCGACTGCCTGACACGGACTTGGACACGCCCGTGTCCTAGGCCGCGTGCCTTGTCTCGACACTTTGTCGAGCGAAATTCATCGACTCCCCGGGCCGATCGTCGACACGGGCTAGACACACCGTGAGACACGCCCGTGTCTCAGGCCGTGTGCCCTGTCTCGACACATCGTCGAGCGAAAAATGTCGACCTCGCGGCGAAATCGTCGACTCAATCCTGACACGCCCTGGGACACGCCCGTGTCCCAGGTCGTGTGCCCCCTGCCAAATTCCAGATTTGGCCCAAAACGCCTCCCGTCGCTCTTTTGAGTTTCGGGGCGTTACACCTATCGTTTAGCCTTGCCCCCAGAGTTGGGGAATCTTCAAGATGTGTTTCATGTCTCTTCTTTGAGACGAGTCCTCCGACAACCAGAGCAGCACCTTCGTACTCCACCAATGCTACTATGTTCGGATAGATCTGTTCAGCTCGAACCCGTCAGAGTAGTAGATTACAAGGTGAAGACACTACGTAACAAAACCATTCTGATGGTTAAGGTGCTATGATCAAACTGCGGGCGAGAGGAGTTCACGTGGGAACCTGAAGCACTCCTCCGAGAAAAGCACCCAGAGCTCTTTCCACAGGTATGTTACCTTTCCCCCTACTTCACGCAATTTTTCGGGGATGAAAATCCTTTTATTTTTATTGGATTGTAACATCCCGACTTTTATTGGGCCACCAGAGCCTTAGTGGACCCAATAAAAGTGGCCCGAACCCTACCCATGACCCGGTAGGAGACAACCCTAGGCGGGAAATAGAGCTAGAGAACTCCGAATTGAGTTCTGTCAGTTCCTGTGACCTCGTGTAGTCAATACGAGTACATCGAAACTCGTTCAGTTGGACCCCAAGGTCATATAGTGAATGTGACCATTCCTCGTAAAACGCAACGAATGCGAGATTTTGGATATCGAGCTAGAGAACTCCGAATCGAGTTCTGTCAGTTCCTGTGGCCTCGTACAATCAATATGAGCGCATCAGAGCTCGTCACGTCACGATCCAAGGTCTAACGACAATTTTACACACTTCGGCCATTTTAGTGCACCACGACGCGCAAATTTTGGACTTTCGCCAAACGGACTCCGATTCAACCTTAGTCAGTGGCGTTGGACTCGTGTGGTCAATATGAAGTCAACGGAAGTCGTCCCAGTCAATTTCGATGACAATTGGTCAACCCGTGGTCAAATCAAGCCTAGTCGTGCACCAAAAAGCATGCACACACCAATTATGACACGACACCCGAACTTTGACCCGACCCCGATGACTTGGACCCACTTTGACTTTGACCAGCAAGGGGCACCCACCCTAGGGTTGACTTGGTCAAACCCACCTTAAAATCTATCTTTTGGATTTTTCTCCAAATAGGGGCCCACCCCCCCTCTTCATAATCACTTAGGGCCTTGCCCTCACCCACCTTGGGCCCCTCCCAACCAGCAAGGAGCCCTAGGGTAAGTAAAGGCCCACAAGCCCCATACTCTCCTCTCTCACCCTCTCTTTCTTCACCATGGAGGCCCAAGCCCATGGGGCTTTCCCCTATTCCCCACATGGGGAATATGTGGCACCTCCAGCTGTCCTTGGACATCTGGAGGGTGGTGATTAATCCCTCCCTAAGGTGGGATTAATCCCACAATGCCAAAGGGAGGGGAGCTCCCCCTCCCCAATCCTATAAAAGGACCCCCCTCCCCTAATCCTTCTCACAGCTTTCAGAGCAGCCCCCTCCCCCTGCCCAATCCTGCCGGAGCCCAGGTCGCCGGAAAAACCCAAGCCGAGCTCTCCCTCCCCCTCCTCCACCACCTCCAAGCATGGCTGACTAAGCCGGCCCCTCCCAAGCATCGCCAGCATAGGTGGAAGCCTTCTCCCTCCCCCTTCCCAATTCTAGACGTCTTGCATGGAACTCCCGGCGGCCGAAGCGCCGCCGCCATCACCCCTCCCTCCCATTTCAAAAACAAAAGCTCCGGCGGTGGCCGACGGCGACAGGCCGAGCTTATTTCAGTACTTTCTTTTCAGTACTACTCCAGTCTCGTACTGGTCACATTTCATTCCAGCACTTTAAATAAACAGCATAATCACCGCACTTACTCCCATTGTAATTTACCATTATAGTCCCGGATCCTGCTCTGACGAGCAGTCATCGAGCCTTAATTGGGGATAACCGGAGTTGAAGTATTCCTCGAGGTCTAGCACCAAATAATGCGCTCTCACGCTCCTTGTCGAAAGTAGAGCTGAGTGCCGATGCCCGAAGTCTAAGCCTAGTAGGGAAGGCTGACATAGACCCGATGTTTTATAATGTTTGCCTTTGTTTGATTGATTGTAAATTGCTTGTGGTGAAATAGTGGCGGGTCAGTCCCTTCCGCAGACCGTTCATACCGGTGCGGGAAGGTAGACGACTCAAGGCCACAGGGAGATGAGTACCACGGGTGACCGACCGTTATATTCCCCGTCTGGTTTCCTCCACTGGTCGGCCAAATTGATTCGCCGGATGTCGCTCACATCCAAGAGTACACATGTTTGTACGTTAGGGCCTGGGGTTGTGCGGTACGATCACCCGCAAAAGTGGCTGGACTGGCCACTGTCACCGACGACCACATCGGTGAGGCCCGCGGGGCTCGCTACCCTGCTGGAACAGAAGCGGTCCAAACTATGTCGACATAGGGTTTCTGTGCGCGGCTATGAATGCCTATGGTGTGTGCGCGGCTATGAATGTCTGCAGTGTGTGCGCGGCTATGAATGCCTGCGGTGTGTGTGCGGCTGTGAATGCCTGCGATAGATTTCAAGATATGAAAACCTGATGTGCTGATGAGCTAGTAGAGCCTTGTTATAACCGATTTATACTATTGCTGCTTTTATCGGTTATACTGTACTCTTTTATAATTGCTCCTAGCTGTTCATAAATGAAATGTTGTGCTAACCCTCTATTGCTTCTGCTATTTACTTTTATTGGGTGGGTGCGTTCTCATCCCCAGGATGTGGATCCAGGGAGGAGATTTGTTTCTACTTAGCTCTGTGACTAACGGTTATATAATTAACCATTCACAGGAGGTGGAGCACTGTAGTGACCTGCTGCCGCAGGAGATTACACCAGCAGCTAGGTCCACTCGAGCAGATGCACCCCTGCCGTCCTTAGAGTTTAGAGACGTGAGTACCGCCGAACAGCGTAGAGAGAGAGAGTGTATGAGGATTATATGTAGCACATGTATAACCCACAGGCTTATTTAAATGCTAAGGCTTCGGCCCTAGAACCGTTGTGATTTTGATATGTTATATATTTATCTGCAATGGTTTCCTGTTAATGCTTCCGCTATACTTTGATGGGTTGTGAATGTTATGATTCGAGCCGAACAAGGCGACCATCTAGTGCTTAAATAAGGTGGATCGTTTCCCCTAAAAGCACTGGGTGGACGTCTTGGGCCAAGTAGTACCCCTCCGGCCCGACTCGAGCAAAAAGGTTGGGGGGGGGGGGTACCACACCTGAATCCCTCCAACCCATCACGGGTGAGATTGCATATTAGTGCCTTTATTCTGAATCCCTCCAACCCTTCACAATTTAGAATAAACATCAGTGTCTTAATTCTGAATCCCTCCAACCCATCACGGGTGAGAATGAACATCAATGCCTTAGCCTATTATACTACTCTTGTCTAATGTTTGTTATACCTAGCATTTTAGGGTTAATCCCAGGACTGCCTAGGGCATGCCCGGTGAAGGGCTCTCGAGGGCATTAGGAACTACGATGGGTTGAAACTCAAAGCTCCCTTTCGCAAAGATATTTATTTTTATTAATGTCTACCCATGATCCATACCCAGCTCTCGTTGTTACTCTGGAACGAACCTAGTGAATTAAGTTATTATTGGGGAATCGGCGGTATTCTGCCGGTCTCCGTTCTAGCTACTGTCCTTAGGGTCTTGCACTCTATCGCTCAATGCTATGGAGTGATCTACTAGAGACCAATCAGGATTTGTCTTCCCAATATAGTTACCAAATCAACCTTCTATCGTATCCCCTGTGGGTCCCAATGACATGTGACATATTTTGCTAAGCGCACCCATGACCTAATGTTGACCCGTATGATATGTCATCCAAACTCTTGGGTCAAATGTCCCTAATAATTTATCATGGTTGTTATGACGTATGATAATGATCGAACTAGGTTTCATTATTTTTTCAAGGGATTAAGGGCCTAAATTAATTCTTTTAATTGTGCGACCGGGGTCACCTTGAACATGATGTACTACATATAATGGTTCAACCTACCTAAGGAATTTACTAGGTGTTCCATAAGGTTAAATATTACTGCCTATCAGGTTTCATAATATTTCCATGCAAATTTCTATTTATTTCCCATTTAATATTAAAATTCCAATTCAACCACTTTCCAAATATAGTACCTCAACTACTCAACCAAAAATTCTGAGAAATTTAGTGGGTGTTCATGTTGATATAATATGGCTAAGTGCAGAAGTTTCAAATCTTAAACAGTGATCTGACCTATCTTATATCCATTTAAACAATATTACAAAAATGTCATTATTAGGGTTTTTAACATATAGAGACATCCACAAATTCTCAAATAATTTATAAGGAATCAAAACACAATAATAAACCACTATAAATTTTTTCCAAAATTTTAAAACACTAATTTCCCTTATTTTTAATTAATTTCCATAAGGGGCAAAATGGTAAAATCTACTTAAAGCCCAAGTAAACATTATTTAGTAGTCCCATAAATTTTCCAGAGGTGAACTATACGTAACAACCCCATCCGTTCATATGGTATATCCTAGAAGGTCCGACCGGGGCCCCACAACATATATCACAAACAGGAGGAAAGGTTACGAGATGATACCAGAGTAGCGCAGCGCACCTAACACATGTCATTCTAGCAAAAGCCTTTGCTAAACCTTGAACTCCACACTTGAATGTCCAATAGACAATACAACTCCACATTGTAGATATATTAGGAATGTATTATCTTACAACCATACAAAAGTTGGCCTTATTGCCTTACATGGCTTTCACACAGTGGCCTCAACATTGGCGCGCAGGCCGACCACAATAAAAGAAAACACAACATAGCCTTCGAGGGCTAGCAGCAGCAGCAATAGCAGCAGGGACATCAACCTTTATGCGTCCCGCTTGGCTCTCCAGCACCTGTACAGGGACAATCCACCCAACGGTGGCAAACAGAAGCAACGGTCAGCGTTTAGCTGACCAAATTATAACAACCCTACCCCTTACTCGGGGCAGCGATAATCTTCCCTGCAGGCTTAGAATAATGCAAACATGACAATATATCTCATATAATGTGCTTTCACGCACTCATGCCATCACAACCGTTCGCCACCCGGCCCAACGGTCCGTGCACTCAGGGCACATTCTTTGTGTTCTGGCAAATCACATGCCCACCACCGTTTCAGGGTAGGCCAAAGACTCTTGCTATGCGTTCCAACAGACCGCACCTTCTGGTCTCACGTCGGACGGACATAACGCAGGTCGGATCCTCCACCCCCCGTTGCTCAAATCGCCTTGCCATCACCGAGTACGGCATACTTGCGGCTAAATAAAGGCGCGGGTAGGTCTCACCGATCCTGTTCTGGAATTCAAGCCGGGACATAAATCTTACACCCATTTATCTCACAACTTTAGCGGGTCTTTCCTGGGCACACCAGTACTTCCTGTTCCTCGTTCACAAGTACGACACCGCAAGAGCACAAATGTCAGGGGTCTTTCCTGGGCATACCAGTACTTCCTGTTACTCATTCACAGGTACGACCCAATAACACAAGCATACAAGGATATTTTCCTGGACTACCACTCCAGTACTTCCTGCTACTACCCTTCACATGCATAACCCGTTGACTCCTTAAACTACACGTTTATCACAGAGTCTTCTCCGATTCGTATGCAACATCACCAATCCAGACCAACCTGTCCAGATGGCCTTCACACAACATGCCTATTCCGTACTCCATTTCTGGATCTATATGCCAACAAAAGGGGATTTCATGAATCACCCAAAGACTCCAACAAGCAGCCACCTTTTGGTGGGGGAATCATATACATATGCCAAAAAGAAAGCCTTCACATGGCTAGGAAGAAAAGTCGATACCCTCGAATACCTCTTTGGTGCCATGAGCTCCAAGCTAGCTCGAACGACTCACAAAAGCTTTTCCTCCGCAATGTCGACCTCGGATGTCTCGTCGGCTAACCGCAACACCACTGGTGATCAGCCCCCTCTCCTCCTCATCCTTCTTCCTCTCTCTTTTTCTCTCTAGAAATGTAGTAAGAGAAAGTCAAAGGCCAAATGAGTTTCCCCAACCCATTATCGGCCTTAAGAAGCAGGGAGTCCTCTCAGCCCTTGGATCCAGGCTGAAGGGATGGATGACCATGATTTCACCAAAAATCATAAATTTTGCCTAACACGGCCTGTGACACGCCCGTGTCCATGGCCGTGTTCCCTAAGCGGTGCTCAACCGACTTATCCAACCTAGTGACACGCCCATGTGACTCGCCCGTGTCATGGGCCGTGTCACCCGACACGCCTTCAGACACGCCCGTGTCTGTGGCCGTGTTCGTCAGGCTGAAAAAATCCCAAAATCACCCAAGACTCACACGGCCTGTGACACGCCCGTGTCCCAGGCCGTGTGCCCATACACGGCACTAGACATGCCCCAGCTCCCAGCTCAAAGTCATCGGGCTGAGTTCGTCGTGTAACACCCCCTATCCGTCGCATAGAATATAGCAGTAGGTCCGGCCGGGGCCCGACGCCGTATGCCACAGACAGACCGGGTGGTTACTCATGGAAACCATCCAACCAATCACAACGTCCTACACAGAGCATTCTAGCGGAAGCAGTTTATAAAGGTTGCAAATAAGAACCCAGCACTAAAGCATGAATGTCCACTAGTCCAAAATAGGAATGTTACAAAATACACTAGTACAAGCCTTAAGGCCTTACAAAAATTGTTCACTTGATATTACATGATTTACAAACCTCGGCACGCAGGCCGGTCATACATGAATAAAAACAGTAAACACTTCCAATTAGGCCTTCGAGGGCCGGCTTCGCACTTGGGCTTTAGCCCGCTATTGACCGCTTGGTCCAGCAGCACCTGCAAGCAACAAACCACCGCACGGTGGCATAACAAGGCAACGGTCAGCAATACTGACCAAATTATAACGATCCCGCCCCCAACTCGGGGCGGTGATGCTCCTTCCCTGCATTTCATTAGCATAAGCGAGCAATAATTATATATAACCATTTCATCACAGACGTTGGCTCGCACGGCCACACGCCCCGTGCTCTCAGGGCACATTCTCGGTGAACCGGTCGATGTCACGTCAATTAAAGCCATAGACATTCCGGACTCACCACCGCCACTTTGACGGCCAAACCTATGAGCATTTTGTCTTCTTGGCCTGGGTCACGACAATTTAAGCCATAAACCGCCGAAGACCCTAATCTATGCCAACGACAAGTGCCACGTACCCTTAGGTCTCTTTAACCGAACGACATAGAACGTGTACGGTTCCATCTAACCCGTGCTCACATCGCAACGACAATTTAAGCCATTTGCGCTGGTCAAACTTCCACCGAGTCCAATTTCCATCACAATTCACATAACCCAGTTATGTTCAAGTTGGCTCTCAGGCCACCAAGTTGGCAAGATCACGCATCCGCCCAGTTTTTCGGGTGCACCTTTGGGTTAATCCCCAAGGCTCCCTGCTGCAATCTACCGTGTAGAAAACCCGAAAAACAACCAATAACACGGAGTCTTCTCCGGCATTTATACAATGCAACATCACCGATCCAGATCAACATATTCGGGTAGGCTTCACACATCATGCTTATGTCCGTTCTCACTTACGGACTCTATACAACGGGGACTTCACATATCTACCCGAAGGAATGCCTCTAACTCTCCGCAAACTCGCGAGAGCGGGCTTCCTATGCAAAGAAGGAGAGCTACTCATGCTCAAGAAGAGAATCGTTACCCTTGCGTTCCTCTTTGGCGCCATGGAAAAGTAAGCGGATGAAAAGCACCGCACTAGCTTTGCCTCCGTGGATCCGGAGTCGGCTCGCGATTTGGAGCTTCGAAGCTCCTCCAATGGCCGGATCTAGCTTCTTATTCATTCCTTGGCTCTCCTCTCTTTCTAAGATTTTAGAAAGACAACCACTCATGAAAAGTGAGGGTTTCTAAGTTCAATCCCGGGTATATCCCTTCAGGAACAACCCCTAGCCGTTGGATCATCAATTAAAGAAATGAACGGCTTTGATTCGGGACTGAAATGCCCAATCTGGACCGCACACGGCCTGGCACACGCCTGTGTCCAGGGCCGTGTGCCTCATTCGCCGTCAAAATCGACGCGCCTGGAACAACACACGGGTATCGAACACGCCCGTGTTCGATCTGACACGCCCGTGTTCCACCTGACACGGCCGTGTGGCCGGCCGTGTACCCCCATCATTTTTCCCCGAAAACAACCCGAGCACTGTACGGGTTCTAGGACACGCCCGTGTCCTTGCACGTGTCACCTCAACACGCCTGGGCTCCAGGCCGTGTACACGGTCTCGACACTCGACACTTCGTCGAGCAAAGATCGTCGACCTGATGACACGACCTTGGACACGCTTGGTAGCTATTGTTGTATGCAAACTCCACCAAATAAAGGTGGTCTTCCCACTGCTTTCCGAAATCCAAGACACACATGCAGAGCATGTCTTCCATGGTTCTATTGACCCTCTCGGTCTGCCCATCCGTTTACGGATGGAAGGCTGTGCTAAATTTCAACTTTGTTCCCAACATTTGCTGCACTAGCCTCCAATCATTGGACGTGAACCGCCCATATCAGTCACTCACGATGCTGCGGGGCACACCATGAAGCCGTACTATGTTATACACATAAAGCTTTGCCAACTTCTCCACCGGATCATCCTTCCTATGCGGAATAAAATGCGTCACCTTCGTTAACCGATCAACAACCACCCAAATGGCGTCGTTCCCCTTTTGCGAACTTGGCAAACCGTGCATAAAGTCCATAGAGATGTCGTCGAATTTCCACTCCGGAATAGGCAAGGACTTAAGAAATCCTCCCGGCTTTTGGCACTCCGCCTTCACCAAGGCGCAAGTTTGGCACTTCGCTACGTATAGCGCCACATCCTTCTTCAAACCCGGCCACCAAAACAGTTTCTTCACATCACGGTACATCTTCGTGCTCCCCGGGTGAATCGAGTACTTGGTATGGTGTGCCTCGTACAACAACTCCACCCGCAAATTACCCACACTTGGGACGCACAGACGACCGTCCTTCCAAAGTAATCCGTCCTCCACGACGAATTGGGAATTTGACCCATCCAGAGCCTCTACCATGAACTGCTTCATATGAGCATCCCTATCCAAATCCTGCAGAATACGATCAGCCAGGTCATATTGGACTTCAGTCCAATTAAGAACTGCTTCAGCACTTGATTGCCTGTCCACACAAACAATCTCCAACGCCTCCAACTCCCACACCAACCGCTCATCATGCACCGATAGCCAATTATCTTGAGCTGGGGCTCGGCGACTCAATGCGTCCGCAACCGCATTCCCCTTACCAGGCACGTAGTGGATCTTGAATGTATAGTCCCCCAGGAACTCCATCCATCTACGCTGCCGCATATTCAGATCCTTCTGATCAATCAGATATTTCAGGCTCTTATGATCGGTGTAGATATCAATCTTCACACCGTACAAATAGTGCCTCCACAGCTTCAAGACAAAAATCACAGCCGCTAACTCCAAGTCATGGACCGGATAATTCCTTTCATGCACTTTTAGCTGTCCCGAGCCATAAGCTATTACACTTTCGTGTTGCAGTAGCACGCAACCCAAACCGCTGCCCGAAGCATCACTATAAATCTCATAGCCTTCGGTCCCACATGGCGAACTCAGCACAGGCGCCGTGGTCAACCGACACTTCAACTCCTCAAAAGCTCGCGCGCACTCCGGCGTCCAAACGAACTTATGCTCCTTCCTCGTCAGAGTAGTGAGAGGTAACGCTATCCGCGAGAAGTTCTCTACGAAGCGTCTATAATAGCCGGCAAGCCCCAAAAAGCTCCGGACTTCAGCTACCATAGCAAGCTCAGGCCACTCCCGTATCACAACAATCTTCGCCGGATCCACAACAATACCCTCTCCACTCACTATATGCCCGAGGAACGCCACTGAGGATAGCCAAAACTCGCACTTCGAGAACTTGGCATACAACTGATTTCTTCTTAGCGTCTCCAAAACCAAATGAAGATGCTTGAAGTGATCTTCCTCACTTTGCGAGTACACCAAAATATCGTCGATGAAGACGATCACGAAATGGTCCAAGTACTCCTTGAAAGTCCGGTTCATCAAATCCATGAACACTGACGACGCATTAGTCAGCCCAAACAGCATGACCGTAAACTCATAATGCCCGTATCTCGTACTAAACGTTGTCTTCGGGATATCACTCTCCCTTATTCGCAGCTGATAGTACCCAGCCTTGAGATGCAACTTCGAGTACACCGTCGACCCGACTAACTGATCAAAATGATCATCAATCCGGGGGATCGGGTACTTGTTCTTCTCCGTCAGCTTGTTGAGCTCCCGGTAATCAATACATAGCCTCAAGCTTCCGTCCTTCTTCTTAACAAAGAGGACCGGTGCGCTCCAAGGCGAAGAACTCGGGCGCACATACCCTTGCTCCAACAACTCTTGCAATTGAACTTTCAGCTCCTCCATTTCCTTAGGCGCTAGCCGATAAGGAGATCGTGACACAGGCTTTGCACCTGGCACTAGCTCAATCGTAAAATCTATCTCCCGTTGAGGCGGGGCTCCAGGAAGATCTGCGGCGAACACATCAGGGTATTCCAATACCATTGAAATACAATCCAACGCGAGCTTCGGCTTTGCAACCTCCACTAGTGTAAAGAACAGTTCTGCACCAGCACGAACCGCCTTCACCACCTGAAGAGCAGACATCAACGTCTTGCTCGACCCCTTTAAGCCCGTAAAAGTCGTCTCACAACTAGCTCCCAACTTGACTTCCTTCCGACCGCAATCGATATAGGCTTGCTGCTCCGAGAGCCAGTCCATGCCAAATATAACGTCGAACTCCACCAACGGAAGTAAAGACGCCTGCAGGTCGAACTCCTGATCCCCAATACGAATCTTAACATCGCAGATCCTACCCGCTCGCATCGAACACCCATTGGGCAACAACACATCCAACTTATCCTTCGCCATCGAAGAAGGGACTCCGATGCGTGATATAAATCCTTCGGACAAGAAAGAGTGTGAAGCTCCTGTATCGAAGAGTGCTCGTGCCGGATTTTCACAAATCAATACAAATCCTAAACAAGCAGTGGTAAGGTAACATGTGCATAACAAGTATTTAAAGAAATTGACTTGCTATAAATTAAACCATACCTGTCACCACATCAGCCTGTTTGATGGCCTCCTGTTGGCCAAGATTATAGACCCTTGGTTGGGCCGGAGCATAGTGGGATGCGGTCGACTCCACCGCCTTTCCCTTCTCTTTATAAGTAGCTCCCGGCCTTCTCTCGGACTTAGGACGTCCGCTCTAACAGTCACAGGCAAAATGCCCCGTCTTGCCACAAGTAAAACACGCGCCCGGGGTCCGACTCGTAGTCGCCCCAGAAGCACCAGAAGGAGCTGGACCCGAAGTCCTATGCTTCTTGAAAGACCTCCGATAGCCGGACTTTGAAGTAGTCGGCACTTTGAATTCAGATTTCTTCTCACCCAAGCTTTTCTTTGCTTGTACATTCTTCATGTCATTCTCCAAGGACCGGGCAGTATTGACCAAGGTTAAGAAACCCTGCGTCATCGGCCCCGAGAGTAGTAACCTCAACTCATCTCTCAACCCTTCATAGAAGCGATTAGTCTTGCGCTCCTCATCAACAATAGTGGAGCTAGCATAACGACTCAGACGAGTAAACTCGTGGAGATATTCATTCACGCTCCTCTCACCCTGAACCAACTTCAGAAACTCGTTCTCCATCAAAATCCTCTGAGTAGAAGGGAGGTATCTTACTAAGAACAATCCCGAGAACTCTTCCATCGGGACGTCTGTAAGTTGTCTACCTCTCAAATGATGCAGCTCCAAACCTTCCCACCATAATCTCGCTTCACCGTCCAAAAGGAACGTAGCAATGGTGGTCATTTGCCACTCCTCCGTCTCCGTTGCTGTCATTACTCTCTTCACCCTGGAGAGCCAGTCTTCAGCCTGAGATGGGGTTCCCAACCCCAAGAATAACGGAGGGTTAAAGCTCATTACATGCTTAAGCTGCCTCTCGGTTGCCCTCCTTGGCACCACCGGTTCCACAACCACTTGCTCCACTCTCCTCGGCTCAGCCTCTTGAAGAGGTTCCTGCTCCATCACAGGAGCGGGCTGCTGCGTTTGCCTTGCAGGCTACTCATTTATCACGGCCAACACCGCTTCAGCCACCAATCGTATGTTCTCAGCTGATAGAGGTGTTGCGTGAGCAACATCTGGTGCAATGCTAGCCTCAGAAACTCGACGTTCCGACGTCCCAACACCACTTCTGGTCACCTATAGTGGTACAAAACACCGTTAAACGACCAAATAAAATTGCAAACAACATTTATAGGAACACACAGGTTCCTCAAACACGTGTATTTTCATTCCTAAGTGGACATTCATGGGTTCTTTTACTGTTATAACGATGACACACACAATGTGCTCACCACCCCTTAAAAAGAATTCGCCCACGAATTCACTTTAAGCCCGACCAAAACCAGTAGTCTGATACCAAATTGTAACACCCCCTATCCGTCACATAGCATATAGCAGTAGGTCCGGCCGGGGCCCGACGCCGTATGCCACAGACAGACCGGGTGGTTACTCATGGAAACCATCCAACCAATCACAACGTCCTACACAGAACATTCTAGCGGAAGCAGTTTATAAAGGTTGCAAATAAGAACCCAGCACTAAAGCATGAATGTCCACTAATCCAAAATAGGAATGTTACAAAATACACCAGTACAAGCCTTAGCCTTACAAAAATTGTTCACTTGATATTACATGATTTACAAACCTCGGCACGCAGGCCGGTCATACATGAATAAAAACAGTAAACACTTCCAATTAGGCCTTCGAGGGCCGGCTTCGCACTTGGGCTTTTGCCCGCTATTGACCGCTTGGTCCAGCAGCACCTGCAAGCAACAAACCACCGCACGGTGGCAAAACAAGGCAACAGTCAGCAATGCTGACCAAATTATAACGATCCCGCCCCCAACTCGGGGCGGCGATGCTCCTTCCCTGCATTTCATTAGCATAAGCGAGCAATAATTATATATAACCATTTCATCACAGACGTTGGCTCGCACGGCCACACGCCCCGTGCTCTCAGGACACATTCTCGGTGAACCGGTCGATGTCATGTCAATTAAAGCCATAGACATTCCGGACTCACCACCGCCACTTTGACGGCCAAACCTATGAGCATTTTGTCTTCTTGGCCTGGGTCACGATAATTTAAGCCATAGACCGCCGAAGACCCTAATCTATGCCAATGACAAGTGCTATGTACCCTTAGGTCTCTTTAACCGAATGACATAGAACGGGTACGGTTCCATCTAACCCGTGCTCACATCGCAATGATAATTTAAGCCATTTGCGCGGGTCAAACTTCCACCGAGTCCCATTTCCATCACAATTCACATAACCCGGTTATGTTCAAGTTGGCTCTCAGGCCACCAAGTTGGCAAGATCACGCATCCGCCCAGTTTTCCGGGTGCATCTTTGGGTTAATCCCCAAGGCTCCCTGTTGCAATCTACCGTGTAGAAAACCCGAAAAACAACAAATAACACGGAGTCTTCTCCGACATTTATGCAATGCAACATCACCGATCCAGACCAACATGTCCGGGTAGGCTTCACACATCATGCCTATGTCCGTTCTCGCTTACAGACTCTATACAACGGGGACTTCATATATCTACCCGAAGGAATGCCTCCAACTCTCCGCAAACTCGCGAGAGCGGGCTTCCTATGCAAAGAAGGAGAGCTACTCATGCTCAAGAAGAGAATCGTTACCCTTGCGTTCCTCTTTGGTGCCATGGAAAAGTAAGCGGATGAAAAGCACCGCACTAGCTTTGCCTCCGTGGATCCAGAGTCGGCTCGCGATTTGGAGCTTCGAAGCTCCTCCAATGGTCGGATCTAGCTTCTTCTTCCTTCCTTGGCTCTCCTCTCTTTCTAAGATTTTAGAAAGAAAACCACTCATGAAAAGTGAGGGTTTCTAAGTCCAATCCAGGGTATATCCCTTCAGGAACAACCCCTAGCCGTTGGATCATCAATTAAAGAAATGAACGGCTTTGATTCGGGACTGAAATGCCCAATCTGGACCCCACACGGCCTGGCACACGCCCGTGTCCAGGGCCGTGTGCCTCATTCGCCGTCAAAATCGACGCGCCTGGAACAACACACGGGTATCGAACACGCCCGTGTTCGATCTGACACGCCCGTGTTCCACCTGACACGGCCGTGTGGCCGGCTGTGTACCCCCATCATTTTTCCCCGAAAACAACCCGAGCACTGCACGGGTTCTAGGACACGCCCGTGTCCTTGCCCGTGTCACCTCAACACGCCTGGGCTCCAGGCCGTGTACACGGTCTCGACACTTGACACTTCGTCGAGCGAAGATCGTCGACCTGATGACACGGCCTTGGACACGCCCGTGTCCTTGGCCGCGTGCCTTGTCTCGACACATCGTCAAGCAAAGTGTCAACTTCCCGGGACGAGTGTCGACACGGGTTGACATGCCCTGCGACACGCCCGTGTCGCAGGCCGTGTGCCATGTCTCGACACTTCGTCGAACGCAGAGTGTCGACTTCGCGGGCTAAGTGTCGACACGGGTCGACACGCCCTGGGACACGCCCGTGTCCCAGGCCGTGTCACCCCAAAACTGAGCCTGCTGAAAAAAATGGGCTGTTACAACCCTTCCCTCCTACCAGAAATTTCATCCTCGAAATTTGTATACAGGAAGGCAACCAGCAATCAAAAATTGTTTACAACATGAAACGTTTATGTTACAATAAAATTTTTACTCTCCACTCAGTTATAGAAACAGCTCGGGAAACTCCACTCGCATGGTCTGCTCTCGCTCCCATGTAAGCTCCTCACGACCGCAGTTGTCCCATCGGACTTTAACCATCCCGACCGTCTTGTTCCACAACTGTTTCTCGGCTCGATCTTCGATTTGAATGGGTCTAACTCTCGTTGTTAGCCCATACTCCACCGGCACCCGATCATTCGCGATCACTTGAGCTGGATCTTTAACGACCTTCCGAAGCACCGAGATGTGTAACACATCATGTATTCCACCCAAGTCTGCCGACAGAGCTAGCCGATAAGCCGCTTCTCCTACGTGCTCCACCACTTCAAATGGACCCAAATATCTTGGACTCAACTTTTTCAAACGTCGAATCCTGGAGACACCTTTGAAGGGCTTGATCTTCAAGTAGACCCAATCGCTAACCGCAAATTCCACATTCCGGTGCTTGGCGTTGTAGTACTTAGCTGTTCCTGCCTAAGTGGCTGTCCTTGGATCATGGCAAACAAAGCCTCAGCAACTAAACGCACATGTTCTGCAGACGGTGGAGGTGTAGGCACCGTGGCTGGTGCCGTGCTTTCATCAGAAAGCTGGGGCTCTGACTGCCCAGCCCCATTCCGTGTCACCTAAAGGTGGACAAGACACATACATTAGCGGCCTTACACAAGCAAACAACAAAAAATAGGAACACGCAGGTTCCTCAAACACACAAATTTGCATTCCTATCATGGACATTCAGGAGTTCAATCGCATAACTTGGTTTGCACAACCACATGCTCGCCACCCCACAAAAGAAGTCGACCACGACTTCGAGAGGAAAAGAACAAGACAACTGATACCAAAAATGTAACAACCCCATCCGTTCATATGGTATATCCTAGAAGGTCCGGCCGGGGCCCCACAACATATATCACAAAACAGGCGGAAAGGTTACGGGATGATACCAGAGTAGCGCAGCACACCTAACACATGTCATTCTAGCGGAAGCCTTTGCTAAACCTTGAACTCCACACTTGAATGTCCAATAAACAATACAACTCCACATTGTAGATATACTAGGAATGTCTTATCTTACAACCATAAAAAAGTTGGCCTTATGGCCTTACATGGCTTTCACACAGTGGCCTCAATATTGCCGCGCAGGCCGACCACAATAAAAGAAAACACAACATAGCCTTCGAGGGCTAGCAACAGCAGAAACAGCAGCAGGGACATCAACCTTTATGCGTCCCGCTTTGCTCTCCAGCACCTGTATAGGGACAATCCACCCAACGGTGGCAAACAGAAGTGAAAGTGCAGCTAGATCTGATATACTCTAGAGGGGGGTGAATAGAGTATGGTGCTTAAAAACTTTTTACAACAGTTATTGTAATCTGAGTGAACAGGGAAGCAAATATTCAATCTAATCAAAAAATAACCTACAAAAGAAATTAATTACAGATCCTAACTAATCACAAAACAATCACAGCCAGAAACAAAAATAAAGACAAGCAAGCCAGATGACACAAGGAGCTATAGTGGTTCCCCTAAACTTGGGTACATCCACTCTTCTACCACCCTAGGTAGGAATCCACTGCAGGATGAGTTGATCAGGTGTCCTGGGCACCAATGAGCTTTTGATAAGGTGCTCAAAAACCAAATCAGATTTTTTGATCAGCTGTCTTGCCACCAATGAATTTTTGACAAGGTGCTCAAAAATCAAGCTCAAACTTTTGAAGGGAGTTTGAAAAACCCTTTACAGAGATGGGGATGAGAGAGTTATGAAAGTCTTCTCTTTATCAAAGCAGCTGAGAAGACTATGTGGATTGATGTTGTCAAAGCTCCCCCTGAGTTCTTGAGATGTTCAGGAAATGAAGCTTTGCTGTAGGGTGATAGGCCTTCAGAAGTTGATCTCCAGCAAATGATAATTTCAGCAACAGCTGAAATGTTAGGTGTCTAGAGTCTTTGAATTATGTTGGCCTTGAACACTTGAATCAAAGGGGATCTGAAGATTTCAGATTTGTTGATCTCCTTTGGTTGTGTGTTCTAGTTATTGTTAAGAAAGATGTTGTCCAGAGAATGTTGTAGCAGAGAATGTTTTGTTCTTCTTCTTCTTGTTCTGCTTATTTGTGTTGTCTGTTCTCTGTGAGAGATTCAAAAATCTTGTATTTTATTCCCTGGTTCTGAATAGAAAATTATCTTCTGTCAAGAATAGCCGTTGGCCTGTCATTAATTGACTCCTTAATTGCAATTGTCTTCTAGGGGAAAGTCCAAAGAAACATTCCTTGATAATCCCTTGAAACTTGGTCCAGAATAAATGAAAACGGCTAGAAAATCTTCTGAATTAATTGCTGAATAACTCCTTAACTGTCCTGAATTTGAATCTTGAAAATCCTTTAACTCTTCAGAAAAACGTCGAACTGAGCTCTACTATCGTCGAACTGAGCTCAGCGATTTGGACTTATACAGCAACAGAGATCGTCGATCTGAGCTCAACTATCATCGAACTGAGCTCAGAGATAGAGAATCAATACTGGAGTCAAGATCGTTGAACTGAGATCAAAGATCGTCGAATGGAGTTCGACGATTTGTTGAAGTTGAGCTCAGCGATCGTCGAATGGAGTTCGACGATCCGTCGAAGTTGAGCTAGACGATCGTCGATTGGAGTTCGACGATTCGTCGTACTGAGCTCGACGATATGACTTAGTCTTCAAACTGAATATCCTTGGTCTTGAGGGCAGCTTCCAGACCTAACTACCAACCCTTACACTCAATTCTAATTGACCTTTAGATCTATACAAGAGGTCAAAAACAGGTTTCCTAAAGACATAGTGATCCTGACCCAAATTAGTAATAGGGTGTTCCAACAATCTCCCCCTATTTGGGTTAGGATTACTATTTACAGAACTTGGAAAACTTAAATAACAACATACAAAGCAACAATACAGAAATGCAATAAGCAGAACATTGCAGAAGCACAGATATATATTATCTCAGACAGAATTCAGAATTCAGAATGATTGTCACCTTACATAGTTATTCTTTCTCCTTGCTCTTTATAAGTTTGATTTCTCTATTAGGATTGAGAGCTTCTTTCTTTGACCTTCTGTCATCTGCTGCACCTGGAGAAGTTTGTTGTTTGGGCCTTGGTACAACAGCTTCAGGATGCAGCTCCATATATCTATCAGAGTCAAAGAATTTGCTTGAGCCATATCTTTCCAATTCTTTCTTTCTTTGTTCAGACAATGTAGTGATGTTGGAAGAATCTCTGCCTTGCTCTTTAGCTTTCTTAATTTGATCCAGGGCAGCTAGCTCTTTCATCCTGGCAGTCCAAGCAGTTGGATTATTTTCAGGATCTTCAAAGGGCACTGGAGGCTCATATCTGTTGGATGGATTATCTTGAGGAGCTCTGGAGGAGACTACTTCCTTCAGCTTATAGGGAAAAGGACCTGAGGTTGTGTCTGATGAAGCTTGTCCTTCCCTGGAGTAAGTATGTTGCCTGGAGTAGCCTTTTGAGTAAACTTGGAATTCCCTTTGGCTTCCTCTGTAGTTTCCTCTTCTAGACTGAGAACCTCTGGACTGGTTTCCCCTATGATAAGATCTTGCATGAGGCTGATAGGGGGTTTGGCTTTTGGCAGAAGGTTGAGCAGCTGAGCTTCCACCTGCACCTGCATCAGGAGGAGGTGGTGGAGGAGGATGAGGATGATGAAATTGAGAAGATCCTTTCTCATGAAGAATGTAATATGGAATATCATTAGTGTCTTTGACTTTGGCTGGAGGCACTCTTTTCATGGCTTTGCTCCTTGCCTTTCTTTTCCTGGCAATAGTAGCAGAGGAGTCATCAGAATCAGTCCTGAATTCATCACTTTCAGAACTTTGCTCATCATATAGAGCATCGATCTTTTTCATATATTCTTTCTGAAGTTGAGTTGGAGCAGATGAAACAGCAGTGGTGACAGCAGCAGATACAGCACTAGTAATAACAGATACTGAAGTTGTAGCAGCAGTTGTAACAACAGGTATAGAGCTTTCTGGAGCAATGCTCTTTGAAGGAATATCAACAGTAATAACAGTAGCAGCTGGAGCGGCAACATATTCAGATAAAACATTTTCAGATACAGGAACATCAACAGTTTCAGATATAATAGGTTTAGTAGCATCAATATCATCAGCAATAGCAACAACAGTAGGCTCAAAATCATATGCCTCTGTCTGCATATCCACATGAACTGAAACAACAGCATCATCATTACTGCCAGCAGCAGCAACAGATTCAGCAACAATATTGGCAGCATAAACTGAATTGACAAAAGAAGTTATAACCCTGGTGTCACAACTAGAGAAGGGCACAATGGCCTTGGAAAGATCCTCTGAGGGCTGGACTGCAACTCTCTCTGGAAGACAACTGAAATAAGCTGAATCAAACACTGATAGCAGGGACCTGAGGTCTATTGAAAAGACAGCAACTAGAGGTGGAACTGGAGCTTGAGGAACAATAACAGCAGCAGCAGCAACAACTGAAGAAACAACAGGCAAGCTAACTTCATAAGGCATCTCCCCCTGCCTAGATTCAGAGAATGCTGGATCAAGGCACACTGATGAAGGGATTGCCTGAGGAAATAAGGAGGATAGCCTGGCAGAAAGAGCTGCCACTGACTGAAGTAATGGAGCCAAGGAGGTCTCCAATAGAAGAGATAGCCTGGGGGCTAGCAGTTCATATAACTGGTCAGCTAGGGCTGGAAGATCTACATGCTCAACAGGAATGTGAGCAGAGGTAGAGGCTGGAGGTGGAGCAACAGGTGATGTTGTTGGAGAGCTAGTGGATGATAGGAGTGATGGTTGAGGTGAGGGTATTGTGGAGATGGAAGACAGTGGGATGGAGATAGAGGGTGTGAAGGAGGGTTGATCAAGAATGTCTTGCAGAAGTTGTTGATAAGAAGATGAGGAGGAGGGTAGCTCAGGAGGAGATGAGGGTGAGTCATCCATGAAGGAATCATCAAGAAGATTGAATGAGGGAATGGTGGATGATGTTTCAATGTCTGGTTGAGGGTAGGAATATAATGGATGGAAGATTTCTTCTATGACTGGTAGAGTTGGAATTGGAGATGGTATTGATGTGGGAGATGGGCTGGAGATGATGATTGTGGATGGAGTTTGAATGGTGGATGGAACTGGAGGAGATGGAATATGAGGAGGAGGAGAGGCAGCAGCAGGCAAGTCATCTACAGGGGCAGAGACTTGAGGGGAAGTGACTGTTACAGTCCTGGTGCCTGAAGGTGTGCTTGCAGAAGGCCTGCTGGGCTTGGTTATCTGCCTGTCCCATTTGCCAAATAGGGCACAGGACAATCTCTTTGATGCATTGATATGTATCCCAGAAGATACTAGCAAAGCAGGCCATCTGTTCTGAAGAAAGAGCCCAAGGATCCTCCCAAAATTCACAAAGTTCTTATTGAGTTTCTTCTTAATCAGGTCAAAGAAGACCTCTCCCCAGTTCAATTGCTTCTTGTCCACAATGGCTCCCATCAAGCACAGCTGATACCTAGAGATAGTATCATGTGCTGAATGCTTGGCCAGCAAAACCTTGCCTACTACATCAGCCAAGAACCTGTATTCCACAGCTAGGTTCTTCTTCAGCAGCTTGCTAGGGTTAGCCTCAGAGTGACCCATTCTTACAAGCAGATCAGCAAATTCCTCTCCAGACAGATCAGCAGAATCTCTACCAGAACTTAACTCAAAAACTTCTGTCAGAATGGCTGGAGTCAAGGGTACCCGTGTTCCAGAAATTGAACCAACTATTGTGTTTTGATCCTGGTTGTGGGCAGTGTAGACCCACTCCTTAATCTCATCAGCAGGAAGCTTGATCCTGGTGGTCATGATGGTAGCAAGTTTCTGCTCCTTGAAGAGTTCCAAAATATCTTGAAAAACTTGATCAGTGGTGCTGAAAGACTCCATGTCAATGTCAAATCCGGCATCGAATTTCATTGCGGCAAGAACAGCAACAGAGACGACCATGGTTACCTACAAAAATCAACAAACAAAACGACCAAGTGTAGGGATGTTTGGAGGGAAAGAGAATTTTTGCAGAGAAATCGAAAGCGCAAACGGAGAACGACGGCGAAAAATGAATTTTATATTAGGGTTCGACGCAGAAAAGGAAAGATCGTTGAACTCAGTTCGACGATCGGGGCTACTAAAGGAATCTGAAGAGTCTTCAATATCGTCGATCTCCGTTCGACGATATTGGAGAGCGTCGAGCTCTGTTCGACGATCGTTCAGAGAACAAAATCGTCGAGCACCGTTCGACGATCGTTGATCGGAAGAGATAGTTCATACTATCTGAGAAACGCTGAACTCAAGTCGACGATTTCGGAAATCGTCGATCTCCGTTCGACGATCTGGGGGAAAATCATTGAGCGCAGTTCAGAGACCAGAAAGACACTCTAGACACTAAGAAAAATCAAGATGTTTGCCTAGTCTTGGTCAATTTTTAAACTTTTAAAATCTTGGATATTATTTTAGACTTCCTGCATCTAACATTCCTAACTGATTTAGGAAGAAGGTGTGTTTCTTTTCATCCAAGGGTTTGGTGAAAATATCTCCCATTTGTAAATCAGTTGGGATATATTGAAGTTCAATTTTATTCTTCTCAACATTATCCCTTAAAAAGTGATGCCTAATTTCTATGTGTTTTGTCCTACTATGGAGGACTGGATTTTGAGCTATAGAAATAGCACTGATATTATCACAAAAGATTTTTTACTTCTCTAAGTTGTACCCGTAGTCTAGTAGTTGGTTTTGAATCCACAATATTTGTGAACAACAACTGCCTGCAGCCATATATTCAGCTTCAGCAGTTGAAGTTGACACAGAAGTTTGTTTCTTACAAAACCAAGAGACAAGTCTATCACCAAGGAACTGACAAGTTCCACTGGTGCTTTTCCTGTCAATTCTGCATCCAGCATAATCAACATCAGAAAATCCAGTTAATTCAAATGCTGAATCTTTTGGATACCAGAGACCTAGATTTGGACAACTTTTAACATACCTGAGAATCCTCTTTACTAATGTTAGGTGTGACTCTCTAGAGCTTACTTGGAACCTAGCACATATACATGTAGCAAACATTATATCTGGTCTACTAGCTGTAAGGTATAGTAGAGAGCCAATCATTGCTCTATATGTTGTCTGATCAACAGGTTTCCCATGTTCATCAGCATCCAATACAGCATTAGTAGGCATGGGTGTTTTCATGCAAGATGCTTCAGACATACCAAATTTCTTGACCAATTCATTTGCATACTTGGTTTGAGAAATGAAGATGCCTTCAGCATGTTGTTTGACTTGCAATCCTAGAAAGAAGGATAACTCACCCATGCTACTCATTTCAAATTTAGAATGCATTAGGTTGGAGAACCTTCTGCACAATTTTGAATCAGTAGAGCCAAAAATAATATCATCTACATAAATCTGTACTAGTAGGGTATGGGACTTATGGGTTCTAATGAAAAGAGTTTGGTCTACTCTACCCTTTATAAATCTATTTTCCAAAAGGAAGCATGCTAGGGTCTCATACCATGCTCTAGGAGCTTGCTTGATACCATATAATGCTTTGTTCAACTTAAAAACATAATCATGATAAGTTGGAGAGATAAAACCTGGAGGTTGTCTGTCATATACTTCTTTGAGGTCTCCATTGAGAAATGCACTTTTTACATCCATATGATATACCTTGAAGCCTTTGTGTGCTGCATAAGCTAAGAAGATTCTGATGGCTTCCAATCTTGCCACTGGTGCAAAAGTCTGGTCATAGTCTATGCCTTCTAATTGAGAATATCCTTGAGCAACTAGCATTGCCTTGTTCCTTACAATTACTCCTTGATCATCCAATTTGTTTCTGAACACCCACTTTGTTCCAACAATGGAGTGATCCTTAGGCTTTGGCACTAGTTCCCAAACTTTGTTCCTTTCAAATTGATGCAACTCTTCTTTTATTGCAATGATCCAGTGTGGATCTTGCTCTGCATCTTAAATGGACTGAGGTTCAATTTGAGATAGGAAGCAAGTGTGCAACAGGTTTTGGTTGACCTGATTTCTGGTTTGCACACCAGCTGAGATGTCTCCAATTATTTGGGAAATTGGATGGTCTCTTGATGTTACTAAATCAACAGGGGGTGTTGATTGTTCACCAACCTGTATTGTTGTTTCCTCTTGTGGTACAACAACTGGCTCTTCAAGTTGTTTTTCTTCAATATGTTGAATGCTTTATTCATCTTCACTGCTTTCCTCTCTTTGAGTAACCTGTAACTTGTTCAAATCTTCAACAAGAGAATGTTCCTGCAAAGGTTCTATGGTAGAAGTGTTCTTCTCCTTGAAAGACATGTTAGATTCATCAAATGATATATGAACAGATTCCTCAATTTTAAGAGATGATTTATTATAAACCCTATAAGCCTTACTGATCATGGAGTATCCCAGAAACACTCCTTCATCATCTTTAGCTTGAAATTTTGCTAAATATCTCTTGTCATTATTATGTATATAACAAATGCAGTCAAAAATTCTAAAATAATCAACTTTAGGTTTCTTCCCTTTGAGTAATTCATAGGGAGTCTTGCCCTTTAGTTTATGTATTAAACTTTTATTCAGCACATAGTTGGAGGTGTTCACTGCCACTGCCCAAAAAGATAGAGGAAGGTGAGCATCTGACAACAATGTAGTGGCAGATTCAATAAGGGTTCTATTTTTTCCTTTCAGCTACCCCATTTTGTTGAGGAGTTCTAGGAGCTGAGAAAGTATGCCTGATCCTTTCACTCTGATAGAACTCTTGCATAAGAAGAGAATCGAACTCTGTCCCATGATCACTTCTGATCAGGGCAATGTGAGTATTGAACTCAATCTGTATGCATTTGAGAAACTCTGTCAAACACTTAAAGTTATCAGACTTCTTCCTCAGAAAGAACACCCATGTGAATCTAGAGAAGTCATCTACAACTACTAAAGTGTAAGATTTCCCTCCTAGGCTTTGTACTGTAATGGGTCCAAAAAGATCCATGTGTAACAGATACAAGATCCTAGGTGAATCACTCTTATTAAGTGACTTGAAGTTATTTTTAGTTTGCTTGCCTAATTGACAAGCCCTGCATAGTCCTTCCTTCTTGTAGGGGCCAGAAGGTAGTCCTCTAACAAGGTTGTCCTTGGATAGCCTAGCAATAGTTCTAAGGTTTAAGTGCCCTAGTCTCTTATGCCATAAAATATTTGGTCTACAAACAAAATTGAATAGGCAAATATCTACATCAGTTGAAAGAAAATCTACTAGGTAGATGTTACCTTTCCTTTTACCTGTCAACACAGTTGTGTTGTTCTCTGACTTGATCTTGCATAAAGCTTTGCTGAAAGTCACCTGGTAGCCTTCATCACATTGCTGACTGATACTTATCAGATTGTGCTTCAGTCCTTCCACATAGGCTACCTTTTTGAATGTCACTATCCCAATCTGGACTGCACCATATCCTTTAGTTTGTCCAAAGTTTGAATCACCAAAAATAACTTTGGGTCCAAGCTTGGCTTTAAAGGATGTGAGGTTGTCCTTGCTTCCTGTCATGTACTTAGAGCACCCACTATCCAAGTACCATTGCTGGTTAGATGTTGGATAGGTCTTCACCTGCACATAAAATAATTCATTTGTTTTTGACCCAGTTTACCTTGGGCCTAGGTTGATAACCTTTAAACTCAGAAATAAAAGACATCCCAGGTTGACTCTTATAACCTTCAGGATGATATCTTCTTAGAGGTATTATCCATTCAGTATAATAGTTAAAGATTTGGGATGAAGGACCCCTAGGATTGGATTTTGATTTGCCCTTGAAAGAGTTTCCAGATCTCTGATCTCTGTTCGACGATCGTGGAGCTGCGTTCGACGATCTTGGGTCGGATCGTCGAGCTCCGTTCGACGGTCGAATGTGGCAGAGTTCAGGAATTTGTGATCGTCGACCTGAGTTCGACGATTTTGCCTGAGATCTTCGATCTGCGTTCGGTGATCGTCGAGCTCCGTTTGACGATTTCTGCTGGGACTTAGTTTTATTAGGCAGATCAGAATTTTTCCTAGCTACCTCTACAACTCCCTTTCCTTTATCAGAAATGAACTTGATTGGGGTTGTTAGGACTATAGGTTGGCTGGATGAAGCACCCAAGCCCAGTGTGCTATTAAATCTGGAGTTCACTGTGCTTGTGATGTCCATCAGCTTGATACTTCTCCCATTAAGGGATTCTTCAAGCTTCTTGGCCTCAGATAGCTCACCTTTCAGTGAAGCTATCTGCTCCCTACAACACTCCAACTCCTGAGAGAGTTTGAGGTTTTCTGACTTTAAGGTATTATGTTCAAATAAAAGATTTCTGAGAGAGATAATTTCTTTCTCAGATTTTAGTAAGTCTAAACATAATGCTTTAAACTCAGATTTAAAGTCCTCTGAATTGAAATCAAAAGAACTGATTACCTGGTACTCTTCAAGTTGAGTCTCTGAGTCTTACTCTGACTCTTCTTCATCTGAATTATGTTGAGAGGCATTGATTGCCATCATGCAGAACTCCTTCTCTTCTGCATCATCTTCATCATCACTGGAGCTGGATAAAGCTTCTGACTCCTCTTCAGTCTCACTCCAGGATTCAGCAACAAACCCCTTCCTTGTGTGTTTGTTCTTGCTTGAGGAGGGTTTTCCATTGCCATTCTTCTTGAAGTCTTTCTCCTTTCTTCTTTCTTTCTTGTCCCTTCTGTCCTTGCTTTTGTTCTCTGGACAGTCAGGTACAATGTGCCATGGTTTCCTGCAACTAAAGCAAACAATTTCTTTATTGTTAGACTTATCATACCTTGGCTTATCATGCTCTTTGTATGATCTCCTTCTGAAGTCCTTTCTGGCCATCTTGTAAAATCTTTTGGCCAATAGACTGAGCAGTTCATCATTGCCTGTGACTTTGTCTTTAGGCTGATCTTCAGTTGCTTTGAAGGCTATTATCTTCTCTTTTCTTGTGGCTGGTGAAGCTGCCTTCTGCTCTTCTTCTCTATTTTTGATTAGCAGCTCATAAGATTTGAGCTTGCCCAAAAGAGCTTCTGTGGTGATCTCATTCAAACTTTTGGCATCCTTGATTGACCAGATTCTTGAATCCCAAGTGCTTGGGAAGCACATTAGGATTTTGTCATTAAGTTCAGTCAATGATATCTCCTTATCCAAAGTCCTGAGTTCACTGACTATCAGACTGAGTCTATTGTACATGTCTCCAACTAACTCAGCTTCTCCCTTCTTCAAATTCTCATATTGAGATATGAGGTGGGATCTCCTGTCCTTTCTCTCATCAGCTGATCCTGAGACTATTTCAGAGAGTTTATCCCAGATTTCCTTTGCTGAATTACATTCAGCCACCTTTTGAAAGATGTCATCAGACATGGTCTGGGCTAAGATGTTCATAGCCTTTTCATCAGCTACCTTCCACTTCTTGATATCAGCATCTGTTCCTGATAGAGGTGGAACAACATTTGTACTTGTGTTCTCTGGAGGTCTTGGACAAACTGTCAAAACAGAATTAAAAATATCCTCGTCAATAGAATTCATGTACAATCTAATCCTTGCTTTCCAAAGTGCAAACTTGGATAGATTGCACACTGGAGGTCTGGTGCTAGCATAATCTTTGTTTTGGGCCATGATTTGTGAAGGAATAATCTAATAATAAAATCTACAGCAAGCAGATCTAACTAGGGATCTTGGGGTTCAGGTGTTAGCCTGTGCAACCACTGAGATGCGGTATATTTAACCAACCTGCCTCTGATACCAATTGAAAGTGCAGCTAGATCTGATATACTCTAGAGGGGGGTGAATAGAGTATGGTGCTTAAAAACGTTTTACAACAGTTGTTGTAATCTGAGTGAACAGGGAAGCAAATATTCAATCTAATCACAAAATAACCTACAAAAGAAATTAATTACAGATCCTAACTAATCACAAAACAATCACAGCCAGAAACAAAAATAAAGACAAGCAAGCCAGATGACACAAGGAGCTATAGTGGTTCCCCTAAACTTGGGTATATCCACTCTTCTGCCACCCTAGGTAGGAATCCACTGCAGGATGAGTTGATCAGGTGTCCTGGGCACCAATGAGCTTTTGATAAGGTGCTCAAAAACCAAATCAGATTTTTTTGATCAGATGTCTTGCCACCAATGAGCTTTTGACAAGGTGCTCAAAAACCAAGCTCAAACTTTTGAAGGGAGTTTGAAAAACCCTTTACAGAGATGGGGATGAGAGAGTTATGGAAGTCTTCTCTTTCTCAAAGCAGCTGAGAATACTATGTGGATTGATGTTGTCAAAGCTCCCCCTGAGTTCTTGAGATGTTCAGGAAATGAAGCTTTGCTGTAGGGTGATAGGCCTTCAGAAGTTGATCTCCAGCAAATGATAATTTCAGCAACAGCTAAAATGTTAGGTGTCTGGAGTCTTTGAATTATGTTGGCCTTGAACACTTGAATCAAAGGGGATCTGAAGATTTCAGATTTGTTGATCTCCTTTGGTTGTGTGTTCTAGTTGTTGTTAAGAAAGATGTTGTCCAGAGAATGTTGTAGTAGAGAATGTTTTGTTCTTCTTCTTCTTGTTCTGCTTATCTGTGTTGTCTGTTCTCTGTGAGAGATTCAAAAATCTTGTATTTTATTCCCGGGTTCTGAATAGAAAATAATCGTCTGTCAAGAATAGCCGTTGGCCTGTCATTAATTGACTCCTTAATTGCAATTGTCTTCTGGGGGAAAGTCCAAAGAAACATTCCTTGATAATCCCTTGAAACTTGGTCCAGAATAAATGAAAACGGCTAGAAAATCTTCTGAATTAATTGCTGAATAACTCCTTAACTGTCCTGAATTTGAATCTTGAAAATCCTTTAACTCTTCAGAAAAACGTCGAACTGAGCTCTACTATCGTCGAACTGAGCTCAGCGATTTGGACTTATACAACAACAGGGATCGTCGATCTGAGCTCAACTATCGTCAAACTGAGCTCAGAGATAGAGAATCAATACTGGAGTCAAGATCGTCGAACTGAGCTCAAAGATCGTCGAATGGAGTTCGACGATTTGTTGAAGTTGAGCTCAGCGATCGTCGAATGGAGTTCGACGATCCGTCGAAGTTGAGCTAGACAATCGTCGATTGGAGTTCGACGATTCGTCGTACTGAGCTCGACGATATGACTTAGTCTTCAAACTGAATATCCTTGGTCTTGAGGGCAGCTTCCAAACCTAACTACTAACCCTTAGACTCAATTCTAATTGACCTTTAGATCTATACAGGAGGTCAAAAACAGGTTTCCTAAAGACATAGTGATCCTGACCCAAATTAGTAATAGGGTGTTCCAACAAGAAGCAACGGCAGCGTTTAACTGACCAAATTATAACAACCCTACCCCTTACTCGGGGCAGTGGTACTTCCCTGCAGGCATAGCATAACACAAACATGACAATATATCTCATATAATGTGCTTTCACACACTCATGCCATCGCAACCGTTCGCCACTCGGCCCAACGGTCCGTGCACTCAGGGCACATTCTTGGTGTTCTGGCAATTCACATGCCCACCACCGTTTCAGGGTCACAACCCAGCGACAATTTTCTTGAGCATTTACTCCATGGCGTGCAGCCGGAGTTCTAGTCTTACAACACCGGGATGGCCCCTAGCCCCCCAATGTGTCATGGCACTTAGGCCAAAGACTCTTGCTATGCGCTCCAACAGACCGCACCTTCTTGTCTCACGTCGGACAGACATAACGCAGGTCGGATCCTCCACCCCCGTTGCTCAAATCGCCTTGCCATCACCGAGTACGACGTACTCGCGGATAAATAAAGGCGCAGGTATGTCTCACCGATCCCGTTCTGGCATTCAAGCCGAGGCATAAATCTTACACCCATTTATCTCACAACTTTAGCGGGACTTTCCTGGGCACACCAGTACTTCCTATTCTTCGTTCACAGGTATGACACCGCAAGAGCACAAATGTCAGGGGTCTTTCCTGGGCATACCAGTACTTCCTGTTACTCATTCACAGGTACGACCCAATAGCACAAGCATACACGGATATTTTCCTGGACTACCACTCCAGTACTTCCTACTACTACCCTTCACAGGCATAACCCGTTGACTCCTTAAACTACACGTTTATCACGGAGTCTTCTCCGATTCGTATGCAACATCACCAATCCAGACCAACCTGTCCAGATGGGCTTCACACAACATGCCTATTCCGTACTCCATTTCCGGATCTATATGCCAACAAAAGGGGATTTCATGAATCACCCAAAGACTCCCACAAGCAGCCACCTTTTGGTGGGGGAATCATATACATACGCCAAAAAGAAAGCCTTCACATGGCTAGGAAGAAAAGTCGTTACCCTCGAAGACCTCTTTGGTGCCATGAGCTCCAAGCTAGCTCGAACGACTCATAAAAGCTTTTCCTCCGCAACGTCGGCCTCGGATCTCTCGTCGGCTAACTGCAGCACTACCGGTGATCAGCCCCCTCTCCTCCTCCTCCTTCTTCCTCTCTCTTTTTCTCTCTAGAAATGTAGTAAGAGAAAGTAAAAAGCCAAATGAGTTTCCCCAACCCATTCTCGGCCTTAAGAAGACAGGGAGGCCTCTCAGCCCTTGGATCTAGGCTGAAGGGATGAATGACCATGATTTCACCAAAAATCATAAATTTTTCCTGACACGGCCTGTGACACGCCCGTGTCCATGGCCGTGTTCCCTAAACGGTGCTCAACCGATTTATCCAACCCAGTGACACGCCCATGTGATACGCCCGTGTCATGGGCCGTGTCACCCGACACGCCTTCAGACACGCCCGTGTCTGTGGCCGTGTTCGTCAGGATGAAAAAAATCCCAAAATCACCCGAGACTCACACGGCCTGTGACACGCCCGTGTCCCAGGCCGTGTGCCCATACACGACACTAGACACACCCCGGCTCCCAGCTCAAAGTCGTCGGGCTGAGTTCGTCGACCGCGCTGACACGCCCTGGGACACGCCCGTGTCACAGGCCGTGTCCTAAGCACTCGACGATCGTCAACCAAATTTTGTCGACCACTCGTCGACTGTTCCTCTCGACACTCGACGCACGCAGGACACGCCCTGGGACATGCCCGTGTCCCAGGCCGTGTCACCCCAAAACTGAGCCTGCTGAAAAAAATGGGCTGTTACACTATATCCTACCAGTACCTGTGACAAAATTCCAGAATTTAATGAGCTCATTTGCGCTAGTTTCCAAATTATTTCCTAACAAGGCATATTTTCCAATAATTCCAAATATTGGGATTTTTTATCCCAAAAATCACAAACTTCCCATGGGAGTTATATTCCATGCCTATGAGCCTCTGTCCAGAGTTTCATGGGCATGCATTGATCCAATTGGGCTAAATTCACATTTTCCTATTTTTACTATTGACACCCCAAATTTGAATGTGCCAATCTCATGCATGAGGGATTTCCCAAAGATGCAGAGGTCAAAATGACCTGAAATCTCTACCATGGTTTTACCTTGGCCTAATGAACATCCCACCCAAATTTGGGGGCATTTGGAGTCATATGACTCCAAAAATACACTTAATTTAATTTCCTGAATTTCATTAAATACTATAGAAAAATTCTAACCAAAAATTCTCATTTTTGGTCAGAGACTAGTTTTGCACCTAACACAAGCGTGACCAAAATTTCAGGTCATGGTGACTTATGATTTGGCTTGGGAATTTATTTTAAGATTTGTCCTAGCCTAGGACCAGCCATGGTAGAATGGTCCTACAAGAAGTTACACTGTAACAAAATGTTACTTTAGGGTGTCACTCTATATTTTTCATGATGATATCTACCTCTGAAAATGCCTCTAGCAGGCCTAAAATGGACATGCAAAATAACTGTAAATGTGTGACAGAATTTACACTGTTCATAATAATCAATTTAATTAATCAAATGGAATTAAATGGACGGTATCCGTTCATCGTCCCCAACAGCCAGTGGTTGAGATTGAACTGTCATGTGCAAGTTTGCTGGCTTATTCCGACCACCTGGGCTGGCGCCACCGCCAGCGATTATTGCCACCACCTCCGTTGAGGTGGTGGCTAGCGTTTCCCGGCGGTGAGGCTGCCGGAGGCGGCTCCTCTGGCGATCCCGAGCTAGAAGAAAAACTTGGGAAATTTCACAGTTGCTCACATGGTATCGGGCTCAATTGAGCCCGATGTCTCGCCTAATTTAGCTAGATATCTAGTGTAAGACCCCCTTCTAGGATCCCAAAACATGGCACGAACGACATCTTATGCCCAGAACAGCCGCCTTGCGGTAGCATTAGCACACGGGCTAACCTGTACCACAAGACACATATTCTGCCGGCTACAACCAATATCAATATATGCCAACCCAACCAAAACATAATATAGAAGTCAAATCCACACATAAGTATAAAAGTCCAAAGTACACAAAATAAAGAAGCTACAACAAGCTTCTACAAAGTATCAGAGTACAGCTAATAAATGCCCAAAGGGCTACATCAAAGTCGCTCGACACTCACATCGGTGACTGACGGTAATGACGGTACCGTCCCTTCAGGCCCTATCGTCCTGGCCTGGCTGTCCTACTGCATGATCTGCGACTCCTCTACCAGCGGGGTGACCTAAAAAGAAGACGTAGCAACCGTTAGTCAAAAAGACTAAGTGACTTTCACATCCGCTCCCCCAACGACTCCTTGGCACCGGACGGAGAAAGGAACAAGGGTACAATATATAAGTAATATAAGTAGGTACAAGCAGGTGGAATAAGTACAATATGAATAATAGCATTTTAATCTAGCAAATCTACAAGAGCCATAATCATCCATCAAGTATAAGCACCTAGAACAGGAAAGTAACTTAATTTATAAGGATGCCCATACAAGTTTATAAGTTAAGGATCAGATTGACATAAAGTAACTCATAGTATAGGAGTGCCATACAAACTTATACGATGAGGATCTTATTTGTGCAATGTAATGTAATGGTATGTATGCAATGCAATGACTCACCCATGATCACACACATGCAACCGCTATGTCGACATAGACTAGTAGTTTCCACTTTTCGAGCAGGTAGCTAACCTCTCAGGCATCAACCGTCGTGGCCAGGCGGCGACAGTAGAGCGGGCTTCGCTACTACTAAGCGGGCATCCACACTTCTTCACTTAGGCCTCCGTACGCCTCAACGCTAAGAACACAACATCGGAGCCCCATGCGTACTACAGCCCAATGGGAGTCTCGGGTAGATGTGCACCGAGAACCAAGCCCCGAACTGGCCTTGTGTGACCTAGAAGGAGCCTCAGAAAAAGCACGAGGACCAAGCCCAACCGTCCACTTGGCATGGAAGGAGCCCCGGGACATGAACACCGATGACCAAGCCCAACCGCCCAAGGTTTAACTGTCAACTCCCGTCGGTGTGACGACTGGCAAGCCCATAGACCTGCCACACTATTCTTAACCCAGGATTACGACACCACCTGTCGACTCACACCGCATGCAATTCCACATCATCGTGGCACAGAAGGAGCCTCAGAGCAAGCACGAGGACCAATCCCAACCGTCCACTCGCCACAGAAGGAGCCCCGGGAAATGAGCACCTAGGACCAAGCCCAACCGTCCGTCTATATTGCTTCTCAACATTACCTGAATCAATGCGGTCATTAAGACTAACTACAATCTACGTTCACATAACTCTAACATAACCGATTAGCATGCTTTGACCAAGTTCAATCATTTGTGTGCACATGAATCAACAATCTAAATAGTAATGATCGTTTGTTTATCACAATCACCACCGACCGGGTATACAAATTCGAGTCAATATTATCATTGAGCAACATATTACGATATCGTTACGTCCTCAATATTACTCATATTGAAATCATTCTAATCTCATCAACACGTCAAAACGTTCGTTCACTAATTTCTACCAAATAGATTTGTTCAAGTACAATTTACTTCTCCTTTTGTTTACATGTGAACCATCCAACAATTTCATTACTCATTACCTTATGACATTTAAATACAAAGGAATTCTCTAGCCCCTACGTTAATCAGGTACAATGTCTCTACCGAATTCAAATCCAAAGCTATACCAAACCTAGAATTTAGGTACAGAACACCATCCGGACAGAACCTTTGACCAGTGATTCCCAAAGCTGTAGAAATCCGGTGAAAGCATGTAACTCCTCGTTGGAAAGGTATTTATAGTGGCTACAACTTTCGTGTTTAGTCAAAAGTCCAGATCTGGCAGTATCACACCTGAAAATGGCCACGAAGATCGCTGCGCGCAGAACACAGGTTTCTGCACGCATCTTGAGGCGGAATGAACGACATCGGTTCATCTTCCTCCTCAAGCCGATTCCCAACATCACCTACAGAAATTCCTCCTCCCTTATTCACCCTCATAATGCCATTTCTCCTCACGAAACCATCCCCCATCTTCACATAGAAGGATGGAGAGGTTGAAGACGCCACTATCCATAGAGCACAAGCCCTAGAACGGCCTCTACCTAGGGAAATCATCATCTCGCAAGTGTAGACTCTTTTGAGTCGACATCTCACCTAGATATAACTATAGATCTAGCACCAAGGGAGAGGGAAGGAAGCTCACCTCATTTCCGACGTTTCCACCATTTCCGGCAAAGGATCTTGTGACTCTTCTCGGAGGCATCTTCTTCTCCTTGGCGGCGGCGGTTCTTCTCCTCTTGGACTTGCTCCAGCACCTTCTCCCTCTCTACAGCAGTTCTCTCAGGAAAAAGGGTTATAATGAGGAGTGAAAACGGCTAGGGTTTTCACATCACATATAAGTGAAAAGTGACACGGGTAGGGACACGCCCGTGTCTTTACCCGTGTCCTGCTCGGGCGAAGCGTCGCCGACGGTTCCAATGTCAGTTCAATACAAAAACACGGGTAGGGACACGCCCGTGTCCCTACCCGTGTCCACATGACATGGCCATATTCTCTGGCCGTGTCCTGCTCTGGACACGATTCGTCGAGTTTCACTTGTTACACACACGAGTAGGGACATGCCCGTGTCTCTACCCGTATCCTCCTCGGGGCACACTTCGTCGAGCTCTACTCGACACACACGGGTTTGAACACGCCCGGGTCTCCACCCGTGTCCTCTTCACATGGGTAGTGACACGCCCGTGTCACTACCCGTGTCCTTCTTTGGGACAACTCGAGTTGGCGACTCGAGAGTTGGTTGGGTAGACACGGGTAGGGACACGCCCGTGTCTCTACCCGTATCCTTCACGGGAACACTGGTTGGATATACACGGGTAGAGGCACGCCGTGTCCCTACCGTGTCATCATGCACACGGGCAGTGACACGCCCGTGTCACTACCCGTGTCCTATTCTGGACTGATTTCTCCTCCTATTTACAAGTACAGCCCAGCTGCCAGCACTTCCCTGAACCCAAGTCAGTTCTCCTGACTCAAAAATGCGCACGAGGGGCCTAGTGCGAATCGGGACATTACAAATCCTATAAATAAAATAAAATATTTCGTCCCCGAAATCAGGCTAAGGCTATGGGAAGAAAAAGCATAACAAAAAAAATAAAATATGATTTTAAGAATTACCTTGAGCAAACAACTCAGGGTAGCGTTTTTGCATCAAGTCCACCGACTCCCATGTATACTCCTCCTTCCCATGATTAGATCACAACACCTTCACCAAAGGAACACTTTTGCGACGCAAAATTCTTGTCTCATTGTCTACAATCCGCACCGGCTCTCGTCGCACATACCTATCAGTCGCCACTACACCATCAGTGGTGGGGATATATTGATCGGGCCGCAACAGCGCCTTTTGAAGTGATGATACATGGAACACATCGTGAAGATTCTCTAGCTCAGGCGGTAACTCCAACCGATAGGCCAAAGGGCCAATCCTTTCCAGTATAGTATAAGGCCCCACATAACTTGGGCTGAGCTTTTTCATATCACGTACCCGTGACACTCCATGCATCAGTCGAATTTTCAGAAACGCCTTATCAACCACTTAAAACTCCACCATATGGTGCTTTGCATTGTAATATTTCGCTTGCCGACTTTGAGCCTCCAACATGCGATCCCGTATTAGCCTAACCACTGCATCAGTATCATCAATATACTAAATTCCCAAAGCCTTCGGGTCTTCATCTTGCACCCAAGACAAGGGAGTTCTACACCTTCTTCCATAAAGAGCTTCATGGGGCGTCATAACGATGCTAGCTTGATTGCTATTGTTGTAGGAGAATTCTACCAGTGGTAAGAGCCTTTCCCACGGCTCCCCTCTATCCAACATGCACAACCTCAACAGGTCCTCCAATGTCCTGATGGTTCTCTCAGACTGGCCGTCTGTCTGAGGATGAAACGCTGTGCTAAAGGTAAGGCGCGAACCCAAATACGTCTGTACCGTCTTCCACTTCTTATAGGTGAAGCAACCATCCCTGTCAGAAATGATTGTCTTAGGCACGTCATGGTACCGCACAAACTGCTCCATAAAGAGGCGTACCAAGACATTCACGTGAGCCTCTTTCTTCATAGGGATGAACCTGGCTACTTTTGTTAGTCAATCAACGATCACCCACACCGAATCATTCCCCGAGCGTGAGCGAGGCAACCTGTGAATGAAGTCCATGGAGATATCCTCAAACATCCACTCGGGTATGGGAAATGACTGTAATAAACCACCGGGGCTCTTGCATTCCGCGTTCACCCTTTGACAGGCTTCACAATGTGTAACAAAGCATCTGACATCTTTCTTCATTTCGGGCCAACACATGGTCTTTCGCAAGTCGGCGTACATCTTGACAATACCGGGATGCACTGAATACTGAGAGCAATGCGCTTCTCTCAATATATCCTCCCAGATTTTACTGCCCTTGGGAATGTAGAGTCGGCCGCGAAAATAAACGAGGCCGTCTTTTAATGTATACTCGTCAGCAGTCCCATCTTCGATGTACTTGATTGCCGGGGCCAGAGCCGCATCCCTTCCTTGCTCCGCCCGGATTCGGTCCCGGATATCGCAGACTATACTCATGCTCGCTAAGTACTCCGTGTATTCTTCTGAGGGAACCTTGAACACCAAAGTAATCTCCATCTCTTCGAGCACCTGAGCTAACTCCATACTCATTAACCTAGACTCTGAGCTTGAGTCCGGTATGTTTCTGCTCAATGCATCGACCACTGAGTTCGCTTTTCTGGGGTGGTAGTTCAGGGTGAACTCATAATCGCATAGAAACTCCAACCGCCGCCGTTGTCTCAAATTAAGTTCTTTCTGAGTGTGAACATTCTTTTTATGGTCCAAAAATATCTCGCAATGAAGTCCATATAGGTAGTGCCTCCAAACCTTGAGGGCGAACACCACTACCCCAAATTCCAAATCGTGAATCGGATAATTTAGTTCATGCTTCTTTAGCTGCCTTGACACATATGCAATTATATGACCGTGTTGCATCAGTGCCGCTCCCATTCCATGATAAGAAGTATCGGTGTAAACTTGAAATCCTTCCTTCCCAGACGAAAGTACTAGGATGGGTGCAGATGTAAGTTTGTCCTTCCGCTCTTGGAACACTGCTTCACAATGGGGTGTCCACTCATTCGACACACCTTTCTTCGGCAAGGTGGTAAGAGAAAGGGCGATCTTTGAGAATCCTTTAACGAACTTGCGATAGTACCCGACAAGTCCAAGGAAGCTCCGCACATCGGCCACTGACTTTAAGGGTGACCACTCCTTCACGGCACGCACCTTGGCCGGATCCATAGCTAGACCAGCCCCACTGATAACATGGCCCAAGAAGGCAACCTTCTTAAGCTAAAATTTGCACTTGCTGAACTTGGCAAACAAGGCGTGCTTTTTTAGTTTCTTCAGTACCAAGGTCAGATGTTCAATGTGCTCCTCCTCTGTCTTTGAGTAGACCAGGATGTCGTTGATGAACACGATGACGAAGATGTCCAAATAAGGCTCAAACACCTTGTTCATCAGGCTCATGAAAGACGAAGGGGCATTTGTGAGCCCAAATGACATTACGGTAAACTCGTACAAACCGTACCTTGAGCTGAAAGCCGTTTTCTGGATGTCCTCCTCTCGTATTCTCAATTGATAATAACCCGAGAGCAAATCCAACTTGGAAAACCAATGCGCACCTACCAGTTGATCGAACAGCTCGTCGATCCGCGGTAGCGGGTAAGTGTTCCGCACCATCAGTCGATTGAGCTCCCGATAGTCTATGCATAGTCGTAGGGTGCCATCTTTCTTTTTGACGAACAGAACAGGGGCTCCCCAAGGTGACGAGCTGGGGTGAACAAACCCTGACTCCACCAATTCCTGTAACTAAACTCTAAATTGCGCGAGTTCCTTCGGGGCCATTCGGTAAGGGGTCCTGTAGACGGGCTTGCCACCCGGTACTAGATTAATTTGAAAGTCAACTTCTCTATGCGGGGGTAATCCTGGCAGTTTCTCAGGAAATACCTCGGGGAAGTCCCGCACTACCCGTACATCTTTCATATCCAACGCTATCTCCTTTAACTCGAAACAAATTATGAAAACTTCTTCCCCCTTCATATGAGCTTTTACAGCTTGAATCGAAGATAACAACATACAAGGTGCGAATCTAATACCTTGAAAGATGACATCTGTGTATCCATACCCCAAGTAGATTCATTTCTCCGCGCAATCAATCCTTGCGAAGTGCCAGTCTAACCACATCATGCCCAGAATGAGATCAAACTCGCGGGATGATCCTTGGAAATGAGATGGCCGGCCATGGCTTTGGAATATCCTCCTGGCCACCAGGTGTCCATTAACCCTTCCACCTAGCTGGAATGATCCTTTGAAGCTCAGCCAAGAGCTTGGGCCGAGGGAAGGAGGGCCACATGGCCTCCATCCCCTCTTTCCCTCTCTTCTCTCTCCTCCTTTTCTCCAAAATGCCTAAATTACCTCCATGTATGCATTCTCTCCTAATTTTGGGGGTTAGGGGCTGACATTAACCTCTTGGGCTTGTCACGGGCCTTGACTCAAGGGCTTAGCCCATGAGGGGTGAGCTTGATTCCTTCTTTTCTCTTTTAGGCCACTTTGTTGACTTGTTGACTTTTAGGTTGACTTGGTCAACATGGTGAGTGGGCTGACCTCACTTGAGGGTCATGGACCCTATGACACCACCCAACTTGGGCTAGGCCAAGGTTATGCCCTACTTGGGCTAATTGGGCCTTTAAGTGTGGGTTTGACCAAATTATGGTTTAGGGTTGACTTGGGTCAACATGGGTCAATAGGTGACCCAATGATGTGGCTTATGGTTCACCTAGGTTGTTATTAGGGTTAGGGGTGCAGTGGTGGGACCAATGTGTGGCTAAGACCCCAATTTAGGCTAGTTTGACTTGGGTTAACTTGGGCCCTATAGTGCGTCCCATGTGACTACACCCTAACTCCATGGTTCAAACCTAGCCTAAACCCATGCCCTCACCAAATGCCCTAACCCAATCTAAGTAGAGGGGTCTAATTGGAAATGAGATGTTACACCCTAATCCTTCATAACACATAAATAATCCCACTAAATAAGTCATGCTACGCGACAAATAAACAAAGCGCTTGTGGGAGACACCACATAGTTATCTTTCCTGATTGGAGGCCTCCCCGACCTCCAATCAGGAAAGCCTCTTTATCTTATTGTACTTTACAGTTTTGTATATATTTTTCCTTTTCTCCATTCTTTTGCACAACATGAGTATGGGGTTGTATTTCCTTTCTAAAAATCGAAGTTATATGTACAAATATTTTCTAAAGTTTATATATATGTAGTCTTATACAAAATATTTTCTTTTCAATAGTCATGCATATATATTCGCTTATAAAACAAAAACATTCACCTAAAATATATATTTTTGCTTAGTCAATCATCCTAAAATAAAGTTAAAACCTCTACTTTATTTGTCTCTTTTCTAAAAACCATAAAAAATGATGAGTTGATATATACACAATTATCTAATTTTTCAATTTACTAGTCGTTTATTTATCATAAATAGATAGATCTAAATATTTGAGGTTAAGTTCTAAATAATATCTTGTGTATTTAATTTAAAGTTAGAAGATTTGTTTTAAGCACTACTTCTGGTTCACGATAAATAAATGCATGTGTATTATATTAGCTAAACATCTATAGACTGTAATTATCTTAACTTCACTCTTATCGAAATATATGAATTTTCAAGCTATTACAGTTTCTCTCAAAATCTTTTATCAAAATAAATTTTGACACCCCCTACCTATCTACTTTTTGCTTGGCATGTTTTCTTATGCAAGCAAGCATCTAGGAGTATGTGCTCCTAGAAAAGAAAAGATCTTATGTCAATGAGAATAAGATTTCGTTCCGTAAATATAGACATCCAATAATTTTTAAAAAAACTATATGAAATAGAGTATTCACTCCTAAACATATATATTGTATTAAAATAAAATTTAATTACGCTATGTTTTTTTTCTACCTTGGAAAATATTTTCCTAAGCAGTTGTAACAACGCAAGAATTAGGTGAGAGGATACAATTCATCACCTCCTATATCAAAACCTACCGTATAGGCAAATGCCAAGTTTGTACCCCCTAAAACCACTATAAATTGATCTAATTTTGCATAAAATTTTGAGAAAGCATATTTAATAGGTTGTCTGTTTTCCATAATATCTCTTTTAAAGTACGATTTTTATAATTCCAATCTAACTTATTACTAATGAATGCAATGTTTCTTGCTATTTGGTTTTCTCAAGAAGTCTTATGGCTACGAACATTTATTTCTAGCTAAATCAATTGCAGAATGTAGGACTTAACTCTTATTACTCACTTAACTCTTATTACTCCAGATTTTTATGTATAGCTTCTCTTGATTTAATAAATTGAAAGTTAAATTGGAAATTTTATAATTGTTCGTATAGTAAACTCATACTTTTGCTCTGGAATAGAAAAGTTTAAGTATGAGGGTATTTGATGAGTTGCAATATATATATATAGTATATTTTTTGTTTTGTTTTAATAAAAATGTAAATAAATTGTATAAATACTTAAATGAATCGTTTTTTTTTATTTTTCAGATCAAACTTAATCTGTTTTCGTGCCCTATAGGTATTTCTGAAAAAATGGTCATTTCGGGAAAATTTCCAATGTTACGCCCTAGGTCGCGCCCGTGACCTAGGGCGTGTAACTTTAAATCCTGCAATTCCAGCAGTTCGACAAATTTTGAGCATCAAGTGAAGTCACGCCCGACGTATACGCCCATGTGCCCGTTGTCACGCCCGTTACATCACCTGTGACCAAGTAGAAGGCCAACTGTCGCGCCGTGTCGAAGTCTAAAGCTAGCAAGCTCGAGTCACACCCGACGTACACGCCCGTGTGCCAGGTGTAACGCATGTGACCTAAACCGTGACCAAGAAAGAAGCTTGCTGCCACACCCAGAAGAAGCTAAGCTACCACGCAATGTAGTCCGGCGTACACGCATGTGACCTTCAAGTCACGCCCCTGTACTTTCATCCAATCCAGAAATCGTCGGAAATTCTATCAAAATCAGCCACGTCAGCATCACGCCCAGGCGATACGTCCTAGGAGGGCGTGTAATGGGGGCATGTACCTCAGAATTTTCGGCTATAAAAGGAGGGCCAAGGCATAGGTTTAGGAATAACTTATAGAGTTCAAAATAGTTCTATATAGTGTTTATAAGTAGCTTTTAAGTGATGTTTTCCTAACCCTAGTTTGGGTTTCCTAGTGTGTAACACTTTTTTAAGTAATGAAATTTCAATTTTCATGTACTTCTTCATCTCTTATTGCTTTCAACTTAGCTTTCATTTCTGTTGAGAAAGGGTGTGTGCATAAGTACTTTTTATTTTTTTTCTTTCTTTTTACTACCACCACCATCCCGGATGAGAGGCTAAGAAATTTTTAGCGCTTGATTATGATGGTTGGGACAGATATTATTTCTGTACTTTTTTAAGTCTTTTAATTTTATTACTACCACCTTTATCCCAATTAAGAGGCTAAGAACTTGTTAACATCAACTGAGCTACTTTGGGACAAATATTATTTTCTGCATTTTTATTATAAGTCTTTTAATTTTATAATGCCACCCCCATCCCGATGAGAGGATAAGAACCTTTTAGTACTCGATTGGGATGAGCTTTGGGAAGGATGTTAGTTCTGCATTTGAAAAATGCTATTTTCTAAATTAAAAACTTAAGATTTACCAAGTAATTGGTCAGCAGATTTGCTATAAGTCTTTTAGTACTCAGCAGATTTGCTATGCAGCCCGCCATTCCTCAGCCTCCAGCACCCGCTTCTCTCCAGCAGCAGGGTCAACCTTCGCAGACCGCATAGTTTTGGCGCGGGCTCGAACAGTAGTGGCAGACTCCTCCCAGTTCGCCAGGTAGCAGAACCTCCAGAAGGCAGTCCCAGACAGCGCATCATCCTGCAGACTCTGCGGATACCTCCTCAGCCCGCACAGTCTTGGCACGGGATCGAACAGTAGTGGCGGACTCCTCCTAGTTCGCCAGGTAGTAGAACCTCCAAAAGGCAGTCCTAGACCGCGCTGCCTCCTGCGGACTCTGCGGACTCAGCGGATACTTCCTCAGCCCGCACATACTTGGCGCGGGCTCGATCAGCTCAGTTCAGGCGGACTCTTCCCGGTCTGCCATCAACAGGACCAGTTCTAGAAGCAAGCCCCAGTCCGCGCGGCCTGTTGCGGACTTGGTGGACTCCATCCTCTTCTCGCTCAAGTTACCATCTCCCCAGGGGTAACGTCACCGCAAGCCTTTACCTCCTTGGGCCTATAAATAGGCCCCCATGCCTCTCATTTGGGGGGAGACAACATCGAAAAGGTGCTCACGCTTGAAGACAGCCCACAACAAGCTCAAGCAGTCAACCCCTGCTGACTCCCATTCTCAGTCCGCACCTTCTCCTCTACCCTTAGTCGCACGGCCTGCCGACCTAGCTCTCCCGTCCGCGCGGTCTCTTTTCTTCCCTTAACCGTGCGGTCTGCCGCCCTCCAAGCTCAGTCCGCGCGACTTCCACTGGCACTTTTTCCTTAGCCGCCAGCTTCTTCTTTGTACACTTTTTTGATTTCTTGTAAAGGTGTATTAACAAGCTTTAATAACTCAATATTAATCAAAGGAAAGCCTGTCGCAAGAGTGGCATTTAAGCTGCGGCGGGCGAAGTCTGCTGTTGCCGCTGCTAGCAACCCCTTTCTTCTTCTTAGATCAACTCAACTCTCTCGGCATCAACCTGCAAGCACAACCGTCAAAGTAACCGTCTGCTCGACAGCTCCTGATCAACCTCCTCCGCTGATCGTCAGTCTTCCCGGCTGCTCTTAGCAAACCTCTCCTCTATTCCCGCAACCATTGAACAAGCGATTGCTCCACTCTCGAGCACTTAGAAGCTTCCTCTTCTCCTCTTACCCCGTAACCTTCATCCTCTTCTTCACCTTGCCAGTGAGATGGAACAATCCTCCGTGTTAACTAGGCGGTGCCGGTTTCACGCATCAACAGTTAACATGCGACCTTCAGATTTGAACAGATGGTGAACAATGACAGTTATCCATGTCAGATCATCATTCAGCCGAGAACCTTGCTCCATCAAGTCCTAGAGATGATCCTCTCTAGGAGGCCTTCGAGCAATCGCGTCGTGAGAATGCTCAGCAGTTCCAAGTAATCAACCAAATGCTTGCTGTGGTCACACAGCGACTAGACTCACAACCTGCAGTGGCTCCAGTTGCTCCAACTGCTCCAGCTGCTCCGATCAATCCAACACCAACATTGGAGCACCAACAAGCTTATCCTCCAGCTTGCCCGCCGGTCTATCCTCCTTATACATCAACCTTTCCGCAAGGGCCTGCAATCCCTTTGCGACCTCAAGATGATGAGTTTGCAGCTCGTCAAAACTTATTCCGGGAAGCAGCATAGGGAAGTCCTTTTAGATTTATCAACTTTCAGGGAAGTCATCGCTACCCCTCAGCTCCTACCTTTGCTCCTGCATCAACTTTTCCCTTTTATCCTCCTGCTTCTTTTGCAGCTGCAGCTTGTGCCCCCTTTATCCTTATGCTGTAGGAGAACAAGAAGAGCCGTCACCATTTACAGAGAGCGTTCGTCATGAACCAACTCTGGCTAACTTCAGAGAGCCCCGACTACCGATCTACACTGGAGAGACTGGTCTAGTGAAGCATCTGCAAGCCTTCGAATCGGCCGTTGCTCTCAAAACTCTTTCAGATGCAACTAAGTGCAAGCTCCTTGTGACAACCTTTGATAGGCAAGTGAGGGATTGGTTATATGGTATTCGCCCTCACTCCATCACTTCCTTTGCTGATCTGCGAAGGGAGTTCTTGCTCAGATTCTCTACCTCAACTAAGAGAAAGGGCGGTCTAGAAGCCCTCTTTGAGATCAAGCAGCGTGAGAACGAGACTTGGTCTCAGTTCGTTGACCGATTCCAGAGAGAAATCTTGGACATCGAGATTGCTGATCAAGAAATGTACCGAGTGTCTCTTATCCACGGTCTTCGTGAAGTGCCGCTCAAATTTGAAGCCAATGTTCGAGCACCAAGAACATACCAAGAGTTGATTGCCTTAGCGAACTCATACATCCAAGGCGAAAAGAGCAACCCAGGCTTTATCTCTAGGCTTCTATCAGAGAAAGATCCTTCTCACAAGCAGCCTCCGAGATCTCCTCGGAAAGATTTCCCAACTCACTCGAGGAGAGAAAGAAGATTTCAATGCTATCAATACCCTTTCCCGAGCCGTGATCTGCTTAAGATCAACTGCTACTGCTACCAGCCCCATCTTCACAAACAGCTGCGGTCCTTCAACAGCAAGACGATGACCTGCATGAGTCTGAACTAGATGAAGCCATGCTGCAAGTAGGCCAAGTCATGAAGGATAGGGCTAACTGCAAAATTTCTTATCGACCAGCTGATCAGAGATCTAGAGACTCTGATCCATATTGCGAATTACACAAAGAGTCAGGCCACCTGAATGAGAACTGCCGAGCACTCCGCCAACTGGTGCAAAGGATGCTCCGACAGGGTAAGATGCGTGACCTGTTTCCCAAAGAAGATCGCCCTGATCCAGCAATCTCAAATGGCAAAGAAGTTGCAGACATTCCTTGCAGCTCAAGAGGAGTGAGCCAAGTCGAAGAACATCCTCTCCTTGTTGTTAACAATGCTGTTGAATGCTTCGATGCCGATGATGAGGGAGCGCTTGGAAGACTATTCTAAGCCGGCAAAGGACTTCATAATTCTTCAACGTTTTTTCATAACCATGACTGGTTACTCTTACTCTTTCAAACATTTTCTTTACAAAACACTTCTAAGTGTTCATTCTTTCTTTTCAATAATGTTTTCATCAGAGATCTCATACTGACATAGTTCCCTTCATGTAATGCTTCTTCCTCCATTTTTCTCTTTGCCAAAGTGATCGCTGAACCAATGAGATATCGCCAAGTCTTGTTGTTCCCTCCGTAGATTGTTCTCTGGCACGACCGCTATGACCACATACAGTGGGGAGTGTTCACGTATGTGTAGTGGGAGCCGTTCAATCTACTATGTTGGGCTTCAGACTTCGGATCCTAGCCAGCATCTGACACAGAGTGTGTGCTAGGGAGGCCCCATGTGTTAGCTCTGCTGTGCTTCGTTAAGGATACATTACAGTTATGGTGATCTTTGCTTGACAAGCAATGTCGACCAAGCGTAGCCTTGTCTCTTCGATCATCTCACAACTGTGATGGCCGAACACTCTATGGTACTCTCAATCCGTGCTTTCGCGGGGCCCACAACTCAACTGATCTTTCCACAGACAAGCAATGATTTAGGCCACTTGGCGCAACTAGTCTCATTGATCAGTGATGATTGTACCCGAGGCAAAAGAGCAGTGCATCTGCCGCTTCCTTCTTAGGATTTTGTGCATGTCTCCATTTTGTGCTATTTCAAGGGAGTATAGCTAGTCCGCTCTAAGTAGGGCTATACTGGTAATGACCTTTCTTGGTCATCTACGAGTATAGACCTATTTTTGGTCAACTGCCTTTTTCACAAGTTAACAAGTTAAATCCGACCTACCAAAAGGATTAGCAAACATTCATTTTGCTTATGCTCATCTTATATGTGTTACCTGCATAATCTCTATCGGATGATGACTTACAAGCTCTCTACTTATATAAGCTCCATTACTTTTATCAAGTGTTAATGACATCAATCATTGATTACAGAACTTAGCTCTCCTTGATCATCAAGCCCTGTTATTGGAATCTAGTTAAGATCAGCAGAATTCATCGGACATTTTCTCTGCTATATGATCATATCGACCTTATCTTATCAACAATTGACACCTGCAAGTCATACTCAGGTACTTGCAGCTTAGTTCATTATTTTGTCTGCCGTTCACTCTCCTCTTTGCAGTGATTAGCAGGCACTTGCAAGCCTCCTCACAGGTACTTGCAACCTACTCCCATATATTATGTCTCCTGCTCACTCTTCTCTTTGCAGTGAATAGCAGACACTTGCAAGTTTCTTCACAGGTACTTGCAACTTTCATATATCATGTCCTCTCCTAACTATCATTTTGCAGAGATCAGCAGATGCTTGCAAGTTTCTTCATAGGTACTTGCAAGCTACTCCCATATATTATGTCTGCTGCTCACTCTTCTCTTTGCAGTGAATAGCTGGCACTTGCAAGTTTCTTCACAGGTACTTGCATCTTTCATATATCATGTCTGCTCCTAACTCTTATTTTGCAGAGATCAACAGATGCTTGCAAGTTTCTTCATAGTTACTTGCAAGCTACTCCCATATATTATGTTTGCTTCTAACTCTTATTTTGCAGAGATCAGCAGATGCTTGCAAGTTTCTTCACAGGTACTTGCAAGCTACTCCAATATATTATGTTTTCTTCTAACTCTCATTTTGCAGAGATCAGCAGATGCTTGCAAGTTTCTTCATAGGTACATGCAAGCTACTCCCATATATTATGTCTACTTCTAACTCTTTTCTTGTAGAGACCAACAGATACCTGCAAGTTGCCTTCAGGTATTTGCGGCTCTTTCTTTACTCCTACATTTGCTTCTAACTTCTCTTTTGCAGAAACCGGCAAAAACTTGCATGTTCCTTTCAGGTACTTGCAACTCATTTTTCTTTCTTGCATACTCCTCACTCTTCCTTTTGCAGAGGATAACAGGTGCTTGCAAGCCTCCACTAGGTACTTGCAAGTTATTATGCTTCTATGTTTTTCTGTCACCTCCATCTTGCAGAACTTAGTAGAAGAGACATCTTCTTCTCTTTATAAAGGCAAACCCAGGTACGCGCAAGACGTACCTTCTATACATGCGTACACTAACTTTTCCTTTCCAGGAAATAGATAGGCATTAACAACTCCTAAGGAGAGACTTCAGGTTATATGTCTTCTTGCCCCCTTCCTTTTCTTTGGGGTGGATCACAATTTTCGTGGGTCTACAACTTTTCGAAGTTCCCTTCTGAACTTAAAAAAGTGCGGGGATTATGTTAACCCCGAAATCGGCTATCCTTCCCAAGGCAGTCAGCTCGCTAGTCGCGGCCTTCTCCCGGTTCCTACTGGAGGTCACGATGTCCTAGGATGGGCAGACAGGGTTTTCTGTCCGCTCAGGACGCACGGCTTGGGCGGTCTCAGCGGTCTGACCGCCCAGGCAGCGCGTTGTTCCCTTGGTCGGCAGGGGCCGCGAACTGCCTCTTCAGTCCGCCCCTGTAGGCCGCGCCCTTTGTCAGCTTAACCGCAACTATCTCAACAGGTGCTCCTTTTGCCGAACTCGGATCCCTATCCGCCTAGGCCGACAACAAGTCGCTACTTAGCCTGCTCCTGACAGGTGACGTCCAATGATGATGGACTCGAATGTCTATCCGCTCACACCACCAAACAAAAGTGGCGACCTTCCCCCAGGCCGCCAGCCAGCCACCTCAACAAAGTGGCGGACTCCAGAAGCATGGGCAGCCAGCTTCATCAGTCCGCCTAAGGATCACGGATGCTCCAGCCCTCCGACTACCCGCAGAGATCAACGCACATCCAGTTCACCGCGAGCTGGGCAGACTCGAAGTGCAGTCAAGCCTTCTAGTCTGCCTACATTGATGAACCCCTACACCAGCTCTTCAGCTGTAACATCCCATTTCCAACTAGACCCCTAGGAGTGGTTCTGTCCATGACTAGGTCATGTCAACCCTAGGAAGCCAGAAATGGGCCAAGAGTTAGGAGGCATGAAGTTGAAAATCATCATGGTCTGCATATAGTAGAATTCTGAACAATGGTTTGGGGTGACCATGGGGCTACACCTTGACCCCAAGACCCTACCACAACACCCCCTAATACCTTGGGAGGCCCTTTAGAGCCATAAGGACCCATTGGGGTCAACCAAAGAGGCTCAGTTGACCAAGGTCAACCCTAGCCCTAAATGGGTCAAACTAGCCTACTTAGGGTCAATTGACCTACTCCCAGCCTAGAGGACCCCACCTATACCATCCTAACCCTAAAGTGAGGTCAATGGGTCACTAAGGACACATTGGGGTCAGCCCTAGAGGCCAGGTTGACCCAAGTCAACTCAAACCCCTAATCTGGTCAAAGTACCCTTACTAAGGGTATGTGACCTCCAAAGTGCAAGGTAACCCTACCTAGACCTTAGGGGAAGCCAATGGGTCACCAAGGACCCAATGGGGTCAACCCAAATGGTTATGTTGACCGAAGTCAACTCCAGCCCAGATGATCAAATTGACCCAGGTCAACCCTAATTTGAACCAGGTCCAACCTAGCCCAAAAAGGGCTAACCCAAGCCCAAGCCACTTCTTCCTTAGGCTAACCTCATTTCCATGTTCATCATGACTAAGTGGGCTGCACTTAGCCTATGGGGTTGACCAGTCAACCAGGGGTGACTAGGAGAGAGAAGGGAGCTTCCCTCCATGTTAATGGAGGAGAGAGAAGATGGGGGAGAGGAAGGGAGAGAGTGGAGCCGGCCAAGGGAGGCTAACAGCCACCTTTAATGGCTTCAATCAACTCCTCTAGGGGAGAGGAGTTGATTCCAGCCATTTCCCGACCACCAAGGGGTGGATTCAGCCCCCCTCCACTCTACCCAAGCCACACCATAAATGGTGTTGATGGGCATTGAAGAACCAGCCGCCCCTCCCCAATTGCCATTTAAACACCATCAGTGGGCAGAGGGGAACATTTTCGAGCCTTTACCTGGAGGAGACGGGCCGTCCCATTGTGTTGTTGCAGAAGCCGAGCGCCGCCGCCGTCAACAATGGCATCCCGCCGCTCCTCCCGCATTCAGGCCGCCAGGAAGGTCCTCCCCCTCTCCTTAACTCACGGGTAGATCATAGGAATCCTTAGGTTTAAGTTTCGGGCTCAATTGAGCCCGATCAAAACTAGTATTTTCATGGTTTTCGGCTAAAAATGATCCTGCTATAACCGCCGGAAAACGCCTCTCCGGCGGCAGAGCCGCCGCCTGGCGATAGCCACCACCTCAACGGAGGTGGTGGTGGCGGTGGCCGGCCGGGGAAGGGGCTGGATCGCCGGCGGCAGAGCTTGGAAGCGGCTCCAGGCGGGATGGATCCTGGCCGTCGGCTCAAGGAGGAAGATGAAGGGATCCCGTCCCTTTATGCTTCAAGATCCGTGCGATTATATGATTAGACTATAGGATATTATATGTGGATAATTTGATTATGTCACAGTTTTGGTATTATTTGGATTTAATCTTTAAAAATACCTAGGCTCACCTGGTGGGAAAACATCCAACATAAAAGTTGTAGTCCTTGGTGTCTACTTTATTTTAAAATTGGTTTGAACCAATTTGGGTGCATGGTCTGACCAGGGCACTCATTTTGGTGGGACATACCCTTAGGGCCAGACAGTCATTAAATTGAGTGCCCACACCTCATCCCTGGTCCAAATCACTTGAAATTTTGGCAGGGAGCCTAACCTAGCTATACCTAGGGCCTGCCCAAAACCCAGAATTTTTGGACACACCTTTCCTAAAGTTGTTGCTTTTATTTAAGAAAGCTAGGGTAATTTAATTATGTGGTCAAATGACCTCCAAACCCTCCCAAATTTTGGGTAGTGGTCCCTGGCATCAAGATCTAGTTCTGTACAAAATTTGAGCACATTTGGATATGTTTTGGTTAGGGAATCACCAAACCCTAGTTTGGCCTTAAGAGGGTATTTTTGACCACAAGTGCACTATGGACTTAGGGTGGTCCCCTCCACTCAACAGAGGCAGAGGCTTTGGACACTGACTTGGCATGGACAATGTCACCCCCTTGAGGAAAATGAGATGATTTAGGCTTGATTTGCCCTAGGGTTCAACCTCAAACCCTAAGGAAGGACTTTTGAGGGTTGTGAAGGACATGAGGGCAAATGCCCTTGCATGGCCTTGGAAACCTAGCAGAATTGAGGTTAATGTAACCTAAGATCTCTGGTAGGAACTTTAGAAGAATTAGAGCAAGGTAGACACCTCAAAACCTTAACCCTAGTTTTAGGGTAGGAGCACAAATTTGAAGAATCATCAACTAAACCTTCCCCAAATGTTATGAAACTTGGGTAGAATAGGTTTTAGGCCACCTAGAACCTCTGGTAATTTTTGTAGAATTTTATGGATTTTATTCTTGATACTTCATTTGTTAATTACCAAAAGACCCAAAATGATGTTTGATTTTCTTATGGATATTGTGTGCTTTAAAATATGATGAAACTTGGTCAGAGGTTTGTCTAGGGTTAGTTGAACATCTCTGAATTTTTATCACAATTCTTAATTAATTTTATTTGGTATTTCCTTCGTTAATTTCAGAAAGGGGCTTTGGTAAAGAAAATTCATTATTGATGATATATCTGTTTAAAAATCATGAGGCTTAGGTTCTGATGTGTTTAGGCCAAAAAAAGTACTTGTAGAAATTTATTTATAATTTTTAGAGGTCTGTTTTCAGAACTTTCTTTACAAGGCCATATTTTTGAGAATAAGATAATTAATTAATTTAGGGAATAATTCTTTCAAACAATTTATGAAAGTTTACTTAGAGGTTTTATGTGCCCTTACAATCATTCTGGAATTTTCTCTGAATTTTTGGAAGTATTTTTATTGTGCATCCCCTTTTAATGATTTATTTCGGAATAAATTGGAAAAAAAATTTAAGGGCTAAAATCTTGCTGGAAAATTTGGAGATTCTGAATTTTTAGATGATTACCCATCTTGCATTTATCATAATTTTAGTGGAGCTTTATCTTGCTTAAGGCTTCATTTGTTTCGGCGGTGGCGGATCGATCCGGCGGGTGGAAACGGAGTGTTCGAAACGGAGGGGGGGGGGGGGGTGGCTGCTCCAAACGGAGCTTTTTGGGGCATTTCTCAAGGCGGGCGGGTGGAAACGGAGCAAACGCCGCCGGAGGTTCATTTGTTTACCCGCCTTCCGGCGGCGTTTGCCCAAAACGGAGCTCCGAAACGCCCAAACAAATAGAGCCTAAATCTTGTACTTCCTGTTCAACCTTGGAACTTTTGGCTTTTAAAATAAATAAATAAATTACCATTTAAATTATGAAAATTAGGAAACTGTGGATTCAGTCTACATATGCCAATATAGACCTCTAATAATTATTATATGAGCATTGGATGATCATATGGTATACTTCCCTTTTTACGGGTCATATAGCTTAAGTGGTCTGCATTTAGCAAAACTGCAGGAAATTATTTGGGATATGAACTAGAGCACATGTGTTGGATGTTGTTGGGTTGCTGGGAAGGATAAGTAGATTTAGGTTCATCTTTGGAAGATTAGTGAGTAGGGTGTTGTTTTGTCTAGGGTTTAGAGGCGCTCGGGTCCGACGAAAGATCGTCCTCCCCGAGGAGAGCTGAAGTCAAATCACCCTAGGATCAGCCTATCGTAACATGAGAAAGTAATGGGTAAGGGGATCAACCAATAACAAAATAAGTACCTTGCGAAAGGGAACGCTGGGCGTAATCCCAACATAGTTCCTAGTGCCCCTTGAGAGCCCTTCATAGGGAATATCGGGGGCAGTCCTGGGTTAACGTAAACTGTTTTAACAAGCTGAAAAGAGTAACTTAGTAATTAGGGTTGCACATTTCACAAACACTATTAGCACCGGAAGTTAGCTGGGAGCTTTGGCTCGGATGGTTAAAAGACGGACTTTAGGTCCGGGGAGCTTCGGCTCGATTGTTTGTGACGAACGTGTTGGTCCGGGGAGCTTCGGCTCGGGTTTTGATTATGCTAAATTTGCATGTGCATAAAAGGAAAGGAAATTAAGGTTGTGGGTCTTCGGTATTGGAGGGTCGATGCACCGACGCCAATACGTTGACTCGGCAAGTGTGGTTAGCACTTCGCCAACAAAAGTCCGGTGCGCCAGCCGGCAAGAGTACGCAGGAGTCCGCTTCGTGCACCAAGCGTTGAGGCGTACGATAGGTCTGACCGGTAGTGCTTTATGTTGGGTTTCTCTATGAGGATGACACAACACTTGTGCACGCAGCGGAAGAATAAAACATCAAGAAAACCCAAAAGAGATGGGATCGGGCCATGGAAGTTGAATCAAGAAGTTAACATGCAACTAGGCAAAAATTACCTCGGTGGCGTTGAGTCACAACTCAACGGAGATGCTCCAAGCTTCGTGTTCTTGCTGGTGGCGAGTTCTACGTGAAATGATGTCCACGTCTCTACAGAAATCCACACGAGCGGGAGAACGCCGATATTTCCGTTGCACGAAAAATCGGGAAGGAGAAAGACCGCACCTTGCTTCTCCACGGACTGCTAGGTCCGCTCCAGGAAGAGCAACACCAGCGACGATCGCCGGAGAAGAGGTGGTCGACGTAGCGAGCACGGCGGCGGCGGAACACTTCCGTCGGCGGCGGGATTCGAGATCAGCGGAACGAGCGGAGCGGCGGAACGCTTCCGTCGCGGGATTCAGTTCGATCGGCTGTCAAAAAGCTTATTTTCCCGAAAACCCTAAGTGTCCCTTTTATACCGAAGGCATAAATAGACTTAGGTTTATCGCTATCCGCAGATCACCCAGAAATAGGGTTCCAGAATCGGCGAGTATCAGTCGGCGAGAATCGGCGACAATCGGCGAGAATCGGCGACAATCGGCGAGAATCGGCGACAATCGGCGAGAATCGGCGACAATCGACGAGAATCATCAAGCAGATTCGGCGAGAATCAGTCGGCGAGTAACACCTAGGATCGGCGAGAATCAGAGTACAATACTCGACGATTCTCGCCGAACGTGGGGTGGACTATACTCGTCGACTGTCGACCTGCGGTCGACGATTCTCGTCGATCGTCGAGAATCAGAGAACCAATTCTCGACGATTCTCGTCGATCGACGAGAATCAGAGAACCATTCTCGACGATTCTCGTCGACCTTAGGTCGACTATTCATACCAGTCCTCCAAGGCAACATTTGGCCAACCCGACGATCCTTTAAGGCAACACTTTGCCCAAAACCCCATTCAGGTCGGTGATTGGTAACCTTTACCAACACAGTCAATCATCCAACTTCTCCACATCTCTTATGTGCGACCCTGCAGGCTCATATAGCGTTGGCAGTGAGATTACATGTTTGACCACTTCCAGATCACCATGGTAACTCCAACACTTTACTGGTTTAGAGGTGGGCGAGGCCCAACCCACCGCTTCCGTCTGCCACTACGGAGGTATCCTGGGAGGTTACAACTCCAGAAAGGGGGAACTAAAGGTCTGTGTGCACAGAGTCGGGTGTGTGTGTTGCACTTGCATGATCCATCATACCCACTTGTATGTCATAGCATAATCGATTCATTTAACCCTAACACCTAAAGTATAAGTGGAATGAGATGCTTATACTTTAGGACCTGCAAAACGACCCCTTGGTCTATAAGCTTGTGTGGGCAAGTTTATAAATTAAGGTTAATTTTGATATATATATATTTACTGCTGTTTGATAACCGACACCCCAACGTATAAATTGGTATGAGACTTTTTATACGATGGGAGCCTTGCAGAAGACCCCTTGGCTTATGTGTTCTCACATAAGTGAAGGTTACTTTTCATATTTCAGCTTATTGTCTATACATGTTATAAAATTGCTAGTATAGGTCCGCTGCCATCTGTTTTTTGATATTCTCCACCTTCAAGTCCTCCCCTTTCTTCCTCTCCGCTCGGTGCCTAGGAACCGTGGGGGAAGGGGCGGGGGATGATAGGACTTAGTCTTTTAGACTAACGGTTTTCGAACCGCATCATTTAGGGGATCGTGGAGACCAGCATGGAGGAGCAGCCCTAGAGACCGGTGCACTTGGAGGTGGGGCAGTCTAGCTCCGGAGTTCATACAGCCGGGACCGTGAGTCTCGACCTTGAGAAGTTTTTCTGCTTTTGCTTCCGCACGAGTGATTTTGTAGTGAGGATATGATGTACCGGGCATAAGCCCTTACTTTGCTACTCTGATGTATTCTTCTGTGGACACTCCCTTCGTGGAGTTATATTTACTATGATATGTGACTTTCTGTGGACTGATAGTTTCCATTACTTGTTTATGCTACTTTTCTGTGATCAAAATCGGCCGGCAGAATCAGCGCTTTGTGGTGATGTCCCTTCAGGGCGTGAAGGAGTCACCGCAAAACGGCAGTTCTGGGCCTAAGACCCCGGTGTCGATAAGAAAAAAAGGGGGGTCTTACATCAGCAGTAGGCCTCTTCGTTCAACGACATCGGTGGACTCAACTTGTCAGCAGAAGCGGACTTCGCGCACTCATCGGATTCGCTATGCAGCCTGCCATTCCTCAGCCTCCAGCACCCGCTTCTCTCCAGCAGCAGGGTCAACCTCCTTAGCCCGCACATTCTTGGCGCGGGCTCAAACAGTAGTGGAAGACTCCTCCCAGTTCGCCAGGAAGCAGAACCTCCAGAAGGCAGTCCTAGACAGCGCATCCTCCAGCGGACTCTGCGGACTCAGCGGATACCTCCTCAGCCCGCACAGTCTTGGTGCGGGCTCGAACAGTAGTGGCAGACTCCTCCTAGTTCGCCAGGCAGCAGAACCTCCAGAAGGCAGTCCCACACCATGCAGCCTCCTGCGGACTCTGCGGATACTTCCTCAGTCCGCACATACTTGGCGCAGACTCGATCAGCTCAGTCCGGTCGGAATCTTCCCGGTTTTCCATCAGCAGGACCAGATCTAGAAGCAAGCCCCAGTCCGCGCGGCCTGTTGTGGACTCGGTGGACTCCATCCTCTTCTTGCTCAAGTTACCGTCTCCCTGGGGGTAACGTCACCGCAAGCCGTTACCTCCTTGGGCCTATAAATAGACCCCCATGCCTCTCATTTGAGGGGACACAACATCGCCAAGGTGCTCACGCTCAAAGACAGCTCACAGCAAGCTCAAGCAGTCAACCCCTACGGACTCCCCTTCTCAGTCCACACCTTCTCCTCTGCCCTTAGTCGCGCAACCTGCCGACCTGGCTCTCCGGTCCGCGCGGTCTCTTTTCTTACCTTAACCGTGCGGTCTTCCGGCCTCCAAGCTCAGTCCGCGCAGCTTCCTTTGGCACTCTTTCCTTAGCCGCCAGCTTCTTCTTTGTATCATTTTTTGCTTTCTTGTAAAGGTGTATTAACAAGCTGTAATAACTCAATATTAATCAAATGAAAGCCCATCGCAAGAGTGACATTTAGGCGGCGGCGGGCGAAGTCTGCTGTTGCAGCTGCTAGCGGCACCATTCTTCTTCTTAGCTCAGCTCAACTCTCTCGGCGTCAACCTGCAAGCACAACCGTCAAAGTAAATGTCTATTCGACAGCTCCTGATCAACCTCCTCCGCTGATCGTCAGCCTTCCCGGCTGCTCTCAGCAAACCTCTCCTCTATCCCCGCAACCCTTGAACAAGCGATTGCTCCACTCTCGAGCACTCAGAAGCTTCCTCTTCTCCTCTTACCCCGCAACCTTCATCCTCTTCTTCACCTTGCCCGTGTGATCGAACACTCCTCCGTGTTAACTAGGCGGTGCTGTTTTCGCGCATCAACAAGTTTATTTATAGAATTCCAAACCCGATCTGCTAACAGTGCCACTCCGCTGTCTTATCAGGCTATACACAGCCCAGCTCGGTCTGCCAACAATGCAACTCCGCAGTTCTGAAAGGCCACTGACAGGCCAATAGGGGCAAAATAGTAAAAGGCGCGATCGGGCGGGTGGTCCCTGAAAAGACCACTCGCTTGGGGCGGTGAGTGCTTGATGGGCTGGCACTCGCCTTCCCTACCGTGATCTAGGGTGAGTGCGGACCCGACCGTCCCACTCGCCCATCACATACCCAGGTCCAAGGGCGAGTGCGAGCCCAGATACTTGACTCGCCTTGCATTCTGCTTCCTCCAACCCGGGCGAGTCAGGCAAACTCCATGGCACTTGCCCCTCCGACTTGCCCAAGGCCTGGACCGCGCATTACTTAGCTGGGCCTGGTTCTAACGACCCCACTCGCTGGTCATGAGGTTGTACAGGGAGATCCCTTTGTTTATTTAAGTGCTAAGACATCAATCGGGTTGGAATAAAATCACACAAAAAGTTGTATAACAAAATTATATAAAAACAAACACATAATATTTTTATAAATCTTTTAAATGGTAGAATAATGAGATAAAAGCTTGAGTGTTGTTGCTCGAAATGGTAAAAGTATGTTTCTTGACAGAAATATTAGGTAAAAATCAATTTTTTGGTCTATTGATATTATTTTAGGATAGAATAGATGGCTGAAAATAAACCACTATAATTAAACAAATTGGGTCTGCATTAATAATGAATAGAATGATTAAAGAAAAGGGAGCAAAGTTGGGTTGAGAATATCAATTTTTAGTATACATATAGTATTCGGGAGGGGGGTGGTGGCGTCGGGTTCCTCTCTGGTATGAGGGGGGAAAAAGGGGGGAGGGGAGGGAGGAGAAAGAAAAAGAGGGGGAGGAGAAGAAAAAGGGGGGGGGGGGGGAAGAGGGAGAAAGAGAGGAGAGGGAAAGGAAGAAAAAAGGAAGGGAGGGAGATAAGAATTAAGATAAGAGGGAAAGGAAGATTGGGAGAGATGATGATGAAGAGTAAACTATAAATTATGACAAAGGATCAAACTTTTAGTGCGGCGTGACATTTTTAGTGCGATGACATTTTTAAAAAATGCCATCACACTTTATTAGACGTTTGACACCGGCATTTTTGATCTGTCACTGCACTGGGTTTGTTTGGGGCAGCGATGGTGGATAAAAAACGTAGATGTCACACGCCTACTAAAGTGTGGTGGCGTTTAAAAACGTCGTGCCAAGCGGAGCCGAAATGCAATTTTTGGGCAAGTAGTAGACCCAACTTTTGTAACTGACTTATTAGTTTCTATACTTTTGTAAATCTGTGGTCTTATTTTTCTTCGATCATAAATATTCGTTCTCGCTATTCTCCTAAATATTTAGTTTATTAAAAAAACAAAAAATAAATAGAAGGTTGATTTTGTGGTTCTTCTTCAGCTGTGGAAAGAGGTTCATGAGATTCCAATAGCGATAGATTTCTATCAATTGGATTCTGATTTATACAAAATAATTTTTTTCGGCATGGGATTGGATTCTGATTTTTTACAAAACAAAAGGTTCCTTTTTTAGAACATGATTTATATAGAATGAGTCTTTTAACTTCTCTTTTGTAAGCATAGAGTAATTGGAAGTAGGGAAAAAGGAGTTTTGCCTGCATAGGGTTGAATGAGGAAGACACCCTTTCAAACCATCATTATTTTACTTTTTTTCTAATCTTTTCTGTCAAAAGATTTGCCAAAACTTAATTGTTTTCATTATTATAGGGTAATATACGTATTTCTCTGCTAATAATGTACATGTAAATTCTGTCTTTCGATCTACAACAAACAAATCATACATATCAATAATGAATTTCGTGATTGATTTATGTAGTAGCAATGGATCAAGTGATAAATTTATATGATGTGCATATTGTCATTTGAGATTGCTTCTTTTATTTGATTTCTCATTGGTTAATATATATGTACATCAAAACATGATAGCAAAATATTTGTATGAGGCTATGAGCTAATAACCGGCAGTCTTGCTACACGAAGTGTTGTACACAAACAAAACATGATAGTAAAAATAAAGAAAGAATTAGAAAATCTAAACCTATATTAAGTACTGAAGCTTCTTTTTTCCATTGCAGCTGGCCTTGGACTATATATATAAAATAAAAGGTAGCTGGATTACATAGGCACCAAGTTCTGTGAGAGAATACAAGAGAGGGCTTAGGTCAGGGGCATTCCCCTTTCCCACACAAAGTCTCTAACACATACAATGTTGGCGAGGTAATCGTTCATGGAATCCTTCTCCGAATGGGCCCAGACAAGCTTGTCGGCACACCCCACATCATCTCGCGGCAAATGCATAATAATATTGATCAAGGAATTGTTAAAACCAGCAAGTAGGTGAGCCGCCCAGTTAGCGCTTGTGTCAAGAAGTCCTTCAACCAAATCTGGGAGGGCAGAAACATTGAAAAAAGTAGGCCATTTATTTAGAGGCATAGAGCTAATCCAGCAGTCATCAAGATTTGAGATGGATGCGCCTTGCTCACCATCCAAAAAGAATTTCTCACCAAAATCTCACGGCCAAGGAAAATGCTTTTATCAATGACAGGGCGGAAAATGCGATTTTGTTGCTTCCTCTGGATAGCTGCGACATGGAAGAAGGCAGAATTACGATCACCATGCTCCAGCCATTTATTTTTAGCCCTCGGCCACCACCAAGAGTCCAGCTTAGCCTGAGTTTCATTGTTTTTAGCACGAAGAGTGCGCAGTGAGCATAAATCTTCGTTAGAAAAATGCCCCGCAGCTTCCGGTAATTGAAGATCATAAATTTCCTCCGCAAGCCTCTTAGCACGAACCGATTCAGCTTTAACATTAAATTTGGACCACCGTGCAAGATCCTTGATAGTTCTCACACACTTGAACTCCAAAACTTTATTTATATCTCATGTAGCTGGCTACCTCGAAGTTCTAAGAGCAACATAGTGGATATTAGGATTGGTCATCCAAGCTTCCTCAAGCACCGAAGGTTCTGGTAAGGGGCAACTGACAGGTTGATCCTGGCTGATCGGCTCTATGGGGTGCTCAACAGGACTAAATTCGATATTGATTTCAATATCTTCAATTTTAACATCTTCAGGTGCTTCCTGTGTATCCTGCAACATTTTAAATGAAAATTCATTGAACCCAATAAAACATGAGATTTAATAAGAAATCTAGGTATATGTGTTTAACAAATGAACTTTTATCGTAAATTCTCAAAAAATCACCACATACTGTGATACTGAGAATAATAAATGGGTTTTAATGTATGTCTGTATTTTCATTTTGGGCATACCTATAGACGGGTTTTAATAGTATAAAAATATATGCAAGCTAAATAATTATGAAAAACCGAATTTGACCTCCTAACATTGGTGTACTGAAACAACATCACCAAGTCTCACTCTAAGATTTGATCTCACAACCTTTTTCATCCTAATCATAGGTTCTTCACACGACTCGTCAACCATGGCAATGCATATTGTATATGATAAAGTTCTAATGTACAATAAAAAAGATATAATTTATTAAATATTTTAGTGAGATTTTATAAAAGCTTATATATATGGAAATAAATAAATTTAAAGCTAATTATAGTTTATTTGGCAGAGTACTCGAGTTTCTTATGGATATAAAAACAAAAATATTGAATTAAATCTGAAATAAGGCATTTGTATATCGCCTAAAATTAAGCCAATACCACTAAACACCAAAAGTCACTATTAATTTTTCATATCTACAAAGTCTTATGTATAGGTTTTTTAAAACACTGGATGAAATATGAAAGATAAGAGAAAAACTCCACATAAATTTGTATATAACCAGGGGCCCAAAAAAGCTCCAGTTCTCTGCAAAGCTTCACTCATCAACACTTTTGATTAAGGCTATGTTTGGTGGAACTTATTTTCACCGGTCAAGCGGTTACGACTGCATGAACCGGGCCTTAATTATGGTCTGATTCATGCGGTCGTAACCGCTTGACCGGTGAAAATATGTTCCCCTAAACGGACCCTAAATCTTTAAATTAAGCAAGAAACTGTAGAATGGCTCTTCACCTACAAGCTCTGATGATCGATTCGATCATTTATGATCAAGACAGAACACCTTTAGAACCGTGGTAAGAGTAAAACATATATTAAATCAAAAAGTATATCCAAAATCATGTTCAACAACGATCAATCAAACATATATTGTCATTAAAAAAGGAAAAGGGTTATGGAGGTGATGTTTATCCTCATGCATTTTTAACAAAAATGATTTATAAGAAATAATGACATCATTATAATGAAAAAATTTCATTACGTTTAGAGAATCAAAATGATCTTTCAGCCCTAAGGAGCTTTTTGAATTGAATAATTCTTCAATCGAATCCCTTGGGACTGCAAGTATAATAAAGAAGAATTGTAGCCATGGAATCTAATTCACAATTCCAGTAAGCAATCATCTAAGAAATCCAATTAAATACAGTTCTAATGTATATTTTTTGAATGCAATGCAATGAAAATGTATAATAGACAAAAAAATATGAAAAACCAATAGAGAAAGATGAAAAAACAATATAATAAAGAAGAAATGCAATGAAGACTTTCGATTTAACTTAATTCAAACATTCTCCACACAATATTTTCTAAGCTCAAGATTGTGGAGACAGTGAACTAATTCAATCTTAAGAAAATAATCCAATCAAAATCTAATTAACTTAAGAACATAATCCAATCAAGCTTAAGAACATAATCCCATTTTCTAAGCCGATCTCCCAAAATTGGTGGAAACAGATCACCAATTTTGTCATCATTCCTCACCACCATTCTCCCCACTATATTTTCTAAGCTTAAAAACATAATCCAATCAAAATATAATGAACCAAAGAAATTGGTTGTCCAACTTAGCAAACAAGGCTAAAAGTGTGGACTTGTTAAGCATATCAAATTTTGTTAAATCATGCATAACTTAAGCTAGGCATTGTCATTGCAATGAGTAGTCATTATCATATGTGATCGTTTGCTCTAGAGCTTAATTTAGACAAATATTAAGGGTATGTTTGGCATGACGGTGTCGGTCATGAACATGGTGGTTATGAATTATCATACGTGAACGCCATACCTCACCTAAGGAGCTTCATTCACTTTTATGTTCAAAACTAGTTTTCTTTTCTTGATGGAGGTCATAACCATTATCTTGCCAAACATGCATTCTATGATGATGGCATTTTTTTTCAAACTCATCGGAGCAAAAAAGTCGCGCCAAACGGAGCCTAAAAGGATTCTATTAGGAACAAAGTACAATTATAGAAAGCTCTTATTTACACATGGTCCACCACTCTTACAAATGAAGTATTGTCACATTTGGCCAAGACCCTCACCATTTTGCCCACTAGAAAGCCCTTATTTACACATGGTTCAAGGTTCAAAATTTTATTGTAGATTTGCCCTGCATCAAAATTTTTTAAGAATTATTCATTTAATTGTGTTTCATTGCTTTACAAGCATATCATTTTTGTTTTTGCAATATCCTGCTGGTAGCCATATTCTTTAATCAGGACTTTCAAAGTTTTCAATAGGAAGGATGACCATCACCATCACAGATACACTCAAAAGGACTTTGAAGGATTCACTAGAATCCATTGTTAAAAAATATCATTAGTATGCTTAAAAGTTGATAAGAAAGAAATGGTGTCTTAATGGAAACAATGATTTCTAGAGCAAAATATCACATGAGCTTTAGGTGCGAGAAAAAAATCGAGTTATCAATGCAAGTGAACCTTCAGTTGTGAACCTGAAGGAAGTTCTCTACAAAGAGAGGCAGGTATCGACAAAAGACAATAATTACCAACAGAGGAAGACAGATGTAATGGCCATGATGGAGAAGATGACTCATATAGAGAGAGTGGGGACTACTAGAGATCTCAAAGGAGGAAGACATTTCAATTGTCAAAGAGAAGGTTCATCCCGAGAGAGACGTCAAAGACTAGGTCATGAAAGAGGAATCATGAATGGTAACAAAGAGAGCTAGGAGGAGAGAGTTATTGTTCATTGGCAACAAAGCATAAACCAGTGGCATGAAAGATTTAGGTGGTAACCAGATCTCTCTGGAAGTTCGTAAAGAAAGACTTGCAACTTAGAGGCAGATAAATGGTCAAGGATCTGCTTATAATTTGCAAAAAATGAATAACAACAACACTTAAGCCCTTATCCCGCTATAGTGGGGTCGGCTATATGGATCCTTTGTCGTCATTGTGCCCTATCTTTTGTCATAATGTCACTATGCCTAAGTACATCATGTTTTTCCGTACAGTTTCATTCCAAGTCTTTATTGCAAAAAATGAATATCTCTAAAAAATCTGCTTGGATCGTAGGAATTGGAATTTACTCCAATTAAAATTCCCACAGAAGTTGGAATTCAACTTTCAGTTGAATTCCAAGTATGTTGTTCGGCTTTAGGGTATAATTCAATCACAAGATTTAGAATTGACCAATTATATTATCTGTTTGCGGGGTAGAATTAAGCCACAAAAAATTTAACCATTACCATTGACGTTCTTGTCTAGATTCAGGTAACTTGATTAATCCATACAACATTTTAGGATTGCACTTAGTGCTATATTGAGGTGTCTAATAATAGTAGACATGGATTGCCGATATGTACATCCAGCATCACAAAATTTCTTTTTATGCGCCAAAATGTATAAAAATAACTCAGAAAATTTCCCACCTAAAACATATTAACCGTTGTTCACTAAATCTTTCGCACACAATATATTGCATAGCTCTCCGAATAAGTTTTTACTAGTGTAACATTTTCAAGCAGTTTATCTCTTATCCCTCAAATTATGACCTAACAACATTGATCATAACACGTTATTAGATTCAAAAGCTACGGATTGTCTAAAAATGTGTTGTGTTGCCGTCGCAACTGCAACAATCGTCATCAATACCTCTGATTTTATAATTACATCCTTCTGCATTTTTTCCTTAAGTCAATTTGATCCATCTAAAATTTATCAATAGGTAATAAACCTTGAAAGCTCTACTCGGAAACAAATATGCTAGAAATAAAAAAAAGTTGCGTCGAGGCAACAAATTCAAGATAAGACAAGAATTTTACACCACCAATAAAACTATCAGATCATGGACTCATTACAACCATCAAATAATTTGTTTTTAAAATATCCATTTCAACACAAAATAAGAAGCAATTATACAATATATTGAAGAAGAAGAAATTGACCTAAACAAAATGGAAAAAACATCCAACCATCTGAACATCTTAAAAATTAATTTCATTTAATAATAGAATCAGGATTAATTTTCATTTCATTAAGAAAAAGAATAAGAATAGTAAGAGGAATATCTGATAATAAGAATCAGATATGAATCAGTCAAATCAGAATCAGAGAGAAGAAAGAAGAAGAAGATGATGATGTTGAAGAACGGAATCGGTAAAAAAGAATAAGAAAAAGAGCATGATGCCCTGATGCGCTGGCAACTGAAGGGAGAGGCGAGGTTTTGTTCGGGATGGGAGGCAGCAATGTGAGAGATTGTTTTGTTTGTGCGGATCAGGAAGCCGGGGCCCTAAGAGCTGGCGGGTGCAAGAAAGGGGCCGATGGAGAGAGCTAAGATAGGGATTGCCAGGCCCTCATAGATTTCAAGCACAAACATATCCACACTGAAAAGTATCTAATCAAAGATCAAATACCTCTGCTAAAACTTGCAGTAGACGATCCTCTGCCATGGTTGGAGAGAGTAAAACAGTGAACACTGTAGCGTACGGGCGCAGATCTGGACGGAAACACAGCCACCGAGCAGGCGGAAGCCGGAGGTGGCAGCGGTGGCTTCTGGATTGCGCACGACGGGCTGTTGCGGGGGCGTCGATGGCTTCCGTTGAGCAGGGAGAGAAAACACGGGAGGTGCGGGTGCTAGGGCGGACTGGATATCGGAAGGGAAGATGTGCGGGAGAGGTAAGCGGAGGTTATGTTTTTTTATTCGCAGGTGGGGTATTTCCGGAATCACGCAAAATCAGTCCGATTTAGTCGGACCAGGGTGAGGCCCGACCGACCGGGGGGGCTGCTGGGTTCCTCTCTGGTATGAGGTGGAAAAAGGGGGGGAGGGGGGAGGGAAGGAAAAGAAAAAGAGAGGGAGGAGGAAGGGGGGGGGGGATGAGGAAATGGGGAGAGGGAGAGATGGAGCCGAAGAGATTAGGGCGTGTCTTGCCATCGTTGTCTCTTGGAATGAAGCGCAGATGCTGATGAGAAGAGATTAGGGATCGTGATCACGATTTGCGAGTGAGAAGCGAGGAGTAATCATGCCAGAATGGCTGATTTTGGGCGGTGCTCCACCACCTGGATGAAAGCTTGGTCGAATTCGATACTCAGAGCTTTTGCTTACAAATTTCTTTCTTGCCGTCTGTGGTTCATAAACAACATCCATGGCTAGTGGCGAACCTAGAATTTTCATCGTATCCGGGCACCAAATAAAAGATTTTGATTTTTGATTTTTTTTTTAATTCAACATCCATGACTTGGAAATCTACCTTTTTCCAATCTGATGTTTAACATGTGTAAGGAAGGGCTAGTAGTTGGATTTGACACACAATTTCATCTTTTGGAAGGCTTTGTATGAGGCAGGAAGATCCTTCATGTTCTAAAATATGAAAAAGACATGCATAGCTCATATTTCTTGAACAACTGCAAAGAAATAAGTGGATATAAATGAGTATACTACCTTTACATCATAAAAACTAGACTTCAACATAATTGAAACTAAATAAGCTTTTATAAGTATATTAACCAACCTAATTAATATACAACACAGTGGCAAAAACAATTATCAAATCAATGATGTACATAATAAGAACAATCATGTAAAAAAATACAATTCAAACGACAAATAATAGTAAAAACTGTTGATTGAAGACAAGGATAAACCAATATAAAATTTCAAACAAGTTGTTCAAGTCATAGCTCGTGTCTGTACATATGAGCTAATACAAACAACAAAAAAACCCAACCTAAGGATTGAAAATAGAACAATGTTTTGTCAAACTCAATTAACTTATGATCAGTATCTTGACGTGCATTTGCTAGGAGTCTCTTCTCCGCATCTACCATGGAACGTGGCACCATGACCGCCTGAGCTCTTCAACTTCTTGTATACATATCGAGTATAGAGAGCAAATGCGGTGGTGTCGATGCAGTCGATGCTTCACGGGGTACTGATTTGCTTACAAAAAAGAAAGCCGACTTTGTTGCAAGACATGCATGCACTTGCTGTCACGTTGAAGTCGTACTGCTATTCCTGATTGATGACGAACAATGGTTTCAGTAGATACACATTCAGGTCGGGATGCTTGCTCCACAGTAGCACAGGTGGATCGATTCGGATAGAAGTTCGGGTGTCATCCTCGATCAGTTTCAGTTGGATCTTGATCCGATCCTCCTGAATCTTGTTCAACGTGTCAGATTGCTTGTCACAAACGCATGGCTCACTGGTGGGGCGGTTGAATGTTGACAAATAGAATGACGACGTTTGGGTCGAAATCGATTCTGGTGGAATTTCAGGGCAGCAACAGACGAGGGTCTCCTATGATTGTTGTGTTTTTGCAATTTCCCGTAGCACAAGGACCGTTCATATGCGATGATGACTAACATGGAGACAATTGGATGATTGGATGCTAGGCGACTGCAACAAAGATATAATCATTTCTGCAATTAGATGGAAAAAGAAACAAACATTGACACCATGCACCTAAATAAAATGTTTAAATTCGTACAAATTTTAGTGCAGTAAAATAAAAATGATTATAATCTACAACATGTAGTGGAACTACACCAATTGAAATCCTTACATGTCATTTAAGTTTGAGAGGTTGGATAGGGGGACTCGTGATCATCACCTGTGAGATTATTGCCGCTCAAAATCCTGCTTGTGTTATCAAAGAGAAAAACATCAATATGGAATGGAAGGTAAATAATTATTAATGTGAGTTTAAATGGACATAACCTACAATATTTGAAGCTTAGAAAGCTTGCCAATAGAATCTGGTATTTTCCCAGATAGAAGGTTGTTTTCCTAGATCAAACCGGTCTAACTAGAAAGATTTCAAAATTGTTCGAGAATTTGACCAGTAATATAGTTACCCGACAATGACCCTAAATTATTCAAATAATCAAACAATATTTCTTGGATCGATAGATCAAAATGAAGGACTGATGACTTTGTTATTAAGTTAGGTGATCAAGATATTTCATATAGTGAGTGTTTTGAATATCTTGGATCGATAGTTCAAAAAGATGGATGTATTGAAAAAGATGTGATAGAGAATCCAAGTGGGTTGGTTGAAGTGTAGAGGCGCGTCGGGATCCTACGTGATCGTAAAGTACCACTAAAACTTAAGTGCAAGTTTTACCGTACTGCAATTAGACCCGCGATGCTCTATTGTTTTGAGTGTTACGCAGTGAATTGTGTACATGTGGAAAACATGGAGTTGCAGAAATGAGAATGCTTAGGTGGACGTGTGGGAACACCAGATTGGATAAAATTAGGAATGAAAGTATCAGGGATAAGACAGGAGTAGCGCCAATTTAATAGAAGATGCGAGAAACTCGTCTAAGATGTTTTGGACACAAAATATTTTACTCAATTTTTTTTACTCTTTCTGTAATGTAAAATAAAAAACAAATAAGATGAATCTTCTACTGAAGTGATTGTTATTGAAGAAGACAGTAATCTTAGGAAACGTAGGTTATAGAATTCTGCAACTCATGATTTGTATGATCCCAAATCTATCAAAGTATCAATATGCAGGTTAATATTTAGAATTAGTAAAGAAATGATTTGAAGCTATCTTAACAAATAAGCCGTGATTAAAAAACCCTTCAAAGAGGAGGATTTTATCTTCAATAGTAAATTAATTACTTTTACTCACTGAATATCTGTAGTTTCTCCAATCCTCCTCACTGAATATGTGATTACTTCAGCAATATTAATAAGTTTCTAGCATGCAAACAAGAAGCAACTTTCTGTTCTAATAAGCAACACTTAAACAGTTTGACTCAAAACAATAGAAACAACTTCAATAATTAAAAGTGAAGCCATCAAATCATAACTATACTTTTTTTGCATAGAAAACAAATGAAAATTCTTGTAAAGATTTTAAGATCATTTTGATAAAGATAATTCTAGTAGGTGGCATAAATTTTAAGAACAGAAAAATAATGACAAGAAATAATGCTCTATGATTTATGTAATCATGAAACTTATGCTTGCGTTTTTGAAAATGGGAGAGAAGATTACAACACAAAAACTAAATAATTGAAAACACAAAAAAGAGAACATGGCAAAAACCAGAGGTTTGCCTATGGTTCCAGATGTTGGCAGCACAAATTAGGATAAAGTGATTACGACATAAATCCATCCACTTCTTAGTAGACATGGTTGGTGATTGACATTCTATAAATATGTTACTCAAGAAGAAGTGTTGAAATCCATATAAAACCTGAGTAGAACAAAAAGATGGAGTCAAATCAAGGAGGCAGGGGAGATTCCAACCAAATCGCCCGAAAAAACAAACAACTCTGCGTCCACCTCCTTCTTGAGATGTTTAAACTTCTACTTTATGAATATCATTATATCATGCCACGAAGAAGAAGAAAAGGAAGGATTAAGCAAAGAATATTTACCAATCTGGAAAAAATTAAGGGGCTCCATCCCCTGCATTATACCTCAGGCTTGTAAGACCACATAGCTTGTGAATTGGGAGATAGAAAGAGCAAGTAATTCAACAGTCGGTAATAGCAAGGGAAAAACCAAAGAAAGCAATCATGCACAAGCTATAAAAGCAAACTTCTTGGCAGAATGATGAATATACAAAAAAACTTAGGTAAATTCATACTATGCAGCTTCCATGGCAACTTGAAAACCAAATATGTAATCGGTGTAAGCTCGGCCGCTAATTCTAGCTCGTGACTCCAACACAACAACCTGAACAGTTAATTCACTCTGTGGAAATCACAACACTCCCTGACTGCCACAACGATTCCCGTGGTGCGGTTGATTCCGAGGCGGAGCCCCACCACGCACATTTCAGTAAAGAGTGGTTGTGTTTGCATTGAAGTTATTCCAACAATATTAACAATATTGCATCATATTCTAAGACTACAAAGTGGTGTTTAGACATAATGAAATCGAACAAATGTTGAAATTGAAATTTTGACATTACATATGTTTAAAGGGAAGCGCACTCTATCGGGTGATCTGACCAATTGTGACCAAATGAAGACATAGTTGGTCTTAGTGAATTGAATTGCACTCTTGGGATCAAAAGAGTGGTTTCAGCAGTGTTGGCGTTCTTGTGGACGGCGTTCGACGTCGGTGTTAGACGTTAGGGTTGGCGGTTTCTCTGGTTAATGCAGAATCACCTAACTACCAATACTTTAAATAAACACATGAATCAATGGTTAGCACCTCCCCTCCCCTTCTAGTTCTAGACAGACCCAAAATATGAGCATATTAAAAAACAAAGACAAAAAACACAATGCGTGAGACGAGAAAAAAAACTAAATATATAGATATAAAGTGGTGTACTGGACACTCACCACGATTTCGTCGGTCGAGCTCGACGCTGAACTCGTTGGGGGGTTGCAGGGGGGCAACTCTTTGTGATAATTGTGTTTTATGCTTTCATTATTATTTGCAATATGTTGTTGGATCGTTGTTCACATGCATACGTCAAGGATTAGACAAAATCCACAATGACGTCTTGCATTGTTTAGAACTCACTCTCACGTCCTTACCCTACATCAAATGCGATAATATTTTAAAAAAAGATATTGTTTTTGAAACTTATCCACATCTCTAACTACAAAAGGTTAACAAATGTTTTTTAAAAAAATTAGTAATTGAATGAGCAAAGGCAGAATGGTCTTGGAACTCTATTAAATATGCTCACTATATAGAACTAAAAGTTTCATTGCATTCTAAGAGTTCATCACTAAACAAGGAAATGAAAAATTAGACATCTCAAACATTCAATCTTCAACTTCATAGTTTCTTGGACAATGTTGTTGGGTACATTGGGATAAATGTACCTGATTTGAATAAGCCTCACCCTACTCAATGATATACATCAAAATGTATTTGATGTATTTTGAGTTACCTTGTGTAGGTTAAGTATTTGCAGGGAAAGCTGAAAAGTTTTTAAGTCCATGTGTCGACACCCAGAAGAAAAGTGTCGACACTTAAGAAGACTTGTGTCGACACCCAGAGAAGCAGTGTCGACACTTGGAGTATTTGTGTCGACACCAGGGATGCAGAGTCGACACCAGAAGGAAAGTGTCGACACATTCAGGTTGTGTCGACACTCAATGATGAAATGTACAGAGAAGCTATGTCGACACTTAGAAGCAGTGTCGACACCCAGAGGAACTTTGTCGACATCAGAAAGTGTCGACACTTGGAGGCTGTGTCGACACTCAGCAAAAGTTCAACAAATTCTAAGTACAAGTGTCGACACAAAGGAGATGTGTCGACACTCAGCCAAAGTCTCAACACAAGAAGAATGTGTCGACATAATGAAGAATGTGTCGACACACAGCAAAAGTCTCAACACATGAAGAAAGTGTCGACACTAGGAGGCTGTGTCGACACTAAGCAAATTGCAAAAAAATCTAAGTACAAGTGTCGACACAAAGGAGATGTGTCGACACTCAGCAAAAGGTTCAACACAGAAGGCATGTGTCGACACCAAGAAGATGTGTCGACACTTAACAAGTTCAACACAAGAAGATGTGTCGACACAAAGGAGTAGTGTCGACAGTTAGCAGAATTCAACTAAGTACTGAAGAACAAGGAGTTGTGTCGACACACAATATTAGTGTCGACACATTCTGAAGAAGCAGTGTCGAGAAGTAAATTCTACAACACAAGGAGTTATGTCGACACCTTGAAGGCTAGTGTCGACACTTAGTCTACTTGTGTCGACACTTAGTCTATAAGTGTCGACACTTAAAGACAGACTGTCTCGACACTTTCAGACAGTTACAGATATTTCAAGAAGTGACTGGATGACATGACAGCTGCCATTCCAGCCGGTCTACTACAACTGTCAGAGTTGTCAGAAAGTCGTTAGAAACCGGATCAGCCGGTCACCATGAAGAAGGCCTATATATAGGCTTATTCTGTCAACTGAAGTAGATGATTAACTACAAGAGATTGAGAAGAAGATCAAGCAATTCATTGAAGAATCAAATCAAGTGAAGATCTAAGTAGTTGGAGAGAGAGAGCTCCTTCGAAGAAGACAACTATTGAACCAGGCTGTGAAGAAGGTTTCAGATTGAGATCTGAAACTTAAGTTGCAGTGATTGAAGATCAGCTGCATAGAGAATCAACCCTACTGTGTTCTACATTCAAGAAGCTTTGAAGGAAGCCAAGGGAGGTTGATCTTAGCAGAGTTCTTCCAAGAACTCATCAAGAAACCTGTCAACTCTTCTCTCTTATTCTGAGTTGAGGTTATATACATTGTATTCTTAATTTCTTGTAGGATCCTTAGGGATCTGAGTTGTAAGCTTGAAATTATAAAGGCTGAGTGGTAGGGCCTGTGTGCCTGAGTGTAGGAGATTCATTTCTCTGAGTGTAGGCCTTGTGGCTGAGTGTAGGTCTTTGTGAAGACTGAGTGGTAGAGCTGTTGAGCCTGAGTTGTAGGAGTGGGATCACTCTGAGCTATAGGAACCTGGTTGGGGTTCTGAGTGTAAGATCTGAGGATCTGAGGAATAGTGGAGGAGTTTGGCCGAATCTAGTACACTACTAGATAAGCGAAGGGGGAAAGTGGATGTACCCAGACCTTGGGGAACCACTATAAAACTGTGTGTACTCTGTGTGTGTGATTCTGTGATTGCTGTGCTGAAATTGCTACGAAGAATTATTTATAAATCTATGATATAATCTGCCTAAAATTTTAAAAAGATAAGGTCACCTATTCACCCCCCCCTCTAGGTGATAGGGTACAATTTCTTTCAAGTGGTATCAGAGCCAGGTTACTCAAAAGAGGACATAATTGTCTGAGTAGATCCTGTTGGCAGATTCAGTATAATCAAGTGCAGAAATAAGAAAATCAAGAAAATGGGTTCAACAGAGAATCATAAAGAACTTGGATCCATGAAGTTGCCAATTTGTAGAAAGGAGATTTTTGGCATCTGGAAAGAAAGGGTTAGACTGTTTATGGAAGCCTCTGACCCTAGAATCTACATCACAGTTAAAGAAGGGCCATATGTGCCTATGAAAGTATCAGTCCTGGATGCAAATCAGAGAAAACCTAAGGACTTTTCTGAAATGACAAAAGATGAGATTATTCCAGCTACAATGGACAAAAGGCCTCAGAATATCATTGTAAGTGCCATAGATGATGCTACATTTCAGAACTTGATACACTGTAAAACATCAAAGAAGATGTGGGATACTCTGATAGTGTACATGGAGGGTTCAGAAGAAGTTAGACAAGACAGGAAGTCTTTGTTAAACCAAGAATATGAGAGCTTCAGACAAGGCAGGTCTGATAGTATAACAGAATGCTACAAGAAATTCTATAGGATTGTCAATGAGTTGATGTCCTATGGAAGAGAATTCAGCAATTATGAGCTGATTGATAAGTTTTTGAGGTCCCTAACAAAGGACTGGGACACCAAGATCTGTTTCATAAGGGAAATGGCTAAGTTAGCAGATATTCCTCCTCCAACATTGTTTGGAAAGCTGTTATCCTATGAAATGCAGCTAATGGTAAGGAAAGAAGAGGAGAAGACTACAAGAATTGAGCACAAAGAAAGAGCTGTGGCATTCAAGACAGATGCCACCAGGAAATACAAAAGTAAGTCTCCATCTCCACCACCAAAGGTTGCTGGATCTGAGACAGATGAGACAGAATGCAGGGATTCTGAAAGCAGTGAGAGTGATGAGGATTTTGCAGCTTTCACAAGACACTTTCAGAAGTTTTTAAAGAAGAAACAGTGGAGGTCAAAACCATCCACTACACAGGGAAAAGATGACTATTATCAGAACAATAAGTCATCAAAGAAAGACAGGAGAAAGCCCAAGTCAAGCAAAGCAACTTTATCAAAAATTGTATACTATTGCTGTAATAGACAAGGACATGTTGTTGCTGACTGTCCAGAGAAAAGGAAAGAGTCAACTGATAAGAAGAAGTCTCAGATCAAGGGCAAAAAGGAAAGGTCCTTTGTTGCCAAGAAGGACAAAAGCCTGTCAGACATATCATCTTATGAAACTAATTCAGAAGTAGAAGCTTACATTGGACTGTTTGCTGAAGAAGAAGAAGAGGAGTTCATCCAGTTAATGAACTCAATATATGAGCAAGAGGACAATCAGTGCCTGGGACTAATGGCCTTATCAGAAGGAGACAAAATCCAGGAGCAGCCTGGACCTAGTCAGGTACAAAATTGTTTTTCAAGTTCAATTTCTAGTGCTGGATCAGAATCAGATTCATCATCATCAAGTGATGAGAGTGGATCTGAATCTGAAGGAGATATTCATCAATTAATTGATGAATATAGAGTCTTGTTACAGGCTTAGAAGAAAAGCGAACTCTTAGCCAAAACTCAGGCTAAAGAGATTGCTAGTATTAAAAATGCTGCAACAGATTTTGATAAGTTAGTTGATCAGAAATTAAATGAAATAGCCAGGCTGAAAAACATAACTGTTATTCAGATGGGGACTATAACATTTAAGAATGATCAAATCAGAAATCTGGAGATTAGTCATCAGAAAGAGAGAGACATAGTTGCAAGGTTTTCTAAACCAAAGTCTGTTCTACCCTTGATAGATGAATTTGTACATCAGAAGGGTAAAACTGGATTAGGATTTACACAACCTGCTAGGACTGTAAAGTCCAAGTCTAAGGGCAAAGCCCCAGTACTCAACAAGCCTGCTGTAGATAGAACAGCTAGGGTTGTACCTAAGCAAAGGTACAATAGATTTGAGAGCTGGTGCTGTGGCAAGGTAGGTCACTTTGCCATTGACTGCTGGCACAATTCTAGTGCCAAAGTGAGTAGCAAACTGCCTGTTGAAAGATCTGTAGGTAGCTTTGTTAAGAGGCAAACTAACCAGCACCAAGGACCCAAGAATTCTTTGGGTTCTAAGGTAAACTAATCTGTTTTGCAGGTGAATCCAAGTGGCCATGCCCCAATATGGTACTTGGACAGTGGATGTTCCAGGCACATGACTGGAACTAGGGGATTGCTAAAGGACTACACACCAATCAAGGATGGTCCTAAAGTCACCTTTGGTGGTTCTGAAAAAGGAATCATCAAAGGTTTTGGTAACATTTCTATCAACCTTATAACAATTACTCAAGTGACTTATGTTAAAGGTTTGAAACATAACCTAATTAGTATAAGTCAACTGAGTGATTTAGGATATGACATCTCATTTGTCAAAGATGGTTGTCATATCAGGAGGTCAAATGATCAAGAGATCATTCTGACAGGTAATAGAAAGAGAAATGTCTATTGCCTAGACATTATGTGTGAGAACAATGTTTCTCCAGTGTGTCTTGTAGCTGATGAGAAAGTCTCTCATTGTGTCAAATGGCACAAGAGGCTAGCCCATCTTAACTAAAAGACAATTGGCCAACTCTATAGCAAAGAGTTAGTGAGGAATGGTCCTCAGGTTAAGTGTATTAAAGATGGGATATGCTCAGCTTGTCAAAAGGGCAAGCAGACTAGATCCACCTTTAATAGCATTGAGAATAAAGATGCTGTGAGGTGCTTATACCTCTTGCATATGCATCTCTTTGGTCCTATGCCAGTTCACAGCCTAGGTAGGAAGGTCTACACATTTGTGGTTGTAGATGACTACTCAAGGTTTTCCTGGGTGTTCTTCCTTAAACAGAAATCTGAAACACCTAGTATCTTTTATAGTTTTGTCAAACAAATTCAGAATGAGTTAGACAGTACAGTGGTCAAAATAAGAAGTGACCATGGTACTGAATTCCAATCTGATAGTATGACAAAGCTATGTGAAGAGTTTGGGATATTTCAGGAATTTTCTTCACCAAGAACACCTCAGCAAAATGATATTGCTGAAAGGAAAAATAGAACCTTAATCGAGGCTGGTAGAACCCTATTAAGTGACACATCTCTCCCAAAATATTTCTAGGCTGAGGCAGTAAACACTGCATGCCATGTAATTAATAGGGCTACTATCACCAAAAGCCACAATAAGACCCCCTATGAGATTGTGAAAGGCAGAAAACCAAATCTATCCTATTTCAGGATCTTTGGTTGTAAATGCTATATACTTAACAATGGTAAGTCTTATTTAACCAAGTTTGCTGCCAAATCCCAAGAGGGGATCTTTGTTGGGTACAGCAACAATAATAAGGCTTATAGGGTCTACAACTTGACTACTCAAGTTGTAGAAGAGTCAGTACATGTAGTATTTGATGAAGCTAGACTCATTAACCATGAATTGTCTAGAAGTATTTGCAGCTCCACAGGTGTGACTAAGAAGATGGACAAGCTCACTATTGAAGAAGGATCTACTGTAAGTCAGCATGTAGATGATAGTGGCTGCTGTCCAGGGGTAGTACTAGATGCACCTGATGTAGAAGAAGACCAAGGAGTGCAGCAAGTTGAAGAAGCTGAAGGAGTTCAACATGAAGCCAGGCTGCCTCCAGCTACTAGCCATCTAAGAGATCATCCATCAGATCAAATTATTGGTGATCTAAGACAAGGGGTACAAACAAGGAGCAGAAATCTAAGTTCAGTACTCTACTCCAGTTTTCTATCCCATGTAGAGCCAAAGAAGTTTGAAGAAGCTATCCTAGACCCTCATTAGATTGAGGCTATGCAAGAGGAGCTGAACCAGTTCAAAAGATGCAATGACTGGGAGCTTGTTCCTAAACCAAAAGACCACAACATAATTGGGACTAAGTGGATCTTTAGGAACAAGATGGATGAACATGGAGTTATTGTGAAGAACAAAGCAAGACTGGTTGCTAAGGTATATAGGCAGGAAGAAGGTATTGACTTTGATCAAACCTTTGCTCCAGTAGCCAGACTGGAGGCAATAAGGATGTTTTTGGCCTATGCAACCTATCAAGGGTTTAAAGTATACCAAATGGATGTCAAGTCAGCTTTTCTGAATGGAAATCTGAAGGAAGAAGTCTATGTGGAACAGCCACCAGGTTTTGTTGATTCAACTAAACCTAATTATGTCTATAGACTTAGGAAGGCTTTGTATGGGTTAAAACAAGCCCCTAGGGCTTGGTATGAAACCCTGTCTAGTTTCCTCATTGAGAATAAATTCACAAGGGGAAAAATAGACAAGACTCTATTCCTTAGGGAATCCAGAGGCAAGATCATACTAGTCCAAATATATATAGATGACATCATATTTGGGTCTACTGAAAATAGTCTTTGCAGAAAGTTTGCAAAACTTATGCAAGGACAATTTGAAATGAGCAGTATGGGGGAACTTAAGTTCTTCTTGGGACTCCAAGTTAGACAGACTGAGAATGGTTTATCCATATGCCAGTCTAAGTTCACTCTAGAATTAATAAGGAAGTATGGTATGGAATCATCCAGTACCATGAAAACTCCTATGGGGTCAAGTATGTCTCCTAGCAAAGACGATGCAGGGAAACATGTAGATGAGACTTTATATAGAGGAATAGTTGGCTCCCTATTGTATTTGACTGCAATTAGACCAGATATCATGTATGCTACATGTGTCTGTGCTAGATACCAAGCTTGCCCTAAAGAGTCTCATTTGACAGCAGTCAAAAGAATTCTGAGATATCTTAAGGGCACTCCTTATCTAGGCCTTTGGTACCCTAGGAATGGAGACTTTGAACTGACAGGTTATTCAGATGCAGATTTTGCAGGCTGCAAGGAAGATAGGAAAAGTACAACTGGTACCTGTCAATTCCTAGGTGGAAGACTGATATCATGGAGTAGCAAGAAGCAAACAAGTGTGGCTATCTCCACAGCAGAATCAAAATATGTTGCTGCAGGAAGTTGCTGTACTCAACTTCTATGGATACAACATCAGCTAGAAGACTATGGTATACAAGTAAGTAGAACACCTCTATTTTGTGATTCTATTAGTGCTATTTCTATTGCAAACAATCCTGTCACCCATAGTAGGACTAAGCATATAGAAATAAAATACCATTTTCTAAGAGAACATGTAGAAAAAGAAGATATATTCCTAGAGTATGTTAATACAGAAAATCAGCTAGCTGACATGTATACTAAGCCCTGTGATGAAACCAAATTCAATAGGTTCAAAATTGAATTAGGTATGATAAACTTAAAATAAGTTTTCAAAAATGGCTAAGTAAAATGGTGTCGACACACAGAGTTGTCTGTGTCGACACATAGAAGTGGTGTCGATACTTCAGAGAAAAGGTGTCGACACATCTAGGAAGTTGGTGTCGACACTTCAGATAATTAGTGTCGACACATGCAGGGTAGGTGTCGACACATCCAAGGTGGTGTCGACACTTAGGATTTATAAAGAATTAGTCTGGTATAGTCTCGACTAAGTGTCGAGCTAAGCAGTGTCGACACATAAATAAGTGTCGACACATATATTCTGTCGACTATACTTGTGTCGACACATGGTTGTCGAGACATTATAAGTCTGTGTCGACACTTATCAACAGTGTCGACACAATTTAAGTATTTTGACGCGCCCTTTCATCTTCGATTCTAGAAAGGTATAAATAGGTTCTCGCCATTATCTGTCGACACGCTCACCAAAGTTTCGAGACCAAACTTGTGTGTCGACACCTCTCTTCTCTCAATTAAAATTTCTTCAAACCCTAATGGCGCCGAAGCTAGAAGAGAATGTGAATGAAGGATATGAACTGGTGCGGCATGCTTTTGATGACGGGGAACCAGAGATCAAAGGCGTGATAACCCTAATAGAAGAGACAGGGTTAGATTTTCTTGTTTCAGAGCCGACCAAGATATGGAAGAAAGAAGTTCTGGAATTTCTGAATGAAGCAACCCTAGATGAATCAGGACTCAAGATTAAATCAAGAGTTCATGGGGCTAAGGTGAAAGTTTCTTCTAAGAGTCTGAGAAAGGTACTTCAACTACCTAGGACTAAGGAAGAAGAAGATGTTTCTGTATCTAAGACCAGAGAAGCACTGACATGGTGTGGTTTGGACTCAAACATGAAAATAGGTTCAGTTTTCAACAGGAAGGGAATGAACATGCAGGGAAAATTTCTATCTAAAATTGTTGGCAAAGTTATCTTGAGCAAGCCTGGAGGGCATGACAGAGTATCAGCTCATATGTTTGGTCTAATGACAAGAATTATCTTCAAACTACAAACTGATTGGTCTGCAGTAGTGTTTGAGAAGATTAAGGAGAGTATGAAGAAGCCCAATTTGGGTAGGATTCTAAGTCTTTACTTGGATGGTAGTATACCAGAAGTAATGAGCCAAGCTGCAGGTTCTAAGATCACTCACATGAGGAAGATGGACATGAGAATCTTCTCTAGATGGGATAGAGTCTTGACTAAGGAAATGCCAACTCCTGAGAAGGTAACACCCCAAAAGAAGAAGAAGAAGACAGCCCCATTGGCTCAAGAATCATCTAGTAGCTCTGAAGAGCAAGTTATCTTTACTCCTGATGAGGAAGCAACTGGAAATGCTGGACAATCTCCAGCAAGGCAAGAAGATGCACCAAGGCAGGGGGAGCTACCTCAAGCAAGCCCAATCCACCAGGATTCCATCCAGGGGGAGCCCTTACTTGTGGATGAGCCACCTCCACTAGAAAGTGAACAAGCTACCCACATTATACTTGAGGTAATCACTGAGATTAATGCATTAGATTTCCATATTGAGGATGATGTTTTGTCTGATTCATTAACTAATGTTAATCAGCAAACACAGACACATAGCCAACCCCAAGATGTTGTCATGGAGGACACATCTGTTGCAGATCAAGTGGTATCTGATCAAGTTGTTGATGAGATAAGAGTCTCTCCACCCCATTCTCAACAAGAGTTTACCTTAGAAGAACTATTCCCTGACCTACTCCAAACTGACTTTGAGAAAGAAAGTGATGCTGTTGAGGGGGAGAAAGTAATTCTTGAGGGGGAGCAAGTGGAGAATTTAGAGAAAACTGCAGGCAAAGAGACTGAAGTGCCTAAAGATACTGAAGGGCTACAAAGGACTGAGAAGGAGCTACCTCCAAGTCCGAAGGACAGAGTGACTATTGATAGCACATCTGCTTCAGAAGATGAAGAGGCTGCAAGAGCCAAGAAGAGAAAATTTCAAGTCTTCAAGAGGAGGAGCCAGACATACAAAAAGGCTTTACAAATAATTGCACCACAGCCTGCATCACAGCCAGCACCATCTACAAATTTCAGTTCTCTGATGGTTGCAATGCAGATAAAGATGGATGAGCAAAGACAGGCTTTGCAATCTTATATGGATGAAGGGCATAAGTCTCTACAGTTTGATCTTGCACAAGATATTAAGTCCATTCGATTTGAGATGAATCTGAATAAGAAAGAGATGACTGATTACTTTCATAAGGGAGGAAATGCAGTAGTCTATCTAGCAACTCATCAAGAGAAGATCAAAGCTCAAGTGGATGAACTTGAAGTGAAGCAAGGCTATGTTCTGGAGAACCAGCTAAGGATGAATGATAATTTAACAGCTTCACATAATGCCATAGTAACTGAGATAAAGAATATAGCCACTACACAGTCTGCAGAAAGTGCAAAAGCCAAAGAAACCTTTGACAAACAACTGCCAGAAAGCCTCACTACTGTTAAAACTGCTATTGCAGACTCTCAAAAGGCTATAACTGACAGACTCCAAAGGTTGAAACCTTTGTTTAAGGATGGAGTAAACTATTTGGATGCACAAATAAGGTTTCAGAAAGATGATCTTAGGGATCCCATTGCAAGAGAAGTCATAAAGGGGGAGAGGGTGTTAGTCAAAGCCAGCTCTGATCATGCCAAATGGATTTCAAATTCCATCAGAGCCACCCTTGGATATCCTCCATTATGTGATGATGACAATGTGGTAGAGTCTGGGATTAATCCTGCATATCTTGGTGGGGAGCAAGCTGAAGTGGCTCAAGTAATATACCCTCCACCAGACTTTGATATGATACATGCAGATATACAGTCAATGTATAGCCCACCTGAGGGAAAGCAAAATGTCATCATAGAAAAAGTGGTTCAGCCAGTACCAGAGGTTATACTGAAAGAACAAGAAGCTTTGCTGAAGGAACAAGAGGCCCAATTGTCTAAGAAGAGATTCAGGGAGCAAGCTGAATTGAGGCCTGACTTTGAACAATGGAGCCCCACTTCCAGGAATATTATCTTGACTGCATGGAAGACTGCCAAAGACAATATCCATGATAGAAACAAGTGGTATTCTAAACTGGAGTGGAGGAAGCATGAGACAAGGTAAGAGGTAATTGTGCAATATAGAAGAAAGACTAAGATGGGAAAGCTACCTCCTAATGCACAGGAGCCTAGCAAGTACTTTCCTAAGCCTTATCATTACTTTAAAAGGCAGAAGATCAAGGCTGAAGAGCAGAAAAAGAAGGATCTTAAAGGAAAGAAGCCTGCTGCTGATGAAGATACTGAAGCTCCTGTCCAAGCAAAGATACAATCTGGAAAGGGCATAGTTATCAAGGAGCCTGAGCAGCAATAGGATAGAATTTTTCTTTAGTTTACAGTTGTAATCATTTGATTTTTAAACTATCTGTAAACTTTTGGATAATGAATATGTTGAAGAACACTGTGATATATGTTAAATCTATTATATTAATGTTCTGTAATATTTGTGTATACATGTTTTGCTTATACATGTTTATGTACATACCCTGTTATATAATCCTGCTTTACATCATACTATGATTTTGTTATGTATGGTGTATATCATTGACTAAGGGTTATGACTTCTCCAAATAGGGGGAGATTGTTGGGTACATTGGGATAAATGTACCTAATTTGAAGAAGCCTCACCCTACTCAATGATATACATCAAAATGTATATGATGTATTTTGAGTTACCTTGTGCAGGTTAAGTATTTGCAGGGAAAGCTGAAAAGTTTCTAAGTCCATGTGTCGACACCCAGAAGAAAAGTGTCGACACTTAAGAAGACTTGTGTCGACACCCAGAGAAGCAGTGTCGACACTTGGATTATTTGTGTCGACACCAGGGATGCAGAGTCGACACCAGAAGGAAAGTGTCGACACATACAGTTTGTGTCGACACTCAATGATGAAATGTACAGAGAAGCTGTGTCGACACTTAGAAGCAGTGTCGACACCCAGAGGAACTTTGTTGACATCAGAAAGTGTCGACACTTGGAGGCTGTGTCGACACTCAGAAAAAGTTCAACAAATTCTAAGTACAGGTGTCGACACAAAGGAGATGTGTCGACACTCAGCCAAAGTCTCAACATAAGAAGAATGTGTCGACATAATGAAGAATGTGTCGACACACAGCAAAAGTCTCAACACATGAAGAAAGTGTCGACACTAGGAGGCTGTGTCGACACTCAACAAATTGCAATAAAATCTAAGTACAAGTGTCGACACAAAGGAGATGTGTCGACACTCAGCAAAAGGTTCAACACAGAAGGCATGTGTCGACACCAAGAAGATGTGTCGACAATTAACAAGTTCAACACAAGAAGATGTGTCGACACAAAGGAGTAGTGTCGACACTTAGCAAAATTCAACTAAGTACTGAAGAACAAGGAGTTGTGTCGACACACAATATCAGTGTCGACACATTCTGAAGAAACAGTGTCGAGAAGTAAATTCTACAACACAAGGAGTTGTGTCGACACCTTGAAGGCTAGTGTCGACACTTAGTCTACTTGTGTCGACACTTAGTCTATAAGTGTCGACACTTAAAGACAGACTGTCTCGACACTTTCAGACAGTTACAGATATTTCAAGAAGTGACTGGATTACATGACAGCTGCCATTCCAGCCGGTCTACTGCAACTGTCAGAGTTGTCAGAAAGTCGTTAGAAACCGGATCAGCCGGTCACCATGATGAAGGCCTATATATAGACTTATTCTGTCAACTGAAGTAGATGATTAACTACAAGAGATTGAGAAGAAGATCAAGCAATTCATTGAAGAATCAAATCAAGTGAAGATCTAAGTAGTTGGAGAGAGAGGGCTCCTTACAAGAAGACAGCTATTGAAACAGGATGTGAAGAAGGTTTCAGATTGAGATCTGAAACTTAAGTTACAGTGATTGAAGATCAGCTGTATAGAGAATCAACACTACTGTGTTCTACATTCAAGAAGCTTTGAAGGAAGCCGAGGGAGGTTGATCTCAGCAGAGTTCTTCCAAGAACTCATCAAGAAACCTGTCAACTCTTCTCTCTTATTCTGAGTTGAGGTTATATACATTGTATTCTTAATTTCTTGTAGGATACTTAGGGATCTGAGTTGTAAGCCTGAAATTATAAAGGTTGAGTGGTAGGGCTTGTGTGCCTGAGTGTAGGAGATTCATTTCTTTGAGTGTAGGCCTTGCGGCTGAGTGTAGGTCTTTGTGAAGACTGAGTTGTAGGGCTGTTGAGCCTGAGTTGTAGGAGTGGGATCACTCTGAGCTGTAGGAACCTGGTTGGGGTTCTGAGTGTAAGATCTGAGGATCTGAGGAATAGTGGAGGAGTTTGGCCGAATCTAGTACACTACTAGATAGGCGAAGGGGGAAAGTGGATGTACCCAGACCTTGGGGAACCACTATAAAACTGTGTGTACTCTGTGTGTGTGATTCTGTGATTGCTGTGCTGAAATTGCTGTGAAGAATTATTTATAAATCTGTGATATAATCTACCTAAAATTTTAAAAAGATAAGGTCACCTATTCACCCCCCCTCTAGGTGATAGGGTACAATTTCTTTCAAATGTGAACAAAAACCACAACCATATGCTAAAATGCTGCTTCTCTGGTTCCAAGTTCAGAGTCGGTCTCCACCAAAAAAATCAAGTGAATGCAAAAATTAAGAGTTTCGTAGATCCCCATTCAATCACTTTGTCAAGATTCCTCCAGCTTATCGGTTTCTTCAACACCTTTGGCGTCCATAATCACAATTCCAACTCCGGATACGACATTCAAGCCAGCTTTCAGCTGGTAACTCCTCCCCAGTTCACTCATCAGGAAAGAATTTCCATGGTTTCCTTTCCAAAATTTCAATGGATAAGGGTCTGGTACCCATAAATCCACTGTCGGAGTCAGCAACACCCTCCAGAGTCGCTCCCATTACATTTCCAATCATGGGCGAAGCCTATGCAAACATGCCTAGAGCCTCTACCACATCGGCTGCACCCAGAGAAGTTGAGCTGCACCCAGAGAAGTTGCCCAGATTCTCAACTTCATAGTTGCAGGATAAAGAAAAGCCATGTAATTCTTATCATTTGACCAAACTAGCACGCAATCCTCGCCAAATCTCTGGACTCGGCTCCCGGAATCATCAAAATTGACACTTACGGGGATGTCGCCGCATAGCGTCGCCTCGATCTTCTTACCGCAGAAACAGGTGGTGATGAGGGGTTTCTCGCAGGAGCCGCAAGCGCTGGTGTGGCATGATCGCTCACAGGTGTGACGATGCCAGTGTTGCAATCAGTTGCAGGGTTGGCCGCAGGTGAATGGTGATCGGCAACTGGAGCAGCACAAATCAACGGTGATCTTCCCGCATGGGCTTGCTTAGAAAACTGCAGGGGTAAAATGGTATACACGAAAAACCTGGGGAAGAGGTCGGCGGAGGCCTAGTCATCGGAGAACAACGATGGTCGCAGGAGAGGAAGGATACCCAACAGCAGCGGTGAGAAGATGAAGGATACCCGATGCCCGGCGGAAGGAGAAGATGTCGCTGCTCGCTCTGTCCGTCGGGAAGAAATGCTGTGCGGGTAAGTGTTTTTTTATGTATTTTAAAGTTTTTTCAGTCCGATAAAACTGCAGGGGCAAAATGGGAAAGACTTAAAATCAGTCCAATTCAGTGGACTGAAGTGAGGCCTGACCGGGGGGGGGGGCCTCCGAGTTCCTCTCTGGTATGAGGGGGAAAAGGGGGGGGCGGAGGGGGGAGGGAAGGAAAAGAAAAAGAGGTAGAGGAGGAGGAAATGGGGAGAGGGAGAGTTGGAGCCGGAGAGATTAGGGCGTGTCATGCCGTCGTTGTCTCTTGGAATGAAGCGCAGATGCCGATGAGAAGAGATTAAGGATCGTGATCACAATTTGCGAGTGATAAGAGAGGAGTAATCATGCCAGAATGGCTGATTTTGGGCGGTGCTCCACCGCCTGGATGAAAGCTTGGTCGAATTTGATACTCAGTGCTTTTGCTTACAAATTTCTTTCTTGCCGTCTGTGGTTCATAAACAACATCCATGGCCAGTGGCGAACCTAGATTTTTCATCGTATCCGGGCACCAAATAAAAGATTTTGATTTTTGATTTTTTTAATTCAACATCCATGACTTGGAAATCTACCTTTTTCCAATCTGATGTTTAACATGGGTAAGGAAGGGCTAGCAGTTGGATTTGACACACAATTTCATCTTTTTGAAGGCTTTGTCTGAGGCAGGAAGATCCTTCATGTTCTACAATATGGAAAAGACATGCATAGCACATATTTCTTGAACAACTGCAAAGAAATAAGTGGATATAAATGAGTATACTACCTTTACATCATAAAAACTAGACTTCAACATAATTGAAACTAAATAAGCTTTTATAAGTATATTAACCAACCTAATTAATATACAACACAGTGACAAAAATAATTATCAAATCAATGATGTACATAATAAGAACAATCATGTAAATAAAATACAATTCAAATGACAAATAATAGTAAAAACTGTTGATTGAAGACAAGGATAAACCAATATAAAATTTCAAACAAGTTGTTCAAGTCATAGCTCGTGTCTGTACATATGAGCTAATACAAACAACAAAAAAACCCAACCTAAGGATTGAAAATAGAACAGTGTTTTGTCAAACTCAATTAACTTATGATCAGTATCTTGAAGTGCATTTGCTAGGAGTCTCTTCTCCGCATCTACCATGGAACATGGCACCACGACCGCCTGAGCATTTCGACTTCTTGCATACATATCAAGCATAGAGAGCAAATGCGGTGGTGTAGATGCAATCGATGCTTCACGGGGCACTGATTTGCTTACAAAAAAGAAAGCCGACTTTGTTGCAAGACATGCATGCACTTGCTGTCACGTTGAAGTCGTACTGCTGTTCCTGATCGATGACGAATAACGGTTTCAGTAGATACACATTCAGGTCGGGACGCTTGCTCTACAGTAGCACGGGCGGATCGATTCGGATAGGAGTGCGGGTGTCATCCTCGATCCGTTTCAGTTGGATCTTGATCCAATCCTCCTGAATCTTGTTCAACATGTCAGATTGCTTATCACAAACGCATGGCTCACTGGTGGGGCGGTTGAATGTTGACAAATAGAATGACGGCGTTTGGGTCGGAATCGATTCCGGTGGAATTTTAGGGCAGCAACAGACAAGGGTCTCCTCTGATTGTTGTGTTTTTGCAATGTCCCGCAGCACAAGGACCGTTCATATGCGATGATGACTAACATGGAGACAATTGGATGATTGGATGCTAGGCAACTGCAACAAAGATATAATCATTTCTGCAATTAGATGGAAAAAGAAACAAACATTGACACCATGCACCTAAATAAAGTGTTTAAATTCGTACAAATTTTAGTGCAGTAAAATAAAAATGATTATAATCTACAACATGTAGAGGAACTACACCAATTGAAATCCTTACATGTCATTTAAGTTTGAGAGGTTGGATAGGGGAACTCGTGAACATCACCTGTGAGATTATTGCCGCTCAAAATCCTGCTTGTGTTATCAAAGAGAAAAACATCAATATGGAATGGAAGGTAAATAATTATTAATGTGAGTTTAAATGGACATAACCTACAATATTTGAAGCTTAGAAAGCTTGCCAATAGAATCTGGTATTTTCCCAGATAGAAGGTTGTTTTCCTAGATCAAACTGGTCTAACTAGAAAGATTTCAAAATTGTTCGAGAATTTGACCAGTAATATAGTTACCCGACAATGACCCTAAATTATTCAAATAATCAAACGATATTTCTTGGATCGATAGTTCAAAACGAAGGACTGATGACTTTGTTATTAAGTTGGGTGATCAAGATATTTCATATAGTGAGTGTTTTAAATATCTTGGATCGATAGTTTAAAAAGATCGATGTATTGAAAAAGATGTGACAGAGAATCCAAGTGGGTCAGTTGAAGTGTAGAGGCGCGTCGGGATCCTACGTGATCGTAAAGTACCACTAAAACTTAAGTGCAAGTTTTACCGTACTGCAATTAGACCCGCGATGCTCTATGGTTTTGAGTGTTAAGCAGTGAATTGTGTACATGTGCAAAAAATGGGAGTTGTAGAAATGAGAATGCTTAGGTGGACGTGTGGACACACTAGATTGGATAAAATTAGGAATGAAAGTATCAGGGATAAGACAGGAGTAGCGCCAATTTCAGAGAAGATACGAGAAACTCGTCTAAATGTTTTGGACACAAAATATTTTACTCAATTTTTTTTACTCTTTCTGTAATGTAAAATAAAAAAACAAATAAGATGAATCTTCTATTGAAGTGATTGTTATTGAAGAAGACAGTAATCTTAGGAAAAGTAGGTTATAGAATTCTGCAACTCATGATTTGTATGATCCCAAATCTATCAAAGTATCAATATGCAGGTTAATATTAAGAATTAGTAAAGAAATGATTTGAAGCTATCTTAACTAATAAGCCGTGATTAAAAAAACCCTTCAAAGAGGAGGATTTTATCTTCAATAGTAAATTAATTACTTTTACTCTCTGAATATCTGTAGTTTCTCCAATCCTCCTCACTGAATAGGTGATTACTTCAGCAATATTAATAAGTTTCTAGCATGCAAACAAGAAACAACTTTCTGTTATAATAAGCAACACTTAAACAGTTTGTCTCAAAACAATAGAAACAACTTCAATAATTAAAAGTGAAGCCATCAAATCATAACTATACTTTTTTGCATAGAAAACAAATGAAAATTCTTGTAAAGATTTTAAGATCATTTTCATAAAGATAATTCTAGTAGGTGGCATAAATTTTAAAGACAGAAAAACAATGACAAGAAATAATGCTCTATGATTCAAGTAATCATGAAACTTATGCTTGAGTTTTTGAAAATGGTAGAGAAGATTACAACACAAAAAACTAAATAATTGAAAACACAAAAAAGAGAACATGGAAAAAACCAGAGGTTTGCCTATGGTTCCAGATGTTGGCGGCACAAATTAGGATAAAGTGATTACGACACAAATCCATCCACTTCTTAGTAGAGATGGTTGGTGATTGACATTTTATAAATATGTTACTCAAGAAGAAGTGTTGAATACCATATAAAATCTGAGTAGAACAAAAAGATGGAGTCAAATCAAGGAGGAGGCAGGGGAGATTCCAACCAAATCGCCCGAAAAAACAACCAACTCTGCGTCCACCTCCTTCTTGAGAAGTTTAAACTTCTACTTTATGAATATCATTATATCATGCCACGAAGAAGAAGAAAAGGAAGGATTAAGCAAAGAATATTTACCAATCTGGAAAAAATTAAGGGGCTCCATCCCCTGCATTATACCTCAGGCTTGTAAGACCACATAGCTTGTGAATTGGGAGATAGAAAGAGTAAGTAATTCAACAGTCGATAATAGCAAGGGAAAAACCAAAGAAAGCAATCATGCACAAGAATAAAAGCAAACTTCTTGGCAGAATGATGAATATACAAAAAAAAACTTAGGTAAATTCATACCATGCAGCTTCCATGGCAACTGGAAAACCAAATGTGTAATCGGTGTAAGCTCGGCCGCTAATTCTAGCTCGTGACTCCAACACAACAACCTGAACAGTTAATTCACTATGTGGAAATCACAACACTCCCTGACTGCCATAACGGTTCCCGTGGTGTGGTTGATTCCGAGGCGGAGCCCCACTGCCCCACCGCGCACATTTCAGTAATGTGTGGTTGTGTTTGCATTGAAGTTATTGCAACACTATTAACAATATTGTGTCGTATTCTAAGACTACAAAGTGGTGTTTAGACATAATGAAATCAAACAAATGTTGAAATTGAAATTTTGACATTACATATGTTTAAAGGGCAGCGCACTCTATCAGGTGATCTGACCCATTGTGACCAAGTGAAGACATAGTTGGTCTTAGTGAATTGAATTGCACTCTTGGGATCAAAAGAGTGGTTTCAGCAGTGTTGGCGTTCCTGTGGACGACGTTCGACGTCAGTGTTAGACGTTAGGGCTGACGGTTCCTCTGGTTAATGCAGAATCACCTAACTACCAATACTTTAAATAAACACATGAATCAATGGTTAGCACCTCCCCTCCCCTTCTAGTTCTAGACAGACCAAAATATGAGCATATTAAAAAACAAAGACAAAAAACACAATGCGTGAGATAAGAGAAAAACCTAAAATATATAGATATAAGTGGTGTACTGGACACTCACCACGATTCGCGGTCGAGCTCGACGCTGAACTCGTTGGGGGGTTGCAGGGGGAAACTCTTTGTGATAATTGTGTTTTATGCTTTCATTATTATTTGCAATATGTTGTTGGATCGTTGTTCGCATGCATACATCAAGGATTAGACAAAATCAACAATGACGTCTTGCATTGTTTAAAACTCACTCTCACGTCCTTACCCTACATCAAATGCGATAATTTTTTTAAAAAAAGATATTGTTTTTGAAACTTCTCCACATCTCTAACTACAAAAGCTTAACAAAATTTTTTTTAAAAAAAATTAGTAATTGAATGAGCAAAGGCAGAATTGTCTTGGAAATAAAAGTTTCATTGCATTCTAAGAGTTCATTACTAAACAATGAAATGAAAAATTAGGCATCTCAAACATTCAATCTTCAACTTCATAGTTCTTGGAAATGGAACAAAAACCACAACCATATGCTGAAATGCTGCTTCTCTGGTTCCAAGTTCAGAGCCGGTCTCCACCAAAAAAATCAAGTGAATGCAGAAATTAAGAGTTTCTTAGAGCCCCATTCAATCACTTTCTCAAGATTCCTCCAGCTTATCAGTTTCTTCAACACCTTTGGCGTCCACAATCCCAATTCCAACTCCGGATACGGCATTCGAGCCAGCTTTAAGCCGGTAACTCCTCCCCAGTTCACTCATTGGGAAAGAATTTCCATGGTTTCCTTTCCGAAATTTCAATGGAGAAGGGTCTGGTACCCATAAATCCACTGTCGGAGTCAGCAACACCCTCCAGAGTCGCTCCCATTACATTGCCAATCATGGGTGAAGCCTGTGCAAACATGCCCAGAGCCTCTACCACGTCGGCTGCACCTAGAGAAGTTGAGCTGCACCTAGAGAAGTTCCCCAGATTCTCAACTTCATAGTTGCAGGATAAAGAAAAGCCATGGAATTCTTATAATTTGACCAAACTAGCACGCAATCCTCGCCAAAAATCTGGACTCGGCTCCTGGAATCATCAAAATTGACACTTACGGGAATGTCGCCGCACAGCATCGCATCGATCTTCTTACAGCAGAAACAAGTGGTGGTGAGGGGTTTCTCGCAGGAGCCACAAGAGCTGGTGTGGCATGATCGCTCACAGGTGTGATGATGCCAGTGTTGCAATCAGTTGCAGGGTTGGCCGCAGGTGAATGGTGATCGGCAACTGGAGCAGCACAGATCAACGGTGATCTTCTCGCATGGGCTTGCTTAGAAAACTGCAGGGGTAAAATGGTATACACGGAAAACCTGGGGAATAGGCCGGCGGAGGCCTAGTCGCCGGAGAACAACGATGGTCGCAGGAGAGGAAGGATACCCAATAACAGCGGCAAGAAGAGGAAGGAGACTCGATGCCCAGCGGAAGGAGAAGATGTCGCTGCTCTCTCTGTCCGTCGGGAAGAAATGCTGTGCGGGTAAGTGTTTTTATGTATTTTTAAGTTTTTTCAGGTCGATAAAACTGCAGGGGCAAAATGGGAAAGACTTAAAATCAGTCTAATTCAGTGGACTGAAGTGAGGCCTGACCGGGGGGGGGGGTGTAGATGGTGAAAATAAACAACCACAATTAAACAAATTGTGTCTACGGTTAGTAATGAATGAATGATTTAAAAAGGACCAATTTACCCTCCTTTATTGAATTTTCAAAAAAAAAAATAAAATAAAATTATACTTATTAAATGATATAAGGGTGCAATGTGCTCCTTTAACTGATTTGGAGGGTGGAAAGTGCCAAATATTAAATCATGGTGCAATGTGCCAAACACGTCATATTAGAGGGTGTTAAGTGCCAAAAAATCAACTTAGCGGGGAATATAGAGGCTAAGTGAGCTTGACCAAAGTCAACCCCACTAAAGCCATGACTGCAACGCTATACGAACCACACGTCGTGTGGCCCCTTGGTTACCTCCCCACAAACCCTCAACCGGCCAGACTCCGTCACCCACCAACCGGCCTTCACCATCGGCCCCTCAGCCGCCGCCTAACTTACGTCATCCAACCACCACGCCCATTATCTGTGTAACCACCTTATATGAGGGGTGCGTATAACTGAATCTCCATAATGGATGTGCGCATAGTCAATTTCATAAATATGTGCATAATAAAATATAAGATGACAAGTGCAGATAACAAAGTTTGCGTTGCGGTGTGTGTATTACAGAAATGCACAGATCTCTCTGCATATAAAAAATTATATAGATATGATGTGTGCATAACCATATCTATCATGAGTGTGCGGATAACCGAACAACTTAACGACTTAATTACAGAAATTCTGCCGACAAAACTTATAAAAGGGGCCCCAGACCTTTCTTTAATTCCACCTTGCTTCTTACGCACCAAAGAGATCCCAAACCTAGAAAATGTTGGATCCCTAGTTGATTTGTGCTAGGTTCACTAGCTTAGGATGTGACCCAACATGTATAGCCAGGGTCAAGTTTGTGTCCTAGAGTCTAGGCCAAGTCATTAAGTTCAACTTCAGATGGACCAGCTTTAAACAAGACCATCAGAGACTCCGGACTTAGAAGATTTCAAGACTAAGTAAAATGAGTTCGACGTTCGTCGAACTCAGTTCGACGAAAGGTGTTCTGCGCTCGACGATCTTGAGATAATTCTTAGTGCTGAGCTCGATGATCTTAGTTCTTTGTTCGACGAAGACTGAGTTACTTTCACAGACTAAAGTCAGGGTAACTCCAGAATTTTTCTAAGTCCAGCTTCAAGCTTTGGTCGACGAACTAGATTCTGAGCTCGACGAACTTGGACCTCAAGTTCTCAACTTCTCAGGTCGACGAATGCTGTACTCTACTCGACGATATTTGGTCGATGATTTGAATCCTTCTTAGTCAAAGACTTCTCAGATTCCAGTCCACAATCATTATCAGCTCGACGATATAGGTTCTCAGCTCTACGAATGAAGGTTGTCAGTTCGACGAAGATTGAAGCAGAATTGACAAGATTCCCGTGAAGACAAATTGTCTGTTCGACGAACTCATCAAGCTCAGCTCGACGAACTCAAACTCAGCTCGACGAATTGTGTTCTTCGTTCGACGATTCCAGACTAGGTCTTCTCCAGTTTCCCGTCCCTTTTCTCGGCGATGAATCCTCAGTAATTAATGCCCAATCCTCTCGGAATGTTACCGTTAGAACGCGCATTGATCATGGATTATTTCATGTCGTTTTACCATGGGACAGTTAGGGAAATCATTGATTATCGCTTCCTTCCCAGGCCGACTGCAATTACTGCTTAAACATTCAAATTTCGGTGGTTCCTCAGTCAGTAAAAAGTCAGAAAAGAAAAGGATCAAGAACTACTACACAGATACAAGCAGTCAGACACACACAGACAGATTGCACAAGAACAAACAATCACTATCAAGAGTCTTCTTTCTTCAAGCCTACAGGACAACTTCAAAAGGACAACAAAACTCTATCTGTCAAAGAAGTTCCTGAAGCAATCTCTGTCCAGGCACTCAAGCTTTTGAAGACCTATCACCCTGAAGCAGTGCTCCAGAATTCCTGATCCTTTCAAGATCTCAGGGGGAGCAATCTACTGACATCAATCCACAAGTCTTCTCAGTTGATATTGAGAAAGAGAAGACCTCATCACCCTTTTTCCATCTACTGTATAGGGTTTTAATTCCCTTCAAAATTATTCCTGGTTACAAGTCTCCTACCAAAAGACTTGAGATTTTGGTTTTTGAGTACCTGAACAAAAGCTCATTGGTGTCAGGCACCTGATCAAAAACCTGAGTGGATTCCTACCAGGGTGGTAGAAGAGTGGATGTACCTAGGTTGGGGAACCACTATAAATTTCATGTGTCGTCTGGTTGCCCTTTTTCTTTGTTTTGGCTGTGTTGTTCTGTGATTAAATAGGTTGCTGTGCTTATTTATTTTACTTACTGATTTGTTCACTTAGGATTACAACAAAATTTGTAAAAAGTTTGTAGTGAGCACAATACTCTATTCACCCCCCCCCCTCTAGAGTATTTCAGATCTAACCTGCACTTTCAATTGGTATCAGAGCCAGGTTGGTTAATCTACCACACCTTAAGAGATCAAGTGGTTGTACAGGCTAACACCTGAATCATAAAGATCCCTCTAGTTAGATCTGTTTGTTTGATTTTGTTATTAGATTTATTTCTTCACAGACATGAATTTTATTAAGACATTCTTATTCACTCTCAAAACAAATATTATGCAAGCATCAGACCTCCAGTATGCAATCTTAACAAGTTTGCCATCTGGAAAGCAAGAATCAAATTATACATGAATTTTATTGATGAGGATATTTTTGCTTCCATCTTGACAGGAGTACCTCCAGCACCTGCAGCTTCTACAAGCACCTCTACCAACATGACTGCAATACCTCCTCCAGAAAAGAATGATGCCTACAAGAAAGCCAAAATTGCAGATGCAAAGGCAATGAATATCTTGGCTCAGACAATGTTAGATGACATATTTCAGAAGGTGGCTGAGTGCACCTCAGCCAAGGCCATTTGGGATTCACTCAACTAAATGGTAGCTGGTTCAGCAGATGAAAGAAAAGATGGGAGATCAAATCTCATATCCTTGTATGAAAATTTCAAGAAGTATGAGACTGAATCAGTGGCTGAAATGTATAACATGTTGAGCTCAATCATCAATGAGCTCAAAACCTTGGATAAAGACATCACCCTTACAGAGGTGAAAGATAAGATTTTGATGTGCTTCCCTAGCTCTTGGGATTCAAGAATCTGGCCTATTAAAGAAGCCAGAAGCCTAAATGAGATATCAACTGAATCTCTGCTAGGCAAATTAAAGTCTTATGAGCAGCTGATAAAATCAAGAGAAGCAGCAGAATAGAAGGCAACAACCCCAGTGAGAAAGGATCACAGCATAGCCTTCAAAACATCTGAGGAAAGTGAGACCTCAACATCCAATGAGGAACTCATGAGCCTCTTTGCAAAAAGATTCTATAAGATGGCTAGAAAGGATTTCAGAAGGAAATCATCCAGGCAGGATGATAAGCCCAGATTTGACAAGACACCAACCAAGGAGGTTGTGTGCTTTGGATGCAGAAAACCTGGACATTATATCTCAGAATGTCAAGAAAATCAGAAGAAGGAGAAAAGCAAAGAAAAGGCCTCCAGGAGAAAACACAGTAGCAGACCCTCTTCCAGCAAGTATAAAAAGAAAGACAAGGGCTTTGTTGCTGAGACATGGAGTGATACTAAAGAAGAATCATCCCCTTCTAACTCAAGTGAAGAAGAGGAAGAAACAAGATCCAAGGAGGTTTGCCTTATGACAATTGATGCCTCCAGGAGCAATTCTGGATCAGAAGGAGAATCTGAAGATGAAGCAGCCTCAAACTCAGAGGCAGATCAGGTTCTTTCAAGCTTTGATTTCAATTCTGATTTATTTAAAACTGAATTTAAAACCATGTGTTTAGATTTAATTAATTCAGAAAAAGAAATAAAAACCCTTAGAGAAAGACTAGATAATCTTGAATCTGTCAACTCAGAAAATATTAAACTACAAGATCAACTAACCTTAGCAAATGAACAAATAATTAAATTAAAATCTGATTTATGTGAGGCTAAACAACTTGAGCAATCTCTCAATGGGAGAAGTCTCAAGCTGATGGACATAAAAAGCACAGTAAATGCCAGATTAAATGGCAAGCTGGGCTTGGGTGCTTCATCAAGTTTGCCCCCCATAATTAAGAAAAATATTCTTACAACACCAATTAAATTTATTTCTGCCAAGGGAAAAGAAAAGATAATAGACAAACTAATGTCAGCAAACAATCCAAGACCCACAGACAAGAGAAATAAAAATTAGAAAATAGATAATAAAAATAAGGTTCAGCAGCATTCGTCGAACTTAGATCGATGAAATGTGGCCAGTTCGTCGAACCCAGATCGACGAACGCTGAATGCAAACTTTAGCTATAACAATTCGTCTAACTACGATCGACGAACTTTGTATGGTTCTTCGAGCAGAGGTCGACGAACTTGGGGCGCAGAAAATGACTACTGTCATTCTCTGAGCAGAGATCGACGATCTCAGCCCTATTTGTCGAACTCTGGTCGACGAACTTACAGAAATTCGTCGAACCTAGAAGGACCAAACTTAAATCATTTCTCTTATAGAAATTCTAAGCCAACTAATAAGACATTCAATCTAGTAGCTGATTGGGTTATTCCACCTAGGAGATATCACCCCTTGGGTTATAAATCTCAACCTTCCTTGTCAGTTATATCCAGTTTTTCATTTCAACCAAATAAAGGACCCAAGGTAACCTGGGTCAAGAACAATTGAGTTTTGTTTTTCATTACAGGTACAGGTGAAGAGCTGTCCAAGGGTGAGTCAGACCTGGTACTTGGACAGTGGTTGCTCCAAGCATATGACAGGCAGAAAGGATAATTTATCCAACTACAAGTCCAAGCTTGGACCAAAGGTGATCTTTGGTGATTCAAAGAGTGGCCAGTCAGAAGGATATGGAGCAGTAAAGATTGGATCAGTTACCTTCAAGAGAGTAACATATGTAAGAGGACTCAAATATAACCTAATATCCGTACGTCAATTATGTGATGAAGGTTATCAGGTATACTTTAACTCTACCTCTTGTTCTATTATTGATAATGACAACAAAACTGTTTTAATTGGAATTAGACAAGGCAACATATATCTAGTAGATTTTATTTCTGCCAAAACTGATGTTTGCTTACTCAATATCACTAGTAACCAAAATGAGTTGTGGCATAAAAGGTTAGGACATGTAAACCTTAAGCATATAGCTAGGCTATCTAAAGACAACCTTGTTAGAGGTTTACCTTCTGGCCCCCACAAGAAGGAAAACCTATGCAGGGCTTGTCAATTAGGCAAGCAAACTAAAACTAGTTTCAAATACATTAATAAAAGTGATTCACCTAGGATTTTGTATTTGCTTCATGTGGATCTATTTGGACCCATTGCTATACAAAGCCTAGGAGGGAAGTCTTACACTTTAGTGATTGTTGATGACTTCTCTAGATTCAGTTGGGTAGCCTTTCTGAGAGCTAAGTCAGATACATTCAAGGTTCTTACAGATTTTCTCAGGACCATATAGATTGAGTTCTCTACTCATGTTGCATTGATCAGAAGTGATCATGGTACATAGTTTGAGTCTCTTCTTATGCATGAGTTCTGTGAGAAGGAAGGTATCAGGCAGTGCTTCTCAGCTCCTAGAACTCCCCAACAAAATGGGGTAGCTGAAAGGAAAAATAGGACACTCATTGAATCTGTAGGTACATTATTGGTAGATGCTTACATGCCTCTATCCTTTTGGGCAGAAGCTGTAAACACTGCTAACTATGTCCTGAATAGAAGCCTTATACATAAGCTGAAAAATAAGACCCCCTATGAATTGCTTAAAGGGAAGAAACCTAAAATCACATACTTTAACGTTTTTGGTTGTATATGCTATATTCACACTAACAACAAAAGATACATTAGAAAGTTTGAGGCTAAGGCTGAAGAAGGAATTTTTCTAGGATACTCCCAAGTAAGCAAGGCCTATAGAGTTTTTAACAAATCATCTCTTAAAATTGAAGAATCAGTCCATGTATCTTTTGATGAAGCTAACATGTCTTATAAGAAGAAAGATATTTCTACCAATAACTCTGTGCAGGTTCCACAACTGTGTGAGTCTATGGATGGACTAAACCTTACCCATGAGGTGTCAACCCATCCTTCTCCACAGGTTGCTGAAGACAGTGAAGAAGAAATTCAAGTGGAAGTGGTTGAACTTCCCTCAACAGCAAGTATCATTCCTCAAGAGGAATTAATTACAGAAGCTGTTACTGAACAAACTCCACCAACTGATCTTGTCACACTTAGAGATCACCCTAGCTCTCAAGGGATTGAAGACATCTCAGTAGGTGTACAAACAAGGCATCAACTCAACCAAGACTTGATGCATGCCTGTTTTCTCTCTCAAATTGAACCTCTCACCATCCATGAAGCTGAGCAAGATCTCCACTGGATCATTGCAATGTAAGAGGAACTAAATCAGTTTGAGAGATGCAGAGTTTGGGATTTGGTTCCAAGACCTCATAACTACCCAGTTATTGGAACCAAATGGGTCTACAGAAACAAGCTGGATGCTCAAGGGAACATAGTGAGAAACAAGGCTAGGCTTGTTGCTCAAGGCTATAGGCAAGAGAAAGGAATTGACTATAACCAAACCTTTGCCCTTGTTGCAAGGTTAGAGGCCATAAGAATATTCCTTGCCTATGCAGCTCACATGAGATTCAAAGTGTTCCAAATGGATGTCAAGAGTGCATTTCTGAATGGAGTGCTTCAAGAAGAGGTTTATGTAGAACAACCTCCAGGTTTTATCTCTCTAACTTATCCCTCTTTTGTATTTAAATTGCATAAAGCTCTCTATGGTTTAAAGCAAGCTCCAAGAGCTTGGTATGAGACCTTAACAAGCTTTCTTTTAGAGCATAAATTTACAAGAGGAACCATAGATAAAACTCTTTTCACTAGACATCATAAGGACCAAATTTTGTTAGTACAAATATATGTGGATGACATCATTTTGGGTCTACTGATCCCAAATTGTGCAAGTGGTTTGCTGACCTCATGTATTCCAAATTTGTGATGAGTAGCATGAGTGAGCTTTTCTACTTCCTTGATCTCCAAGTGAAACAGCTCCCTGATGGTATCTTCCTCTCCTAAGCTAAGTATGTTAAAGAGCTTATTAAGAAGTTTGGGATGGGTGATGCTTCAGGAATGAAAACACCATGGCTATTAATGCTGTTGTGGATTCTGATGCAGTAGGGAAACTTGTAGTTCAGAAAAATTATAGGGCAATTGTTGGATCCCTATTATACCTAACAGCTAGCAGACCTGATATCATGTTTGCCATATGCCTTTGTGCTTGGTTCCAAGTGAACCCTAAAGAATCTCACCTTATTTTCTTTAAAAAAATTTTGAGATATATAAAGAGTTGTCCTAATCTAGGACTCTGGTATCCTGTAGAGTTAGAGTTTGAGTTAACTGGATACTAAGATGCTGACTATGCTGGATGTAGAGTGGACAGGAAGAGTACCTCTGGAACTTGCCTGTTTCTGTGTATGAGACTTGTCTCCTGGTTTTGTAAAAAACAAACATCTGTGTCTACATCAACTGCATAAGCAGAATATATGGCTGCTGGCATCTGCTGTTCACAAATGTTATGGATACAAAACCAACTCCTAGACTATGGTGTCAACTTAAATAATTCAACATTATTTTGTGATAATACTAGTGCTATTGTTATAGCACAGAATCCAGTTCACAATACTAGGACAAAACATATTGAAATAAGACATCATTTCATTAGAGATAATGTAGACAAAAAGAAAATTAACTTAATCCATATTCCTACTGATCTACAGTGAGCAGATATTTTCACCAAACCTTTGGATGAGAAAAATCATCTATTCTTCATAAATCAACTGGGAATGATCAATGAAGAAGAGTTAAATTAGTTTTTGTCTGCATTCGATGAATTTTCCAGAGTTCGTCGAACGGAGTTTGACGAATTAGGGAAAGTTTGAGAGAATCTCGTCGAATGGATATCGACGAATTCTCTGTGTGGAAACAATTTTCGTCGACCGGAGATCGACCAACCTTGCTTCAGAAGATATTTCGTCGAACGGAGTTCGACGAACTGTTTTCGATTCTTTTGGATGAGATCGACGAATTATTTATCTATAATTTATTTTGTCGACCTCAGTTCGAAGAACTGTTTCTTATTCGTGGAACGGAGATTGTCGATTCATATTCTGGAAAACTTATATCTAGATTTTCTTCGACCTCCGTCCCGCGCTTTCTGTTCTCTTGCTCTTGATCGCCGTTTTCTCTGTCTCTCTTGCAGGTCATCAATGGCGATTCCGGCGAGCACCTTGGCTGCCATGAAATTCGACACCGGCTTTGATATGGATTTTGATTCTTTCCAGCACTCTGACCCAATATTTCTATACATTCTGGAACTTTTGGAAGAACTTAGTCTCAAAGATTTTATGACTAGAAGGATTAAACTGTATGCAACTGAAATTCGAGAATGGGTATACACTTCGTCAGTTTCTGAGGAAAATGTTCTGACAGGCAATATTGGGAGTAATGCTGTCTCTCTATCTCCCGCCGTTCTTTCCGAAATCTTTGGGTTGGTAAATGGAGAAGATAACATGGATATGGATTCTGAAGAATACAGTTCGATGCTGATGTTGATGGGGTTTTCTGGAAGCAACCCTAACAAGTTGTTAAAGAAACAACTGTCTGCCGCCTACAAGTTCTTGGCGGATTTCGTGGGAAAAGTACTGATGGGAAAGCACACCGCACACGACTATATAACCAGACATCAATTTATTGTCATGTGCGCCGTGGTGAATAAGCATCTTGTTGATTGGAGCAAGATCTTCTTTGAGTTGATCAAGAAGAAAATCAGCAAGAAAGAGGTTTGTTTTGGAAGAATCCTGGGGATCTTCCTCAAGGAAAAGGCTGGTGAATTCATGGTCTCCCTGACCATCTCCGTCAATGCCATCAAGCGCCTCACCTGCGCTTTGTTTGGCAGATTGGAGAGGACGATCTCCAAGCCACACAAGGCTTCCTCCTCTTCCATCCCTGCTTCAGAAGGCACCAGGGCTGTTAAAGCCACTCCCACACCTGCTGAGGAGATCCGTCCCCCTCCACCATCTCTTCCAGCACCCCTTCCAGCAAAGCAGCCTCCTCATGTGCCTACTCCTCCTCCATCTCCATCACTGGACATCACCAACATCCCATCTCCACCTCCATCTTCCCCTCTGCAAGCTAATCAACAATCAACACCACCAGCTTCACCTCATGACATACATATCCTTACACCTCCTCAGTCTCCACTTCCCCCTCATTTGTCCTCCATTCCATCTTTCACCCTACCCTCAGACATTGCCATGCCAGATGCCACCATTCCATCTTCATCACCATCCACTCATCACATATCAGCTGTACTACCCCCATTCCATCATCTTTCCCTTCCTCCTTTGATTCAACTACCATATCTTCTATCCTCACCCTCCTCACTCCTCTCATCAAAACCCTTATCACAGAGGCCATTACACCTCTTGTGAATTCTATTAATTCTTTATCTGCTCAAATTTCTGCCCTTTCTGCTGCCCCCTCCTTAGTCCAGGGACAGGCCTCAGTTCCCACTGAACCCAGGCAGGGGGAGATACCTGATGATGAAGCAGTAGCACAACCTTCAGATACAGCTTCCCCAGCAGAAACAGCTTCAGAAGTTTCTCCAGATTGTACAGATACAGAGTTAATTGATTTGATTAATTTTATTAATACTGATTTGGATATTGCGGACATGGATACTGCTGAAACTGTTGGTGATTTTTCTCTCAATCCCATAGTTAATCTACAAGAATTACTGCAAGTTTTTGATACTGTACATATGCAGTCTCTTCCAGCAGACTTTACTAAGCCACAGTTGGCTATTGTGCCCTATCCATCTCCAGCTAGTCCAGCAGTTGCTAAGCAACTCTGTGACAGTTTTGCTATCCCAGCTTTAGCTTCAATCTCTGCAGCTAGTCCAGAAGTTATTCTAAAAGCCATCTCAGCCCCAAGTTTTATTATGGATGACTCTCCTATGCCTGATTTGGATGAGCTAATCCTAGCAGATATTGAAGAGGAAAATGAGGCAGCAGCTGAAAGCTCTGTCCCCACTATTTCCGATTCCTGTACAGTCTCCTCCTTAACTGTTGCTGAATCTCCAGTTCCTGAAATTTCTGCCCCTTCTATATAGAAAGCTGTTATTGATGATAAAGCTTTAAAAGCACTGGATGCTTTATATGATAACCCTCAGGGTTCTGATACTGAAGATGATGAAGCTGAAGATGATGATGATTCAGATGAAGAAGCCTCCAAGAAGAAAAAGAAATGCTGTCAAAGAAAAGGAAGGCTCCTCCTCCTCCAGCTCCTAAGCCCAATCCCTCTACTGACACCCCTTATTACATTTTGCATAATGTTACTCCTTATAAGGGAATGCCTGCATGGATGTGGTTATCCAAGAACCAGCAGAAGGAAAGGAAAAGAAGTAGGAGATATTCTCCTCCTCCAGTTCACAGATATAGAAAGGATCCCCCTCCTCCTCCAGCAGCTGGTGCCACTGGCTCTAGCTCTCAGAGATCTGCCCCCATGCAGACCTATCAGAGACAATCAGGGAGATCCTCTGGAAGCAGCCAGCAGAGGCAACAACCTTCAGGTAGTCAACATCAGCAGCAACAATCTCAGCAGTAGCAACAAATATCTGAAGTACAAAAAGCTGACAGTCCTAAAAGGCCTTACTCTCCTCCTATTCCATTTGAAGATCCTGAAACTACAAATACTGCTAAAATAGCTAGATTCCAGGAGCTAATTGGACTATCTTTGATCAATAAAGCCAAAGCTGAAGGTAAAGACATTTCTAGATTTACAACTATGTCAAAGTACTGAAAGGAAGAATTGAAAAGGTTTGATAAAGACAACAAACTTTTCAATGTTGATGATTATATGGAGCTCCATCCAGAAGCAGTTGTCCCCAGAGCTACATCACTGAAAATTATTGGGGCAGCTGACATGACCATGATCCAGACAGAGGCTTCAAATCCTAACAGAGAAATTATCTTCAAAAAGCCAGGAGAGAAGTCAACAGAAGACAAATATTTGCAAAAGAAGAAGTAATCCTTATTTTGTTTCAATTTCTTTCTGCAATTTGTTTTCAAACCATGCTATCTATTTAAACAAAGCCTATGTATATATATCTGTTGCATGTGTTGGTAATTATCTGCCAGATATATTCCTTTTCTTGCTTTGTTTATCTGTTTGTTTCTTCTTTGAGTTTCTTAGTGACCTCACCCAAATAGGGGGAGATTGTTGGATCCCTAGTTGATTTGGGCTAGGTTCACTAGCTTAGGATGTGACCCAACATGTATAGCCATGGTCAAGTTTGTGTCCTAGAGTCTAGGCCAAGTCATTATGTTCAACTTCAGATGGACTAGCTTTCAAAAAGACCATCAGAGACTCCAAACTTAGAAGATTTCAAGACTAAGTAAAATGAGTTCGACGTTCGTCGAACTCAGTTCGACGAAAGGTGTTCTGCGCTCGATGATCTTGAGATAATTCTTAGTGCTGAGCTCGACGATCTTAGTTCTCTGTTCGATGAAGACTGAGTTACTTTCACAGACTAAAGTCAGGGTAACTCCAGAATTTTTCTATGTCCAGCTTCAAGCTTTGGTTGACGAACTAGATTCTGAGCTCGACGAACTTGGACCTCAAGTTCTCAACTTCTCAGGTCGATGAATGTTGTACTCTACTCGACGATTTCTGGTCGACGATTTGAATCCTTCTCAGTCAAAGATTTCTCAGATTCCAGTCCACAATCATTCTCAGCTCGACGATATATGTTCTCATCTCGACGAATGAAGATTGTCAGTTCGACGAAGATTGAAGCAGAATTGACAAGATTCCCGTGAAGATAAATTGTCTGGTCGACGAACTCATGAAGCTCAGCTCGACGAACTCAAACTCAGCTCGACGAATTGTGTTCTTCGTTCGACGATTCCAGACTAGGTCTTCTCCAGTTTCCCGTCCCTTTTCTTGGCGATGAATCCTCAGTAATTAATGCCCAATCCTCTCGGAATGTTACCGTTAGAACGCACATTGATCATGAATTATTTCATGCCATTTTACTATGAGACAGTTAGGGAAATCATTGATTGCCGCTTCCTTCTCAGGCCGACTGCAATTACTGGTCAAACATTCAAATTTCGGTGGTTCCTCAGTCAGTAAAAAGTCAGAAAAGAAAAGGATCAAGAACTACTACACAGATACAGGCAGTCAGACACACACAGACAGATTGCACAAGAACAATCTTACAGAAATCAAAAGTTTTCTACTGCAATCAGCACAAGCCAGAGAACATCTTCAAGAAGAAGAAGAACAAACAATCAGTATCAAGAGTCTTCTTTCTTCAAGCCTACAGGACAACTTCAAAAGGACAACAAAACTCTATCTGTCAAAGAAGTTCCTGAAGCAATCTCTAGTCCAGGCACTCAAGCTTTTGAAGACCTGTCACCCTGAAGCAGTGCTCCAGAATTCCTGATCCTTTCAAGATCTCAGGGGGAGCAATCTGCTGACATCAATCCACAAGTCTTCTCAGTTGATATTGAAAAAGAGAAGACCTCATCACCCTTTTTCCATCTACTGTACAGGGTTTTAATTCCCTTCAAAATTATTCCTGGTTTCAAGTCTCCTACCAAAAGACTTGAGGTTTTGGGTTTTGAGCACCTGAATAAAAGCTCATTGGTGTCAGGCACCTGATCAAAAACCTGAGTGGATTCCTACCAGGGTGCTAGAAGAGTGGATGTACCCAGGTTGGGGAACCTCTATAAATTTCTTGTGTCGTCTGGTTTCCCTTTTTCTTTTGTTTTGGCTGTGTTGTTCTGTAATTAAATAGGTTGTTGTGCTTATTTATTTTACTTACTGATTTGTTCACTTAGGATTACAACAAAAGTTGTAAAAAGTTTGTAGTGAACACAATACTCTATTCACCCCCCCTAGAGTATTTCAGATCTAACCTGCACTTTCAGAAAATACTTAGTTTTTTGAGTGGTGACATGTAACCCTCAAATCTTCTTCTCTCCCATTACTATTATAATGATAGGCGGCATGTCAACCTCGAGTTCAAAAACTTGTAACAACACCAAGACATTGTGAAAATTTGGCCGACACAGATCCGACCTCGTGGTTTTTTTTCTCCTTTTAGTGGTTTCCCACATAAAAAATCATCTTACCAGCCAACAATTCTTTCTTTGACAGTTTTCGCGCTCGACCGATCTCGAGGTAGAATGGTTCAATTTTTAACTGGTTCAAGAGCGCCATGAGTTGACACGTAATAGTCTGGCATCATCAGTGAGAAAGTGTTCTCAAAACTCATCAAAGAATCTGAAGATTGTGTAACGCCCCAAAACTCAAAGGAGCGAAGGGGGACATTTTGGGACAGTTTGGGTTCTGGATGCAGGCACACGGCCTGGGACACGGGCGTGTCCAAGGGCGTGTCAAGCCTGTGTCGACATTGAGACGGGGTGTCGACACTTTGGTCTCGACATTGTGCTGAGACTGGGCATACGGCCTGCGACACGGGCGTGTCGCAGGGCGTATCGACCCGTGTCGACACTTAGCTGCGAAGTCGACACTCTGCGTTCGATGAAGTGTCGAGACATGGCACACGGCCTGCGACACGGGCGTGTCGCGGGGCGTGTCGACCTGTCTCGACGATCATCCCGGGGAGTCGACGAGCTTTGCTCGACGATGCGTCGAGACAAGGCACACGACCTAGGATACGGGCGTGTCCAAGGCCGTGTCATCAGGTCGACGATCTTCACTCGATGAAGCGTCGAGTGTCGAGACCGTGTACACGGCCTGGGGTCCAGGCGTGTTGAGGTGACACGGGTAGGACACGGGCGTGTCCTAGAACCGTGCAGTGCTCGGGTTGATTTTTGGGAAAATGATGGGGTACACGGCCGGCCACACGGCCGTGTCACATGGAACACGAGCGTGTCAGCTCGAACACGGGCGTGTTCGATACCCGTGTGAGGTTCCAGGTGATTCGATTTTGACGGCGAATGAGGCACACGGCCCTGGACACGGGCGTGTGCCAGGCCGTGTTCGGTCCAGATTGGGCATTTCAGTCCCGAATCAAAGCCGTTCGTTTCCTTATTTTGAGATCCAACGGCTGGGGGTTGTTCCTGAAGGGATATACCCGGGTTTGGGCTTTCAAAACCCTCACTTTTCTTAAGTGTTATCTTTCTAAAACCTTAGAGAGAGAGGAGAGCCAAGGGAGGAAGAATGAGCTAGATCCCGCCATTGGAGGAGCTTCGGAGCTCCGAATCGCGAGCCGACTCCGGATCCAAGGAGGCAAAGCTAGTGCGGTGCTTTTCATCCGATTACTTTTCAATGGCGCCAAAGAGGAATGCTAGGGTAACGATCCTCATCTTGAGCATGAGTAGCTCTCTTTCTTAGCATAGGAAGCCCGCTCTCGCGAGTTTGCGGAGAGTTGGAGGCGTTCCTTCGGGTAGATATGTGAAGTCCCCGTTGTTTAGAGTCCGTAAGCGAGAATGGACATAGACATGATGTGTGAAGCCTACCCGGACATGTTGGTCTGGATCGGTGATGTTGCATTGCATAATGCCAGAGAAGACTCCGTGATATTGGTTGTTTTTCGGGTTTTCTACGCGGTAGATTGCAGTAGGGAGCCTTGGGGACTAACCCAAAGGTGCACCCAGAAAACTGGGCGGATATGAGATCTTGCCAACTTGGTGGCTTGAGAGCCAACTTGAACATAACCGGGTTATGTGACTTGTGATGGAAATGGGACTCGGCGGAAGTTTGACCCGCGCAAATGGCTTAAATTGTCGTTGCGATGTGAGCACGGGTTAGATGGAACCGTACCCATTCTATGTCGTTCGGTTAAAGAGACCTAAAGGCACGTGGCACTTACCGTTGGCATAGATTAGGGTCTTCGGCGGTCAATGGCTTAAATTGTTGTGACCCAGGCCAGGAAGAAAAATTGCTCATAGGTTTGGCCGTCCATGTGGCGGTGGTGAGTCCGGAATGTCTATGGCTTTAATTGACGTGACATCGACCGGTTCACCGAGAATGTGCCCTGAGAGCACGGGGCGTGTGGCCGAGCGAGCCAACGTCTGTGATGAAATGGCTATTTATATGCATTGCTCGCTTATGCTAATGAAATGCAGGGAAGGAGCATCGCCGCCCCGAGTTGGGGGCGGGATCGTTATAATTTGGTCAGCATTGCTGACCGTTGCCTTGTTTTGCCACCGTGCGGTGGTATGTTGTTTGCAGGTGCAGCTGGACCAAGCGGTCAATAGCGGGCTAAAGCCCGAATGCGAAGCCGGCCCTTGAAGGCCTAATTGGAAGTGTTTACTGCTTTATTCATGTGTGACCGGCCTGCGTGCCGTGGTTTGTAAAACATGTAATTGGAAGTGAAACATTTTGTAAGGCCTTAAGGCTTATTTTGGGTATTTTGTATAACATTCCTATTCTGTACTAGTGGACATTCATGCTCTAATGTTGGGTTCTTTATTGCAACTTTAATATAATGCTTCCGCTAGAATGCTCTGTGTAGGACGTTGAGATTGGTTGGATGGTTTCCATAAGTAACCACCCGGTCTGTCTGTGGCATACGACGTCGGGCCCCGGCCGGACCTACTGCTATATGCTATGTGACGGATAGGGGGCGTTACAAATTGGTATCAGACTACTGGTTTTGGTCGGGCTTAAGGTGAATTCGTGGGCGAATTCTTTTTAAGGGGTGGTGAGCACATTGTGTGCGTCATCGTAATAACAGTAAAAAGAACCCATGAATGTCCACTTAGGAATGAAAATACTCGTGTTTGAGGAACCCGCGTGTTCCTATAATTGCTGTTTGCAATTTATTTGGTCGCTTAACGGTGTTTTGTACCACTATAGGTGACCAGAAGTGGTGTTGGGCCGTCAGAACGCCGAGTTTTTGAGGCTAGTAGTGCACCGGATGTTGCTCCTGCAACACCTCTGTCGGCTGAGAATATTCGATTGGTGGCTGAAGCGGTGTTGGCCGTGATAAATGAGCAGCCTGCAAGGCAAGCGCAGCAGCCCGCTCCTGTTATGGAGCAAGAACCTCTGCAAGAGGCTGAGCCGAGGATAGTGGAGCAAGTGGTTGTGGAACCGGTGGTGCCAAGGAGGGCAACTGAGAGGCAGCTTAAGCATGTAATGAGCTTTAACCCTTCGTTATTCTCGGGGTTGGGAACCCCATCTCAGGCTGAAGACTGGCTCTCCAGGGTGAAGAGAGTCATGACAGCAACGGAGACGGAGGAGTGGCAAATGACCACCATCGCTACGTTCCTTCTGGACGGTGAAGCGAGGATGTGGTGGGAAGGATTGGAGCTGCATCATTTGAGAGGTAGACATCTTATGGACGTTCCGATGGAAGAGTTCTCGGGATTGTTCTTAGCAAGATACCTCCCTTCTACTCAGTGGATTTCGATGGAGAACGAATTTCTGAAGTTGGTTCAGGGTGAGAAGAGCGTGGATGAATATCTCCATGAGTTCACTCGTTTAAGTCGATATGCTAGCTCCACCATCATGGATGAGGAGCGTAAGACTAATCGCTTCTACGAAGGCTTGAGAGATGAGTTAAGATTATTACTCTCGGGGCCAATGACGCAGGGTTTCTTAACCTTGGTCAATACTGCCGGTCCTTGGAGAAGGACATGAAGATGTGCAAGCGAAGAAAGCTTGGGTGATAGAAAATCTGAATTTAAAGTGCCGACTACTTCAAAGTCCGGCTATCGGAGGTCTTTCAAGAAGCATAGGACTTCGGGTCCAGCTCCTTCTGGTGCTTCTGGGGCGACTACGAGTCGGACCCCAGGCGCGTGTTTTACATGTGGAAAGACGAGGAATTTCGCCCGTGATTGTTGGAGCGGACGTCCTAAGTCCGAGAGGAGACCGGGAGCTACTTATTAAGAAAAGGGAAAGGCGGTGGAGTCGACCGCATCCCATTATGCTCCGGCCCAACCAAGGGTCTATAATCTTGGCCAACAGGAGGCCATCAAACAAGCTGATGTGGTGACAGGTACGGTTTAATTTATAGCAAGTCGATTTCCATAAATACTTGTTATGCACATGTTACCTTACCACTACTTGTTTAGGATTTGTATTGATTTGTGAAAATCCGGCACGAGCACTCTTCGATACGGGAGCTTCACACTCCTTCTTGTCCGAAGGATTTATATCACGCATCGGAGTCCCTTCTTCGATGGCGAAGGATAAGTTCGATGTGTTGTTGCCCAATGGGTGTTCGATGCGAGCGGATAGGATCTGCGATGTTAAGATTCGTATTGGGGAGCAGGAGTTCGACCTGCGGGCGTCTTTACTTCCGTTAGTGGAGTTCGGCGTCATATTTGGCATGGACTGGCTCTCGGAGCAGCAGGCCCATATAGATTGCGGTAGCAAGGAAGTTAAGCTGGGAGCAAGTCGTGAGACAACTTTTACGGGCTTAAAGGGGTCGAGCAAGACGTTGATGTCTGCTATTCAGGTGGTGAAGGCGGTTCGTGCCGGAGCAGAACTGTTCTTTACACTAGTGGAGGTTGCAAAGCTGAAGCCCGCGTTGGATTGTATTTCAGTGCTATCGGAATACCCTGATGTGTTCCCCGCAGATCTTCCTGGAGCCCCGCCACAGCGGGAGATCGATTTTACGATTGAGCTAGTGCCAGGTGCAAAGCCTGTGTCACGATCTCCTTATCAGCTAGCGCCTAAGCAAATGGCGGAGCTGAAGTTCAACTGCAAGGGTTGTTGGAGCAAAGGTATGTGCGCCCGAGTTCTTCGCCTTGGAGCGCACCGGTCCTCTTTGTTAAGATGAAGGACGGAAGCTTGAGGCTATGTATTGATTATCGGGAGCTAAACAAGCTGACGGAGAAGAACAAGTACCCGATCCCCCGGATTGATGATCTTTTTGATCAGTTAGTCGGGTCGACGATGTACTCGAAGTTGGATCTCAAGGCTGGGTACTATCAGCTGCGAATAAGGGAGACTGATATCCCGAAGATAGCGTTTAGTACGAGATACGAGCATTATGAGTTTACGGTTATGCCGTTTGGGCTGACTAATGCGCCGTCAGTGTTCATGGATTTGATGAACAGGACTTTCAGGGAGTACTTGGACCATTTCATGATCGTCTTCATTGACGATATTTTGGTGTACTCGCAAAGTGAGGAAGATCACTTTAAGCATCTTCATTTGGTGTTGGAGACGCTAAGGAGAAATAAGTTGTATGCCAAGTTCTCGAAGTGCGAGTTTTGGCTATCCTCAGTGGCGTTCCTCGGGCATATAGAAAGTGGAGAGGGTATTGCTGTGGATCCGGCGAAGATTGTTGCGATACGGGAGTGGCCTGAGCTTGTTACGGTTGCGGAAGTCCGGAGTTTTCTGGGGCTTGCCGGCTATTATAGGCGCTTCGTAGAGAACTTCTCGCGGATAGCGTTACCTCTCACTACATTGACGAGGAAGGAGCATAAGTTCGTTTGGACGCCGGAGTGTGCACGAGCTTTTGAGGAGTTGAAGTGTCGGTTGACCACGGCGCCTGTGCTGAGTTCGCCATGTGGGACCGAAGGCTTTGAGATTTATAGCGATGCTTCAGGCAGCGGTTTTGGTTGCGTGCTACTGCAACACGGAAGTGTAATAGCTTATGGCTCGAGACAGCTAAAAGTGCATGAAAGGAATTATCCGGTCCATGACTTGGAGTTAGCGGCCGTGATTTTTGCCTTGAAGCTGTGGAGACACTACTTGTACGGTGTGAAAATTTATATCTACACCGATCACAAGAGCCTGAAGTACCTTATTGATCAGAAAGATCTGAATATGCGGCAGCGTAGATGGATGGAGTTCCTGGGGGATTATACGTTCAAAATCCACTACGTGCCTGACAAAGGGAATGCGGTTGCGGATGCGCTGAGTCGCCGAGCCCCAGCTCAAGCCAATTGGCTATCGGTGCATGATGAGCGGTTGGTGCGAAAGTTGGAGGCGTTGGAGATTATCTGTGTGGACAGACAATCAGTGCTGAAGCAGCTCTGAATTGGACTGAAGTCCAATATGACCTGGCTGATCGTATTCGGCAGGCTTTGGATATGGATGCTCATATGAAGCAATTCATGGTAGAGGCTCTGGATGGGTCAAATTCTCAATTCGTCGTGGAGGACGGGTTGCTTTGGAAAGACGGTCGTTTGTGCGTCCCAAGTGTGGGCAATTTACGGGTGGAGTTGTTGTATGAGGCACACCATACCAAGTACTCGATTCACCCGGGGAGCACGAAGATGTACCGTGATGTGAAGAAACTATTTTGGTGGCCGGGTTTAAAGAAGGATGTGGCGCTATACGTAGCGAAGTGCCAAACTTGCTCCTTGGTAAAGGCGGAGTGCCAAAAGCCGGGAGGATTTCTTAAGTCCTTGCCTATTCCAGAGTGGAAATTGACGACATCTCTATGGACTTTGTGCACGGTTTGCCAAGGTCGCAAAAGGGGAACGACGCCATTTGGGTGGTTGTTGATCGATTGACGAAGGTGTCGCATTTTATTCCGCATAGGAAGGATGATCCGGTGGAGAAGTTGGCAAAGCTCTATGTGGATAACATAGTACGGCTTCATGGTGTGCCCCGCAGCATCGTGAGTGACCGAGATGGGCGGTTCACGTCCAATGATTGGAGGCTGGTGCAGCAAATGTGGGAACAAAGCTGAAATTCAGCACAGCCTTCCATCCGCAAATGGATGGGCAGACCGAGAGGGTCAATAGAACCATGGAAGACATGCTTCGCATGTGTATCTTGGATTTTGGAAAGCAATGGGAAGACCACCTATATTTGGTGGAGTTCACATACAACAACAGCTACCAAGCGAGTATTCACATGGCGCCTTTCGAGGCCCTATATGGTAGGAAATGTCGCACGCCGTTGTCTTGGTTAGAAACGGGTGAGTCAAAGTTGTATAAGCGATCGGAAGTGGATGATGCTACTTCTTTGGTGAGAACCATTCGGGAGAGGTTGCTTATCGCTCAGGACCGGCAATCAAAGTACTATAATGCCAAGCACAGGAATGTGGAGTTCGCTGTGGGCGATTATGTATACTTAAAGATCAAGTCGTTCAAGGGTGTCTCGCGGGTGCGACGATTGAAAAAGCTAAGCCCGAGGTACCTTGGACCATTTGAGGTTCTGGAGCGAGTTGGTGAAGCGGCCTATCGGTTGAAGCTTTCAGTGGAGCTTAGTGGTTTACATGATGTATTCCACATTTCGGTACTTCGGAAGGCGGTGCAAGAGCCTACGCAAGTGATCGCGGTTGATCAAGTGCCGGTGGATAGTGGGCTAACGACAAAGGTCTAGCCCGTGCGGATTGAGGACTCGGAGGTCAAGCGGCTACGCAATAAAGAGATCAGGATGGTCAAGGTCCGGTGGGACAATTGCGGTCGTGAGGAGCTCTCTTGGGAGCGAGAGCAGACTATGCTTGATGAGTATCCGGAGTTGTTCCGCTCAGGTACAAAATTTGGTTTTGTACATGTCTTACCGTTATGTAATTTCGTGGGCGAAATTCTTTTAAGAGGGGGAGAGTTGTAACGCCCCGAAACTCAAAGGAGTGAAGGGGGACGTTTTGGGCCAGTTTAGGTTCTGGCTGCAGGCACACGGCCTGGGACACGGGCGTATCCCAGGGCGTGTCAAGCCTGTGTCGACATTGAGTCGGGGTGTCGACACTTTGGTCTCGACATTGTGCCGAGACTGGGCACACGGCCTGCGACACGGGCGTGTCGCAGGGCGTGTCGACCCTTGTCGACACTTCGCCGCGAAGTCAACACTCTGCGTTCGACGAAGTGTCGAGACATGGCACACGGCCTGCGACACGGGCGTGTCGCAGGGCATGTCGACCTATCTCGACGATCGTCCCGGGGAGTCGACGAGCTTTGCTCGACGATGCGTCGAGACAAGGCACATGGCCTAGGACACGGGCGTGTCCAAGGCCGTGTCATCAGGTCGACGATCTTCACTCGACGAAGCATCGAGTGTCGAGACCATGTACACGGCCTGAGGTCCAGGCGTGTTGAGGTGACACGGGTAAGGACACAGGCGTGTCCTAGAACCCGTGCAGTGCTCGGGTTGATTTTTGGGGAAAAATGATGGGGTACACGGCCGGCCACACGGCCATGTCACATGGAACACGGGCGTGTCAGCTCGAACACGGGCGTGTTCGATACCCGTGTGAGGTTCCAGGTGATTCGATTTTGACGGCGAATGAGGCACACGACCCTGGACACGGGCGTGCGCCAGGCCGTGTTCGGTCCAGATTAGTCATTTCAGTCCCGAATCAAAGCCGTTCGTTTCCTTATTTTGAGATCCAACGGCTGGGGGTTGTTCCTGAAGGGATATACCTGGGTTTGGGCTTTCAAAACCCTCACTTTTCTTAAGTGTTATCTTTCTAAAACCTTAGAGAGAGAGGAGAGCCAAGGGAGGAAGAAGGAGCTAGATCCCGCCATTGGAGGAGCTTCGGAGCTCCGAATCGCGAGCCGACTCCGGATCCACAGAGGCAAAGCTAGTGCGGTGCTTTTCATCCGATTACTTTTCAATGGCGCCAAAGAGGAACGCTAGGGTAACGATCCTCATCTTGAGCATGAGTAGCTCTCTTTCTTAGCATAGGAAGCCCGCTCTCGCGAGTTTGCGGAGAGTTGGAGGCGTTCCTTTGGGTAGATATGTGAAGTCCCCGTTGTTTAGAGTCCGTAAGCGAGAACGGACATAGGCATGATGTGTGAAGCCTACCCGGACATGTTGGTCTGGATCGGTGATGTTGCATTGCATAATGCCGGAGAAGACTCCGTGCTATTGGTTGTTTTTCGGGTTTTTTACGCGGTAGATTGCAGCAGGGAGCCTTGGGGACTAACCCAAAGGTGCACCCGGAAAACTGGGCGGATACGAGATCTTGCCAACTTGGTGGCTTGAGAGACAACTTGAACATAACCGGGTTATGTGACTTGTGATGGAAATGAGACTCGGCGGAAGTTTGACCCGCGCAAATGGCTTAAATTGTCGTTGCGATGTGAGCACGGGTTAGATGGAACCGTACCCGTTCTATATCGTTCGGTTAAAGAGACCTAAAGGCACGTGGCACTTACCGTTGGCATAGATTAGGGTCTTCGGCGGTCAATGGCTTAAATTGTCGTGACCCAGGCCAGGAAGACAAATTGCTCATAGGTTTGGCCGTCCATGTGGCGGTGGTGAGTCCGGAATGTCTATGGCTTTAATTGATGTGACATCGACCTGTTCACCGAGAATGTGCCCTGAGAGCACGGGGCGTGTGGCCGAGCGAGCCAACGTCTGTGATGAAATGGCTATTTATATGCATTGCTCGCTTATGCTAATGAAATGCAGGGAAGGAGCATCGCCGCCCCGAGTTGGGGGCGGGATCGTTATAATTTGGTCAGCATTGCTGACCGTTTCCTTGTTTTGCCACCGTGCGGTGGTATGTTGTTTGCAGGTGCAGCTGGACCAAGCGGTCAATAGCGGGCTAAAGCCCGAATGCGAAGCCGGCCCTTGAAGGCCTAATTGGAAGTGTTTACTGCTTTATTCATGTGTGACCGGCCTGCGTGCCGTGGTTTGTAAAACATGTAATTGGAAGTGAAACATTTTGTAAGGCCTTAAGGCTTATTTTGGGTATTTTGTATAACATTCCTATTCTGTACTAGTGGACATTCAGGCTCTAATGCTGGGTTCTTTATTGCAACTTTAATATAATGCTTCCGCTAGAATGCTCTGTGTAGGACGTTGAGATTGGTTGGATGGTTTCCATAAGTAACCACCCGGTCTATCTGTGGCATACGACGTCGGGCCCCGGCCGGACCTACTGCTATATGCTATGTGACGGATAGGGGGCGTTACAGATTGTGTTCCCTCACAGTGATACGCGAGACTGGCGGCAATGGTGAGACAAAGTTCTTGCACCACTAAGGGATCAATCCCATATGGAGACATCAATCTAGCTCCTTCCCATTCCCTCATAAATGCTCCCCACCTAGAAGAGGCAATACTTGCGCCTGTAGCTGTGCTGGAAGGACACATGCGATAGATGGAGGAGTAGAACAAGATGCTGGCCCTCCAGAGGACCAAGGGATTACTCAAGCACTCGTTGCGCCCCCAACCTATCTCATCCATCGCTAAATCATGTCCCAGATATCCGTAGAGAAGGCATCTCCGAGTAATTATCTGAAAAATCCATCTCCTCACACCCGGCTAGACTGGCCAGGGAACCTGAAGCTGACCTTTAATATTAGCACCAAGAGGCAGATGGCCCCCAGAACGTTGTGAGAAGACTCACCTACGATGAGATACGAGAGATTATATCTAAATAGTATGGACAAATTAGCAGACAAGTCATATTTGTACATTGCCCCCTCTAGAATGGCTCGCTATTAACACTCGAGGTCTTAAGACATCTGATTCTGATTAGATTTAAGCTTTTAAACATCAAGTCATATGGCAGGACAGATGACCCCTTACAGTACCTAAACCATTTTACCATGATCCTCATGATATATAATGCTCCTAACCAACTATTGTGTCAGGTATTCCCGGCTATATTGAAGGGCCAAGCAAGGACCTAATTCTGCTCTCTACGAGAAGGAACCATAAACAACTTCGAGGAACTGACCCAGCAGTTCCTAGACCAGTTTGTAAGTAATTGCAGGATAGTTAAGGATCCCTCCACTTGTCATGGATCCACCAAAATGAAGGGTAAAACCTTAAAGAATTCTTCCACCGGTTTACTACCAAGGCCCAACAAATGCCCGGAGTGGACCATGAACTCTTATGGGGGTTTCTTCCTCAAAGGATTGCGACCGAGTGGATTATACTCAACATTGATGCAAGAGACGGGACCTTGTTTGTTGGTGTTACCATGATTATCTAGAAGTGGTCAAACAGGTAGTTTCATTACAACGTGATATGAGCCTATAGGGTCGCACATAAGAGCATTTGGAGAAGTTGAGGGAATGAATTATGTTGTTCTTACTCATATAGGATATGAGTGAAGGACCAAGCACTTGATTGAATTGAAATTCGAGAAGGACAAGTCTATTCGTCGAGTTATCCCGAGACATCTCAACAAATTCATCGAGACATCTCGAGACATCTCATGTCATCTCAATGAATTCATCTGATTGTCTCGTGTCATTTCGATGAATATGTCAAAGTCACCTCGACGAATTCATCGAGTCATCCCGAGTTATTTCGACGAATATGTCTCGAGTCATCTCAAGAAATTTGTCAAGTCATCTCGTGTCATTTCGACGATTCGCTGAGACATCTCGAGTCATCTCGACAAACCTGTTTCGAGCAAATTCCTTTAGTTACGGATCTGCCGATAGCAATGATTTTCAATTATTTATTCCTTTGAGTATAAATAGAAGATGCCTTAGGGTTTTACTATACTGCACTTCGCTAAGCTCGAAAGGAAAAAATACCGACGGAAATCATTTCCGAAAGTCCCGATCCTCTCGTCTTCGCTCAGTCTGACTGTAACACCCCTGATTTTGCAAGGTTTATTTAAAATCTCTTTAATGTCGTATTTTGACATCAGGGCGTTACGTTGATGCATACTTGGTGTGTATCATTGTTGGAGCATGACTTTTGCTCATTGGTATCCGAGGTTTTGGTTTGGGAGTATTAGCTTGGCTAATTTCTCCTAGGTTTTGATATTCCCTTGCGAGCCGGGGTTCGTTTTGGAGCACGATGGTGCATTTTTGGGGATATTTGGTGTTTATAATTCAGGGAGTGTTTACTCGAGTTTGGTTTGTCGGAATTCGATTTCGACTTCACAGTTGGATTCATAGCGTCTATATTTAGCTACAACATGAATTTCATAGGATTTTGAGTTGGTTTGAGTTTCGGTGTAATGTCCTCCCCTGCCCACGGCTCGAAAGGACGACCGCCGACACCCCCAACACCACGCTCGAAAGGGTTAAGCCTTACCAGGTCCGCAGACCATGCACCCCAACCCCTCTCCATACACAGGCAGGTTGTTGAGGCCGGGGATCGAACATGAGACCTTCTTGATAAGGAGTTTTCAAACCACTCCTCATCACCAATTGATCTGCAGCTCAGTTGGTGATGAGTAGTGGTTTGAAAACTCCTTATCAAGGAGGTCTCGGGTTCGATCCCCGGTCTCAACAACCCGCCTGTGTATGGAGAGGGGTTGGGGTGCATGGTCTGCAAACCTGGTTAGGCTTAACCCTTTTGAGCGTGGTGCTGGGGGTGTTGACGGCCATCCTTTCGAGCCGTGGGCTGGAGAGGCCGTTACAAAAAGTGCACTTTTTGAAGAAACAACTTTGTAACCTCAACTAAACAACATGTAAATATTTTTCCAAGCTTCTTTATGCCTTAAAAAGTACTCTGGCTAAGTAACACAATTTTCTAGCAAGCTATAGCATTTATTTTCTATTTATCAAAGTAAGGTGCACTAGTTTACTTTACACATGATGTACTAAAAAGAAATGTTCATCTACACCAAATAATTCACTAGTGCATATACATGCTATTTGATCAGCTTTTCCAGTGTTTGAAATCATTTTAAGACACAAAAACCATAATTACATCAATATCATCAAAAGGGCAAGATGAAGTTTATAACTATAAGGGTGAGTTACTGTTATCTAGACACTCTATAATAAATTCCAGAGGTACATATCACTATGACAATACTCCTACCACAATACCACCAAAATCCAAGGTCATATGACCCATTGAATATTCCCTAAGGTGTAAAGACCTAGATATCTACTATGTGCCCTAAGTGGGGTGCATTTGTCCAAAGTCCACCAAATCCATTCCTATGGCATTTTCCCTCCCTAGGATCACATGGACTAATCAACAAGTCCATCCAAGGACATAACACCTTATGTCCTTCACAAATACCCAAAGTTCAACCTTAGGGCTTGAACTTGGTTCCTAGAGCAAATATACCTTAATCTATCCCACCCTCCATGTGAAGGAGTTAAATATAATAACAAATCAGTGGACCAAGTTTCAACCTCTGTTGAGGTGATTTGGCCACCTAAAACCCACAAGGGACACTTTGACCTAATTACCGCTTATTGGTCCAACTTAGGGTTTGCTTATTGCCAAACTAAATCATCTCCAAATTTGATGAAAATTTATACCGAGCCTTATAATGATCCCAAGGACCACTCACCAAAATTTAGGAGGGTTTGGAGGTCATTAGGTCCTTTAAATAATTCATACATGGATTATTAAATTTCTGCAAAAACTTTAGGAAATTATTTTCCAAAAATTCTCATTTTTGGATTTTTCTTAGGTATAGGTAATAGTCACACTCATCCAAAATTTCAAGTCATTTGGATAGATGGATCAATGGGGGCACTCAAAATAATCTCTGATATAGCCTAGGTATAGATCTCACCAAAATGAGTGTTGTGGTCAAACCACTTACCCAAATTAGTTGAAATAAACTTTAAATTAAATTAGACACATAGAGCTACAATTTTCATGTTGATCAGTTTCTCTGAAACATCACCTAGGTATTTTTTTTAAAAATTTAATTGTAGACAGCCCAGTAGACAGGACAGAAATACAAAAAAAATCAAAATAAATATGTATAATCTAGCACGAATCTTGAAGCAGATCCAACGCCTCCGGGTCATCTTCTTCCTCCAGCCAAGGGCTGGGATTCACCTGACCTGGAGCCTATTCCAGCCTTTTTCCCGGCCACCCGGCCACCTCCCTGGCCGGCCACCACCGCTACCACCTTCGTTGAGGTGGGGGCTATCGCCGGGCGGCGGCATGGCCGTCGGAGGGGCGGTTTCCGGCGAACCCGCATGGTAGAAAAAACATGATATTTTTGAAATTTCTCTCACCCGATCGGGCTCAATTGAGCCCGATTTCTCTCCTAAAAGATTTAAAGATCTAGCCTACGAAGAGAGGAGTAGAGGAGGACCTTATTGGAGGGCTGGAGGCGGGTCGATCTTCGAGTTTCCATGGCCGATGGTGGAGCTTTTCCGTGCTCTGCAACTGCACAGTCAACTCGCTCGGCTCGTTCAGGTAAAGAGTGGAAATGCATCCTCTGAGTACAGGGATGCTTTTACGATCATCAGTTGGGGGAGGGGAAGGGTCTAACTTGGCTCCACCATTAATGGCCTTAAAGTGGAGATTTCGGCCATGGCAGGGCGTGTGAACCTAGGCTTAATTTCGCCGGAAAATGGCTGGAAACTCCTCTTCCCCAGAGGAGTTGAATCCAACAATAAAGGGTGGCCCTTGGCTTCCCTATGCCATGGATGACCTTCTCCCTCACTTTGTCTCTCCTCCATTAAAGGGGCAAAATGGAGTTTTCTCTCTCCTAGTCATCAAGGCCAATTTTGATCTCTCCTCCAACCTATTGGCACCCCACTAACTCATATTAATAATAAAAATGAGGTTAGCCCAAGTGGGGGAAATGAGTTTGAGCTTGGGTTAGCCCATTTGGGCTAATTTGACTCAACTCTAGTGTAGAATTGACCTTGGTCAACATGACATTTTGGGTTGACCCCAATGGATCCTTGGTGACCCATTGGTCTCCCCTAAGATCTAAAAAGACTTGGGTAGGGTTGATTGGACATCTTGGGGGTCACTTGACCCTTAGTTAGGGCACTTTGATCTTCTTGGGGCTAGGGTTGACTTGGGTCAACTTAGCCTCTTTGGTTGACCCCAATGGGTCCTTGGTGACCCATTGGCATCCCTTAGGGCTTGGAAAGGTCTAGGTGGGTCCCTTTGGCCAAGGGGAGGTCAGTTGACCATGTATGAGCTTAGTTTGACCTGATTAGGGTTTGGGTTGACTTTGGTCAACTTGACCATTTTAGTTGACCCTAGTGGGTTCCTATGGGTCTAATGTACCGTCTAATAGGTTAGTGATGCTGTGGTGGGGTCATGGTATCATGGTGAAGCCCTATGGTCATCCCTAAGCTAGTACTTGGAATTATACTATTTGCAGACCAAGGTGGTTCACACACTAACTCCCAAGTTCACCCCATCCTTTTGATACTTCTCAGGGTTTTGTTATGACCCAGTCATGACAAAACCATCCTAGGGGTCTAGAAGTCTGAGGTATGTTACATTCAGGTCATTTGGACGTTTATTTAATAATTAATTATAATATTATATATATGTGTGTGTGTGTGTGCGTGCCTTTGTGTCAAATTGAACCCTATTCATCTTCTTCCTTGTATCGTCGGCTGTTTCGCGAAAGAGAAGTGACGGCGGTGACGCGTGCTTTCAGCCGTCGATCATGTGAATTATGGTGGTCTACGAGATTCAGAAAGCTCTCGACGAGTTCTACACGTACGTGATAAGTATTTCCCATTTTTTGGATTCTTGGATGTTAGGGTTTGCGGTTTTGACCCTCTTTTGTCCCGAAAAGTTTTAGGATTTGTTGCCTAGGAGTTCTTGAGGCTGATTCTCATCAACGGAGCGCTCGGAGCGTCGAATTTTGGGATTTTTAACGCAAGTGGTGATTTTTCCCTTGCTAGTTTATTTCTTTCATTTCTTTCTCCTTCTTTCCCTTTTTAGAAGGTAGGTGTATGTAGGGAGTAGCCTTGAAGAACCCATACGATAGTGTAGAGTTCGGCCATGAATTCACCGAGTATTAGTATGTTGGTCTAGCAGAAATTTGTCGGGTATGGGATAATACCTAGGATAATTTCCTCGACTATAGTAGAACATCCTAAGGAAAATTCGTCGGGTATAACTTGGGGAAATTCGCCGAATATAGCGGAGTGGATCTGAGTCGAATTTGTCGAGTGAAGCCCTGTTCGTCGTGTAAAATTCGTCGGGTAATAATGTTTTCATCGAGTGAATTCGTCGAGTGGTTGGCGTTGAGTTCGTCGAATATTGATAGATGCAGCATCAAGTTAAGGTAGATTCATCGAGTATCGTTGGTTATGGCGTTGAGTGAATGCAAATTCCTCGAATATGACCTAGGCTTAGAAAGCGTTGAGTGATCGGGATGCTAAGTCATTTTCGTCGAGTATACACACCGAATCGAGTGCTGTTCACCGAGTATCATCGGGTGTAGCCATTTACCGTCAAGTCTAATTCATCGAGTATTCCTTAGTTTCGTCGGGTATATTTGACAAATTTAGCCGGACTTAGAATATTTTCGCTGTTTTGTCGATTCGTCGAGTATGGGTCTTAGGGTAAATTTTTGGGTTGTTTTCTCCCCTTGTCGTGAGAGTATTTTTGGTGTTAGGTTTGGGGTTTTGTTGGAGTTTTGGAGGTGTTTTTATGGCTAGGTTGGCAGTGGATAAAAGACCACCAACATGACACTGTTTTGTGAATCATTGCACTTGGTGAGTTTTTGTCTCTTCTTATGGACTGTTGGGTTGTGTTGAACAATATACCGCAATGTCTTTTTGAGATGTCTATTTTTGGGTCTGTTAGTGCGTATTGGACAATGTGGCCCCCGACTCAAAACCTTGGGTTTTTGCCAGTGCTAATGATTCACGTGTTTATAGCTCTTTAGTCACTTTTCTTCCTATTTAGTCATTTATTGAATGCTAACTCTTGCAGATTTTATCGAAACATGACTTCACTTCACACTTGGTGCAATTTATCTTTCTCTACAATGGAAATTCCTGCTTTACTTGTTATAACTTGACTTTTTAGCTGAGGTTTATTAGCCACTCTTTTAATTGGGGTTGGTAACCCCTTTTGCTTTCTCTTGATTATTATCCACTGATGTTTTGTTTACCACTTGTATTTTCTTGATGAAGGTGTTCTTTATTTGAATGCCTCATGCTTAGAGTGTACAACCCCGTGTTTGCCGAGTGGGTCCACCAAACTAAGTGAGCGAGCCAAAATGACCGGCCCGCATCAATGCAGTAGTTGGGCGAACCAAGATGTCCAACTCGCTCCCACCAAGGCTAGGTGAGCGAGACGTACGAGCCAGCCCATCTAGTCCACGCCTACCTAGGCGACCTTATCACTGGCTCGCCTCCGTATAGGGGCAGACGAGCCATGATAGCCCATCTCGCTCTCGCCTAGAGATAGAAGACGAGCTGCGAGAGCCAGGCCGCATCTGCCCTGTAAAAGGGCGAGTTGACCCCCTGTTCCTCGACACTCGCTCAGTGGGGTCCATAGGCAAAATTACCTAGATGCCTTTGTAGGGGTTGCAAATATCCTTCCAGAACAGCGGAGTTACGCTGTTGGAAGACCACTTTTGGCTGCATATAGTGTTCAAACAGTGGAGGTGCGCTATTAGCAGACCAACTTCAAAAAACTATAAATAGACCGAAGGGGATACCTCAGAAGGCATACTGTAACACCCCAAATTTGACAATAGAATTTTTGTCACTCTCATCGGGCGATAGTGGGTATCGCCTGATGGCGATAGCGATAAATCGTCGAGACGACACTCGACGCACTCGACGAATCGTCAAAAGATGTCATCGAAAGATATCGCCGAGTGGCGACAATGGATATCGCCAGGCAATAGTGCCACACACTCGACACACTCGACGGATCGTCGATAGATATCGTCGAAAGATATTGCCGAGTGGCGACAGTGAATGTCGCCGGGCGATAGTGCCAAGTGGCATGTGTCAGATTGGCTGTTAAGCAATTAAAGCGGTTAAGTCGATGTCGTCGAGTAGCTACAGTCGATATCATCATGTGATAGCGCCAAAGTTGACCAGTCAACCCAAATCTTGGCCTTTGCTTCATTTTGATGGATTAATCATGTGGTTGAGGTTAAACTACGGTTTGATATGCAGAGGTGTCTGGATTGATAAGTTATTCTTCTTCTCTTCCTCTCTCTCTTCATTCCATCTTATTCCTTAGAGAAAAGAAAAGCTAAGGAAGAAGATGGGCTGGAGATGAAGCTTACATAGCTTGTTGAAGGAGATCTTGTGGTCGGAGGCAGGATCTGAGGCTAGATTCACGGAGAGGAAAGTGAGGCCTTCATTTCCGTCCGTATATAACATCTTCGCCATGGATCCAAAGAGGACTACAAGGGTAACGACCTCCTGCTTGGACAAGTGAAGTCCTAATTTTTCATGTGCATGGAATCCTCCACCCAAAGGTGGAATTGTTAAGAGAATTATGTTGGGTCGATACTTGTATCCCCAAGTCAGTTTTCATATAGATCCGGAAGTGTGTAGTACGAAATAGGCATACTGTGTGAAGCCCATCCGGACAGGTTGGTCTAGATTGGTGATGCTTGATTTCACAAACCGGAAAAGACTACGCATATAAACGACTATTTTACGGCGTCTGTAGGTTGAGCTTGTGAAGTGGAGTAACGGGAAGTACTGGAGTAGAGCTCCAGGAAAATACCCAAGTAAAATAACAATTTTGGAGAAACTGTTGATGTAGCCGGGTGATAGTGGGTGTCGCCGACGATGATAGCTCCCAGAGAGCTATTTGTGGTGTGAAAGACCAGTTTTCTGGCACTGCAGGTTGCTGCAGGGTGTTGTTGGATCGTCGGTCCAGTAATTTTTGAGGTTGGGGACAGATGTTGAATTCTATCACTAACGCCCAACAATACTGGGTGTCGCTGGCGATAGCTCCCAGAAAACCTATTGTGAAGCCAGTCTCTCGGAGAAAATGTGGCTAATGCAAGCTAGGAGCTCTGGAAGGCCAGTGAGCCGAACAGACATGGGGAAGCCGACCCACGTCAGTCTAGATATTGAACTGGTGATTTGAGCAACGGGCAAGGGCTGAACTGTATCCGCATTATAGTTGTCTAACTTGAGTGCCTAAGTTATTGACGTTCGTTAGGATCACATAATGAGAATCTGTGGCTGTATGCCATTAAGAGTAAAGTCTCCAGCCATGGGCTGTGAGCATGAATGCTCAAAGTTGACCGTTGGGTCTGGGACCTTTGAACGGTGGTATAATCCAGTATACTGATAATATGACTGGGTGTACGGAGCGTCGGGACGTGCGACTGACGTTTGTGATATATTGAAATGCATGGTCGTGCACTTTCTTGTGACAATGGACCATAAGAGCCTAAAGTATCTATTGGATCAGAATGATCTCAATATGCGACAATGGAGGTGGATGGAGTTCCTCGGGTACTACACCATTGAAATTCATTATATGCCTGGGAAAGGAAACGTCGTCGCAGATGATTTGAGTCGTAGGACTCCGACAAGGGCAAATTGGTTGCAGATGCATGATGAGCATCTAATCCAGGAGCTGGAAGCTTTAGATATTTCTTGTGTTGACAAGAATTCCACTGCAAATACGTGCATGGATTGAATGGAGGTACAGTATGATCTTGAGGACAGGGTTTGACGAGCAATAGAACTCAATGAGAGTCTAAAGCGCTATGCAGTAGAAGGGTCAAATTCCCAATTTTCCTTGGACGACGGTCTTTGGCGAAAAGACGGTCGATTGTGCGTCCCCAACATTAGTAAATTACGGGAGGAATTGATGTGCAAAGCACATTTTACGAAGTACTCAATCCACCCGAAGAGCACTAAGATGTTCAAGGACATGAAGAAACTATTCTGGTGGCCAGGTATGAAGAAAGTCATAGCTTTCTACGTGGTAAAATGTCAAACGTGTGCTTTAGTGAAAGCAGAATGTCAGAAGCCTGGAGGTTTCCTGAAGTCCCTGCCTATTACGGAATGGAAGTTAGATGACATTTCTATGGATTTCGTGCATGCACTGCCGAGATCACAGAGTGGAAACGATGCCGTGTGGGTGATCGTTGACCGGCTAACAAAATTGTCGAACTTCATACCAAACAGGAAGGATGATTCAGTTGAAACAATGACTAAGCTGTACGTGGATAATATCGTCCGATTGCACGGAGTGCCCCGTAGCATCGTAAGTGATCGAGATGGGCACTTTATGTCAAATGATTAGAGGCTAATCCATCAGTTGTTGGGAACTAAACTACAGTTCAGTACGACCTTTCATCCGCAAATAGATGGCCAGACTGAGAGGACCAACAGAACGATGGAGGACATGCTCCGAATGTGCGCCTTAGATTTCGGGAAGAGGTGGGAAGACCATCTCTATATGATCGAGTTCACCTACAATAATAGCTATCAAGCTAGTATACAAATGACACCTTTTGAAGCGTTGTACAGTAAGAAGTGTCGTACACCATTAGCTTGGGCGGAATCGGGTGAATCTAAATTATATAAGCGTAAAGAAGTTGATGAGGTTAATTCATCGGTACGAACTATCCGAGAGAGGCTACTGATAACACAGGATAGCAGGCAAAGTACTACAACGCCAAACACAAAAACATGAAGTTTGCGGTAGGCGATTGGGTATACTTGAAGATTAAGCCATTTAAAGGCGTGTCCAGGATTCAGCTCTTGAAAAAGTTAAGTCTGAGGTACCTTGGTCCGTTTGAGGTGGTGGAGCGAGTTGGAGAAGCTGCCTATCAGATAGCTCTTTTGGCAGAACTGTATGGCTTACACGATGTGTTCTACATATTGGTGCTTCAAAAAACTGTGAAAGAGCCAACGCAGGTGATTGCGAATGATCGAGTACCGATCGATATTGGACTAACGACGAACGATAAGCCCATTAAGATCGAGGATACATCAATCAAGAAATCGAGAAACAAGACAATCACGATGGTCAAGGTTCGGTGGGACAACTGTGGCCATGAAGAGCTGACATGGGAGCGAAGCAAACCATGCACGGGGAATATCCCGAGTTGTTTGTGTAATGTTGTTTTAACATTGTTTTTTATGAATAAAAAGTTGTTGTAACTTTAAGTTGTTGTCTTACTTATAGCTGTATGCAAATTTCAGGACAAAATGTCTGTAAGGAGGGGAGGGTTGTAACACCCCAAATTTGACAGAAGAATCTTTGTCACTGTCGCTGAGCGACAGTGGGTATCGCCTGATGACGATAACTCTAAATCGTCAAGACGACACTCAGTGCAGTCGACGAATCGTTGAAAGCTATCGTCGAAAGATATCGCAGAGTGGAGACAGTGGATGACGTCGGGCGATAGTGACACACACTCGATGCACTCGATGAATCGTCGAAAGATATTGTCGAAATATATCACCGAGTGGCGACAGTAGATGTCGCCGGGCTATAGTGCCATGTGTCATGTGTCAGATTGGCTGTTAAGCGGTTAAGTTGATGTCGTCGAGTGGCGACAGTCGATATCGTCAGGCGATAGCGCCAAAGTTGACCAGTCAACCCAAATCCTGGCCTTTGCTTCATTTTGATGGATTAGTCATGTGGTTGAGGTTAAATAATGGTTTGATATGCATAGGTGTGTGGATTGAGAAGTTATTCTTCTTATCTTCCTCTCTCTCTTCATTCCATCTTATTCCTTGCAGAAAAGAAAAGCTAAGGAAGACGAAGGGCTGGAGCTGAAGCTTGCATAGCTTGCTGAAGGAGATCTTGTGGTCGGAGGCAGGATCTAATGCTAGATTCGCAAATAGGAAAGTGAGGTATTCATTTCCAGCCGTATGGAACATCTTTGCAATGGATCTAAAGAGGAATACAAGGGTAACGACCTCCTTCTTGGATAAGTGAAGTCCTTATTTTTTGCATGTGTATGGAATCCTCCACCAAAAGGTGGAATTGTTAAGAGAATTCTATTGGGTCGATACTCGTATCTCCAAGTTAGTTTGCATATAGATCCGAAAGGGTGTAGTACGGAATAAGCATATTGTGTGAAGCCCATCCGGGCAGGTTGGTCTGGATTGGTGATGCTTGATTTCACAAACCGGAGAAGACTCCGCGTATAAACGAGTATTTTACGGAGTCTATGGATTGTGCCTGTGAAGTGGAGTAACAAAAAGTACTGGAGTGGAGCTCCAGGAAAATACCCAAGTAAAATCACAGTTTTGGATAAACCGTTGATGTCGCCGGGCGACAGTGGTTGTCGCCGACGGCGATAGCTCCCAGAGAGCTATTTGTGGCGTGAAAGACTAGTTTTCTGGCACTGCAGGTTTCTGCAGGGTGTTGTTGGATCATTGATCCAGTAATTATTGAGGTTGGGGACAAGGGGAAGCCGACCCGCATCAGTCTAGACATTGAACTGGCGATTTGAGCAACAGGTAAGGGCTGAACTATATCCGCGTTATGGTTGTCTAACTTGAGTGCCTAAGTTATTGGCATTTGTTAGTATCATATAATGAGAGTCTGTGGTTGTACTCCATTAAGACTAAAGTCTCCAGTCTTGGGTCGTGGAACATGAATGCTCAAAGTTGACCGTTGGGTCTGAGACCTTTGAACGGTGGTGTAATCAAGTACACTGATAATGTACCCCGAGTGCACGGAGCGTCGGGCCGTGCGAACGACGTTTGTGATATATTGAAAAGTATGGTCGTGCACTTTCCTGTGATATATCTATTATGGTTGCTTTGCTTGTAGGGACTAAACCTCTGCCCCGGGGATGGGGTAGGGTTGTTATAATTGGTCAGCTGAATGCTGATCATTGCCTTGTTTACCACCCTTGTTGTGGAATGTCCCTATGTAGGTGCTGGACCGAGCGGGAAATAGCAGGCTGAAGCCCTTGCTGTTATGCTGGCCCTCGAAGGCCGAGTGGAAAATTTTTACCGTTTTCATGTGTGGCTGACCTGCGTACCAAGGTTTGGAATCCACACTTGTGAAGTTTAAATATAAGGCCTTAAGGCCAAACACTTTTGTGTATTTCTGTATACATTCATGTTATATATATCAATGATGTTGTTTATATATAATGGACATTTATGTATGATGAGTTCAATAATAACCCCTAAAGCTTTCGCTAGAATGCTCTGAGTGAGGGTGCGTGTAAGGGTTTTGATATCAACCTGTAATTCCGCCGCCTATTTGTGGAATAAGGTGTGGAGCTCCGGTCGGACCCTCTATTATATTTCATGTGATGGACGGAGTTGTTTCACATGCTTACTTGTGCCCTACTCTTCTTGTGCATTTTGAGGTATCCTTAGCGCATCTCTAGGTTATGGAGGTGAAGCGCTCTAAGATCTTCCGAGTGTGTGGTGGGACCTCCGTGCTAGAGCCTTGGGTCTGTTCCTTGTGCTAAATATTTAGTTATTTCGCTTATGAGAGAGAAGTAAGTGTGCGATCACACCTTCCCCAAGGGTTGAACTCCATAGAGACTGATCTTTGGTTTCAACACGGAGTAGTAGCCGGTTGAGCGACTAGGGTTTGGTTGTGGCTTGCGTTCTGCAGCGGTTGTGGTTGTATTTACCTCATCGATTGTAGTTGTTGTTTTGTTTTAGTTTAGACATACATACTTTTAGTGGGTTCGTGTCAGGTTGTTGACGCCCACTAGTAGTTTTCTTGTAGAATGTTAAGTACTTGCTAGCTGTTTTATCTGTTTCTTGGTGAATGGTTGGTTTTACTCGCTCTCTGAGAAGGTTTTATGCTAAGATTGCATATTAGTTATTTTCAAAGTATAAAAAGCATCTTTTGACTATCTCATGCATATCATCACTTTAAATCAAATTCACTATATTTTTAACTAACGTAAAAGCTATTTCTATACTTATATTAAATCTAGAGGTATGCATAACATGAGTTGTCATGTATGGATTTTTATGCTCATGTAGGATTTTAAACCATACAATCAAAGTATTTTCCACAGCATATATTCATATTTCAACTTGTGGACTAGTTGATCCACTAACCCGAGGGATACAATCATTAAAACTTAATTTAAATTATAATTTTCATTATAATAAACTTATGGATTTTATATAGTGTTGAGTCGGGGACTTGCCCGAGCATCTGCAGTTATCCCTTGCATGGCATGACATCACGACACACGTTTTCTCTTACCCTGATTTAATTGCGAAGAAAATGCGGGTTGTGATAGCTAGTATCAGAGGGATAGGTTATTTGGCATTTGGTCAAACAACTATCTTGTGTAAATTTTAGCTGTCTTGTTCCATTGCATATACACACTAATATATCATCAATATGTCTTGTCTGAAGCATGAAAACTACACTCATAAGCATGACAAGAAGTGTACAGGGCATATTATGTAGTATGAGATTTATAATATGTGTTTGTATACGGATCCTCATAGGAGGCAACATGTGACTGTTATGTAGTATGAGATGCATACCAATCATCGTATGAATGTACATTAGATTTTATTTTTTGTTACATGCGATATTATGTAGTATGAGATGCATAATATTTCATGTGTACGCCGCTCATAATATGCATTAAGGCCTTTATTAGATTACATAACACAACATGCATGTCATAATATAGCATTAGCACACGGGTCAGGCTAAAGATTTACATGATGATATACGTACACACATGAGTTTTAAAATAAAAGAATGGTAATTCATGCATTCATGTTCTATGCACATGAGTTAAAAGGATGACGGTATATCATCCTAAGTTTAAGCATGTCATCGTTATGAAAATCCCAGAGCAAGTTAGCAGCTTGAGCAAGTATCTATACATGTATGGTCTGAACTAAGTTGTGTAGTTCTAGAGGTTAAGCTAGGTTTTGATTGGTTATTCGCTATATTTTTAGGATGCTGCCTAAACGTGTTGCGACGAGAGTAACTCCCCAGTCTAAGGGCGAGTCGTCCGGTGCACAGGGTGAGGCCGTGATTGAGGGTCTGTGTCAGAGCAATGAGGATATGTCTAGGCAGATGGTGAAGATGTAGTCGCACATCTAGGCGCTGTTGACTGTCATTTCAGGACAACAACCGAGAGTGTAGGACCCTACTGTGGGTCAAGTTGTTCCCGTTCCTCTAGCTCCTTTGGTGCCTCCAGTCCTGCTGCCACCAGAGATGAACTTTATCTCGCATTTTCAGCGGTTAGGACCTCCTACCTATGATGGTAGAGCAGACTTCATATCTTTGGATGATTGGATAATTGCAATAGAGGAGATGTTATCGTACTCCGGAAACTCTACAAACCAGAGAGTGATGGTCGCTACATACCAGCTTAAGGGTCTCACGAAAAGCTGGTGGTCGAGAGAGAAGGAGATCCTTAAGGATGGATGTTCGTGGGAGTCCTTCAAGGAGTTGTTGCTAAGGAAGTTCCTGCCATCGGTCGAGCAAGACTGCTTGATGAATAATTTTCTACACTTGAAACAAAGATAACTCACGGTTAGTGAGTATGAGATAGAGTTTAACAAGTTGAGCCGATTTGCCCCTGATTTGGTATCTTCTAAAGTTAACCGAGTTAAGCACTTTCTAGGTGGTCTTAGGAATGACATGCAACAGTTGGCTAGTGCCTATGGATCTGAGAGTTATGCGAAGGCAGTTGGAGTTGCTCTTAAGGTTGAAGATATTGACAATGCCAAGAACCGAGACATGCAGATAAGAAAAGATAAGAGGAAGTCTGAAGGTGGTAAGAACTCTCAGGAATCTGGTCCTACTTCTAGGAAAAGAAGCAAGGAGGTGTGCAACTTCTGTGGCCGGCCTGACCATCCGTTCGATAAATGTTTCAATAGATTGGGAGCATACAAGTAGGAGCAAGTGCATGCGATTTAGAGCGCTCCCAAAGGAGACTTGGTTTGTGCCGTGTGTAAGAAGAAGGGGCACGATGCTACCCTTTGTTGGTCTAAGGAAAGAGTCTGCTTCCAGTGCGGACAGAAAGGGACATTTCAAGTCAAGTTGCCCGCAAACTCAGCCCGCGCTGCAGCCAGTTCCACTTTAGGCACTGCCGCCGCCGCAACATTTAGACAAAGGGAAGGGAAAGCTGAATGTGTTTACGATGGAGGAAGCGCAGATGTTTACCCAAGTGATTTCAGGTTAGATTCTAATCTAGTTCTAGATTTTAGCTCGTAGTTGTAGCTTTGATGTTTGTTCGTTTAGTTACGTATGTGATTTTATAGGGAAGTTTAAGGTAAAGAACCGTTGGACGCGCGTTCTTTTCGATTCTGGTGCTACCCACTCGTTCGTGGCTAGGGCTTTCAAAGAACATCACTGTCTGACTCTCGACCTAATTAGCGACTCGTTTCACGTTAAGTTTCCTTCCAATGATTTGGTGGTGTCGGACCATAGTATCCGGAGTTGTCCGATCCTTTTGTGAGATTTCACAGCTTTAGCTGATTTGAAGGTGTTGCACCTGGAGGACTTTGATGTGATCTTGGGCATGGAATGGTTGTCTAGATATGATGCAGTTATCCTATGCAAAGCTAAGCATTTTGACTTCAAGAGGGACAACAACCACCCAAGAGTGTTTATGGTTTTCCACACCAGGATTACCCGATTATTTCCGCGGTACGTGCTCGGAAACTTTAGAATTCCGGTTGTTTTGCTTATTTGGTTTCTGTTTTGGAACCGTTAGTAGTTTGTCGCGCGTCGAGGATGTTCCCGTGGTGCGAGAGTTTTCAGATGTCTTCCCAGATAGCCTCCCTGGTCTTCCACGTGAGAGAGATGTGGACTTCGTTATAGATTTGGAGCTTGGTACTCATCCTATATCTAAGGCACCATACCGTATGTCCCTGCGTGAGCTGGATGAGTTTCGTACCTAGCTGGATGCGTTATTGCAGTGTGGATTTATTAGACCAAGTTCTTCGCCTTAGGGTGCTCCCATGTTGTTTGTGAAGAAGGAGGGATCTATGAGGCTATGCATCAATTATAAGGAATTGAACAAGGTAACTATCAAGAACAGATATCGCTTACCGCGGATAGCTGATTTGTTCGATCAGTTGCATGGTAGTGTAGCGTGTTCGAAGATTGATCTTCGTTCATGCTACAATCAATTGAGAATCAGTGAGTCGGATGTTCTACGGACCACCTTTCGTTCCCGGCATGGACATTTTTATTTTTTGATGATATCATTTGGATTGACGAATGCACCATCTGCCTTCATGGACATGATGAACAAAGTGTTCAAGGATTTTCTAGACCATTCTGTTGTTGTATCTATTGCTGATGTTCTGGTTTATTCCCAGAGTGCTGAGGAGCATGCCCAACACCTGCAGTTGGTTCTAACTGCTTTGAGAGAGCATAAGTTGTATGCAAAGTTGAGTAAGTGTGAGTTTTGGCTACCTTAGATTTTATTTTTGGGACATGTGGTGAATAATGATGGAATATCCGTTGACCCGAATAAGATAGCTGCCGTAATGGATTGGAAAAGACCTACCACACTTAAAGAGATAAGAAGCATCCTAGGGTTGGCAGGCTATTGGATGTGTTTTCTACGTTTAGGGTTTGCGGAAGGATTTTATACATTGTCTATGCCGCTGAATTGGCTTACGCAAAAGAATGCAGAGTTCATATAGAGCGATAAGTGTGAGGAAGCTTTTCAGGAATTGAAAAAGAGATTGTGCACTGCTCCAGTATTGACCTTGCCTACCAAAGGAATAGAGTATTCCGTGTATGTGGACTCATCGCATGTCAGGCTTGGATGTGTTTTGATGGAAGAAGGAAAGGTAATTGCTCATGGGTCAAGACAGTTAAAGATACATGAAAAGAACTACCCTACTTATGACTTAGAGTTTGCGTCAGTAATTTACGACTTGAAGTTGTGGAGACATCTTTTGTATGACACACTATGCAAGATTTACACATACCATAAGAGTTTGAAGTACTTTTTCACTCAGAAGGAATTAAATTTGCGCCAGCATAGATGTTTGGAATATATTGCGGACTATGACATCGAGATCCAATACCATCCGGGCAAAGCTAATGTGGTAGTCGATGCCCTGAGTAGGAAGAACACGCAGATCTTTGGACTTTCGGTAGAATCCTTCGTGGAGGAGTTTCTATTGATGGGTTTTTTTGTCGGAAGTAGCGACACGCCAAGCAGCTTGGAAGTAGTATATCATTCATGAATTACACTCACAAGGCTACATCAAAAGGATGATCCTGATTTGCAACACCTTCGTAGCAGAACCGAGAAAGGAGAACTACCAGACTTTTCAATCGATGATGCGGGTACCTTGAAGTATCGCAATAGATTTTATATCCTCGCAATTGAGGATATTCGAGTTAAGTTGTTCAGTGAGGCATAGGGTTCTAGTGTTGCCTACCACCCTAGTTCTACTAAGATGTATAGAGATTTGAAACATATCATTTGGTGTTATGGAATGAAGAATGATATAGCCAAGTTTGTGTCTGAGTGCTTCACCTGCAAGCGTATTAAGGCAGATCATGGACGACCTAGTGGAAAGCTGACGCATTTGGAGATTCCAAGTTGGAAGTGGGAGAGTATTTCAATGGATTTTATTACTGGTTTGCCGAGATCTCCCCGAGGACACGATTCAGTTTCGGTTATGGTGGATAAACTAACGAATTATGCTCACTTTGTGCCATTTAAGATTGATTACTTAATGAGGAAAATAACAGAGTTATATTTGGATGAGGTCATTAGACTGCATGGAGTATCGATTAGTATTGTGTTGGATCGAGATTCCAGATTTATGTCTCGTTTTTGGAAAAGTTTACAGGAAGGGTTGGGTACCGACCTCAGATATTCAACTGCCTATCATCCACAGACTAATGGTCAAACGGAGAGAGTAAATCAGATTGTGAAAGACATGATAAGATGTTACATCTTGGACCATGGAGGAGCGTGGGACGAGCGGTTGAGATTGATGGAATTCACTTATAATAAAAGTAATCAGGAGAGGTTGTAGATGACCCCGTTTGAGGCTTTGTATGAGAGACATTGTAAAACTCCCTTGTTTTGGACCGAAGTTGGTGAGGGACCATTATTGGGTCCAGAAGCTTTAAAAGAGATGAATACCTCTGTGACGCATATTCGAGAGAAGCTTCGAATAGCTCAGGAGCGTTATGAGAAGAATGCCAATCGGCGAAGGACTGAATTGGAATTTGCTGTTGGAGACATGGTTTTTCTTATAGTTTCCCCGATGTCTTGTGTTAAGAGGTTTGGAAAGAACAACAAGTTGGATCCTAGGTATGTGGGACCTTTCAAGATTATTGAACGTATTGGAATGTCAGCTTATCGGTTGGATTTGCCCGCAAAATTTCCTGGTGTGCACGATGTATTTCACCTAAGCCAGTTGCAGAAGTGTTTGCATAGCGACCAACAGTTCTTGATTCTGTGCCCCAGTTGGAGCCTAATCTTTCTTATGTTGAGATGCCTATTCGCATTCTAGATACTCAAGATCAAGTGTTGCGAAGGAAGACCATACACATGGTTAAGGTTTTGTGGTGAAACCAAGATGTGGAAAGCGCGACTTGGGAGTTGGAGTCAGCTATGATGGAGGCTCATCCTCATCTGTTCGCCTAGTTCTTTTGGTATGTATTTCGATTATATAATCCTTGGTTATTTTCTTTTATCATGAGATCTTTTGTGCGGAAAGTTTTGGGACGAAACTTTCATTTAGAAGGGGTGGCTGTAACGCCCCTAATTTTCCAAGGTTTATTTAAAATCTCTTTAGTGACGTATTTTGATGTCATGGCGTTACGTTGACGTGTACTTAGTGGGTACCGTTGTCGGAGCGTGGATTTTTCTTGTTGGTATCTGAGGTTTTGATTTGGGCATTTTAGCTTGGCTAATTTCTCCTATGTTTTGATATTCTCTTGTGAGCCGGGGTTTGTTTTGGAGCACGATGGAGCATTTTTTGGGGATATTTGGTGTTTAGACTTAGGGGAGTGTTTACCGAAATTTGGTTTGCCAGAATTCGATTTTGACTTCACAGTTGGATTCGTAGCGTCGATATTTAGCTACGGTGCGAGTTTCGTAGGATTTTGAGTTGGTTCAAGTTTCGGGTCGTTTGGACATTTATTAAGTATTTAATTATAATATAATATTATATATAGATATAAATATATATATGTGCCTTTGCGTCAAATCAAACCCTATTCATCTTCTTCTCCGTGCCGTCGGCTGTTTCATGGAAGAGAAGAAATGGCGGTGTCCCATGCTTTCAGCCGTCGAACGTGTGAATTCCAGTGGTCGGTTTCGTCGGAGGAGAGATTCGAAAAGCTCTCGTCGAGATCTACGCGTATGTGGTAAGTATTTCCCGTTTTTTGGATTCTTGGACGTTAGGGTTTGTGGTTTTGACCCTCTTTTGTCCCGAGAAGTTTCAGGATTCGTTGCTTAAGAGTTCTTGAGGCCTATCCTCATCAATGGAGCTCTCGGAGCGTCGAATTTTGGGAGTTTTGAGGTAAGTGGTGATTTTTTTCCCTTGCTAGGTTATTTCTTTCATTTCTTTCCCCTTCTTTCCCTCTTTAGATGGTAGGAGTAGTGTAGGGAGTAGCCTTGAAGAATCCATAAGATAGTGTAGAGTTCGTCCAGGAATTCACCGAGTATCAATATGTTGGTCTAGCAGAAATCCGTCGGGTATGGGATAATACCTTGGGCAATTTCATCGACTATAGGTAGATTAGCCTAAGGAGAATTTGTCGTGTATGAATTATAACTTGGGGAAATTCGCAAAATATATCAGAGTGGAACTGAGTAGAATTCGTCGAGTGAAGCCCTGTTCGTCGAGTGAAATTCATCGGGTAATAGTGTTTTCGTCGAGTGAATTCGTTGAGTGGTTGGCGTCAAGTTCGTCTAATATCGATAGATGCAACGTCAAGTTAAGGTAGATTCGTCGAGTATCCATGGTTGTGACGTTGAGTGAAGGCAAATTTGTCGAGTATACTCGACGAATTCATCGAATATGACCTAGGCTTAGAAAGCGTTGAGTGATCGGGACGCTAAGTCCTTTTCGTCGAGTATACACGCCGAATCGAGTACTGTTCGTCGTGTATCGCCGGGTGTAGCCATTTATCGTCAAGTCTAATTCGTCGAGTATTCCTTGGTTTCGTCGGGTATATTTGATGAATTTAGCTGGACTTAGAATATTTTCGCTGTTTTGTCGATTCGCCAAGTATGGGTCTTCGGGTAAATTTTTGGGTCGTTTTGTCCTCTTGTCATGAGAGTATTTTTGGTGTTAGGTATGAGGTTTTGATTGAATTTTGGAGGTGTTTTTATGGCGAGGTTGGTAGTGGATAAAGGACTACCAACATGACGCCGTTTCGTGAATCATTGCACTCGGTGGGTTTTTGTCTCTTCTTATGGACTATTGGGTTGTGTTGAACAATGTACCGTCGTGTATTTTTGAGATGTTTATTTTTTGGGTCTGTTAGTTCGTGTTGGACAATGTGGCCACCGACTCAGAACTATGGGTTTTTGCCAGTGCTAATGATTCACGTGTTTAGAGCTGCTTAGTCTCTTTTCTTCCTATTTAGTCATTTGTCGAATGTTTACTCTTGCAGATTTTATCAAAGCATGATTTCACTTCGTACTTGGTGCAATTTATCTTACTCTACTATGAAAATTCCTGCTTTACTTATTATAACTTGACTTTTTAGCTGAGGTTTATCAGTCGTTCTTATAGTTGGGGTTGGTGACCCCTTTTGCTTTCTCTTGATTACTATCTACTGATGTTTTGTTTATGAGTTGTATTTTCTTGCTAAGGTATTCTTTCTTTGAATGTCTCAGACCCAGAGAAGTAGCCGATTGAGCGGCCAGGGTTTGGTTGTGGCTTATATTCTGCAGCGGTTGCGGTTGCCTTTACCTCATCAATTGTGAGGTAGTAGTTTTGTTTTGTTTTAGTTCAGACATACATACTTTTTGTGGGTTCATGTCAGGTTGTTGACGCTCACTGGTAGTTTTCTTATAGAATGTTAAGTACTTGCTAACTGCTAAATCTATTTCTTGGTTAATGGTTGGTTTTACTTGCTCTATGAGATGATTTTATGCTAGAATTGCATGTTAGTTATTTTTAAAATATAAAAGCATCTTTTGACTATCTCATGCATAACATCACTTTAAATCAAAGTCACTATATTTTTAACTAACGTAAAAGCTATTTCTATACTTATATTAAATCTAGAGGTATGTATAATATGAGTTGTCCTGTCTGAATGTTTAAAGCTCATGTAGGATATTAAACCATACAATCAAAGTATTTTCAACAACGTATATTCATATTTCTACTTGTGCACTAGTTGATCCACTGAGCCGAGGGAAACAGTGTAACATCCCATTTCCAACTAGACCCCTAAGAGTGGTTTAGGCCATGACTAGGTCATGACAAAACCCTAGGAAGCCAGAAATGGGCCAAGAGATAGGGGACAAAAGGTGAGAGATCATCATGGTCTGCAAATAGTAGAACTCTAAACAATGGTTTAGGATGGCCATGGGCTACACCCTAACCCCAAGGCCCTACCACAACACCCCTAATACCCTGGGAGGCCCATTAGAGCCAAAAGGACCCATTGGGGTCAACCAAAGAGGCTCAGTTGACCAAGGTCAACCCTAGCCCTAAATGGGTCAAACTAGCCTACTTAGGGTCAATTGACCTACTCCTAGCCTAGAGGACCCCACCTAAGCCCTCCTAACCCTAATGTGAGGTCAAAGGGTCACTAAGGACACATTGGGGCCAGCCCTAGAGGCCAGGTTGACCCAGGTCAACTCAACCTCTTAATCTGGTCAAAGTACCCTTACTAAGGGTATGTGACCTCCAAAGTGCAGGGTAACCCTACATAACCCTACCTAGACCTTAGGGGAAGCCAGTGGGTCACCAAGGACCCATAGGGGTCAACCCAGTTGGTCATGTTGACCCAAGTCAACTCTAGCCCTAAAATGGTCAAAGTGCCCTTGTCAAGGGACATGTGACCACCAAGATGCCCAACCAACCCTATTCAAGTAACCATAGACCTTAAGGGAGTCCAATGGGCCTCTAAAGACCCAATGGGGTCAACCCAGATGGTCAAATTGGCCCGGGTCAACCCTCTTTTAGGTCAAGTCAAACCTAGCCCAAAAGGGCTAACCCAAGCCCAAGTCACTTCTCCCTTAGGCTAACCCCATTTCCATGACCATCATAACCAAGTGGGCTGCATTTAACTTGTGGGGTTGACCAGTCAACCAGAGGTGACTAGGAGAGAGAAAGGAGCTTCCCTCCATGATAATGGAGGAGAGAGAAGATGAGGAAGAGGAAGGGGAGAGTGGAAGGCCGGCCAAGGGAGGCTAACAGCCACCATTTATGGATGCAATCAACTCCTCTAGGGGAGAGGAGTTGATTCCAGCCGTTTCCCGGCCACCAAGGGGTGGATTCAGCCCCCCTCCACTCTACCCGAGCCACACCATTAATGGTGTTGATGGCCATTGAAGAACCAGCCACCCCTCTTCCCCAATTGCCATTTAAACACCATCAGGGGGCCAAGGGGAATATTTTAGAGCGTTTACCTAGAGGAGACGAGCCATCCCACTGTGCTGTTGTAGAAGCCGAGCGCCGCCGCCGTCGTCAATGGCATCCCGCCGCTCTTCCCGCATTCAGGCCGCCAAGAAGGTCCTCCTCCACCCCTTCTCTCATGGATAGATCTTAGCAATCACTAGGTTCAAGGTTCGGGCTCAATTGAGCCCGAATCCATTTCGAAATTTCATGGTTTTTCCATGAAAATCCTCCTCTCGGGATCGCCGGAAAACGGCCCTCCGGCGGCCAAGCCGCCGCCTGGCGACGGCCACCACCTCAACGGAGGTGGTGGTGGCGGCGGCCGGCCGTGGAGGCGGCCGGGTCGCCGGCGGCAGCGTCCAAAAAGTACTCCAGGCGGATCAATCTGGACCGTCGGCTGGAGGAAGGAGATGACTGGATGCCGTCTATCCATGCGCCAAGATTTGTGCAAGGGATGCATTAAACTATAGGAAATTATTTCTGGAATATTTCATTTCTGTCACACATTATACATTAAAAGGTTTTAATTTTTAAAAATACTTAGGTCTTCTGGTGGAAAAACTTTCAACACAAAAGTTGTAGCCCTCTGAGTCTATTTTATTTTAAAATTTGTTTGAACCCATGTGGGTGCATGGTATGACCAGGGCACCCATTTTGGTGGGGCATACCCTTAGGGCTAGGCAGTCATTAAATTGAGTGCCCACACTTCATCCCTAGCCCATATCAGTTGAAATTTTGGCAGGGATCCTACCCTACCTATACCTAGGACCTGCCCAAAGCTCAGAATATTTGGACACAAATTTCCTAAAGTTTTTGACTTTATTTAATAATGCTAGGGTAATTAAATTAAGTAGACAAATTACCTCCAAACCCTCCCAAATTTTGGTGAGTGGTCCCTGGGCTCATATTAGGTATCTGTATAGAGTTTCACCTAATTTGGATGTGTTTTGAATAGGTTTTGACCCAACCCTAACTATACCTTAATAAGGGCATTTTGGTCATAAAGTGCATTTCTGATTTTGAGTGACCAAATCACCACAACAGAGGCTGAAATTTGAGCCATTGACATGTTATGGCACTTAGCACCTCCCCATGGAATGTGGGGTAGTGGGGAATTGATTTGCCCTAATTTCCTAGGCCAAACCCTAAGGAGGGACCTTTTTGCCTTGTGAAGGGCATGGGTCCTAAACACCTTTGATGAACACCAAATTTTGCAAGGAGGTTCCTAGGATGTATAAAACCCTCTGTCAAAAATATTAGCTAATTTTGAAAAGGGTAGGGTCCCCAAAACCCTAACCCTAGCTTAGGACCTAAAACTTGTAGTGTAAGTTTGGGTTAGCTAAACATCTTGAAACTTAACCAAATTTGGGTAGTGATGGAAGAGGATATTTTGAGCCTCTGATAATTTACTTGAGGAGTTTTGATCAATATTTGTAGCACTTCATTTGTAACCAATAGGATTGCCCTAATTAATAATTTGGCTATTGTGGTCTCACTAATCATGGAAAGGGTATGAAACATTGGCAGAGGTAGTTTTAGGCTATACTAATCATGTATGAATTTTGATAGAATTTTTGGATAACTAGTTAGGGCATCTACTTCACAAGTGCTTTATTTTGATTACATATTAAATAATTCTTGCAAGAGCCCATTACTTATTGAAAAATCATGAAACTTGCTACATAGTGTTTCTAGCTCAATATTATCATGTGGGAATTTTTGTGGAAATATTTAATGGTTAATTAGTATACCTTGCTCATTAACCCATAAACTTGAAATTTCATGAGAAAATCTAATATAGCCTTATTTTTTATGATAAATTATGAAACTTTTACTAGGGTATTTGTAGTCCATCACAATCATCCCTGAATTTTCTCTGAATTTTTGGAGGCATTATTACTGTAAAATCTTTTAAATTGACTTTTTATGAGGTAACTTTGAAATTAAATTTAAGGGCCCAAACCTTGCTGAAAAATTTGAAGACATAGGCTTTAGAGTTGATTATGCATTTTGTAATTACCATAAATTTATTGGAATATTATCTTGTTTGAAATTGCTACTTCATGTTCAAACTTGGGCCTTTTGGATACTAGAATAAATAAATAAATTATCAGACAAATTAGGAAAATTATGGATTTCTAGATTTATGCTTCAAATATAATTTTAGTCCTCTAGTAATTATCATAGGAGTATTGGATGAGTATTTCATGTACTCCCCTTTTTACGGGTCATGTAGCTTAGGTGGTCTGCATATAGCAAAACTGCAGGAAATCATTTTGGAAATGAATTAGAGCGTGTGATGGGTTTTGATGGATTGCTGGAAGGATATGTAGAATGGGTGGCATCTATGGAAGATGAGTGAGTAGAGTGTGGTTTTTGTCTAGGGTTTAGAGGCGTTCGGGTCCGACGAAAGATCGTCCTACCCAAGGAGAGTTGGAGTCAAATCACCCTAGGATTAGCATATCGGAACATGAGAAAGTAATGGGTAAGGGAATCAACCAAAACAAATAAGTACCTTGCGAAAGGGAACGCTGTGCGTAATCCCAACACAGTTCCTAATGCCCCTTGAGAGCCCTTCACATGGAATACCGGGGGCAGTCCTGGGTTAACGTAAACTGTTTAACAAGCTGAAAAGAGTAACTTAGTAATTAGGGTTGCACATTTCACAGACACTGATGGCACCGGATGTTAGCTAGGAGTTTCGGCTCGGATGGTTAAAAGGCGGACTTTGGGTCCGGGGAGCTTCGGCTCGATTGTTTGAGACGGACGTGTTGGTCCGGGGAGCTTCGGCTCGGTTCTTGATTATGCTAATTTGCATGTGCATAAAAGGAAAGGAAATTAAGGTGGTGGGTCTTCGGTATCGGAGGGTCGATGCACCGATGCCAATACGTTGACTCGGCAAGTGTAGTTAGCACTTCGCCAACAGAAGTCCGGTGCACCAGCCGGCAAGAGTACGCAGGAGTCCGCTTCGTGCACCAAGCGTTGAGGCGTACGATAGGTCTGACCGGTAGTACTTTACTGGTTTAGAGGTGGGCAAGGCCCAACCCACCGCTTCCGTCTGCCACTACGGAGGTATCCTGGGAGGTTACGGCTCCAGAAAGGGGGAACTAAAGGTCTGTGTGCACAGAGTCGGGTGTGTGTGTTGCACTTGCATGTCCATCATACCCACTTGCATGTCATAGCATAATCGTTACCTTTAACCTTGACACCTAAAGTATAAGTGGAATGGGACGCTTATAATTAGGACCTGCAAAACGACCCCTTACTCTATAAGCTTGTGTGGGCAAGTTTATAGATTAAGGTTAATTTTGATATATATAGTTACTACTGTTTGATCACCGACACCCCAACGTATAAATTGGTATGAGACTTTTTATACGATGAGACCCTTGCAGAAGACCCCTTGGCTTATGTGTTTTCACATAAGTAAAGGATATTTTTCATATTTCAGCTTATTATCTTTATATGCTATAGAATTTGCTAGAATAGGACCGCTGCCATCTGCTTTTGATATTCTCCACCTTCAAGTCCTCCCCTTTCTTCCTCTCTGCTCGGTGCCTAGGAGCCGTGGGGGAAGGGACGGGGGATGATAGGACTTAGTCTTTTGACTAACGGTTTTCGAACCGCATCATTTAGGGGATCGTGGAGACCAGCATGGAGGAGCAGCCCCAGAGACCGGCGCGCTTGGAGGTGGGGCAGTCTAGCTCCGGAGTTCACACAGCCGGGACCGTGAGTCTCGACCTTGAGTAGTTTTTCTGCTTCCGCATGAGTGATCTTTTTGTAGTGAGGATATGATGTACCGGGCATAAGCCCGTATTTTGCTACTCTGATGTATTAATCTATGGACACTCCCTTCGTGGAGTTATTTTATTATGACATGTGATTCTCTGTGGACTGCAGTTTCCATTTACTTCTTTATGCTACTTTTCTGTGATCGAAATCGGTCGGCAGAATCGGCGCTTTGTGGTGATGACCCTTCATGGCGTGAAGGAGTCACCGCAAAACGACGGTTCTGGGTCTAAGACCCCGGTGTCGATAAGAAAAAAAAAGGGGGTATTACAAACAGTCATTCAAACTTAACTTAAATTATAATTTCGTCATAATAAACTTATGGATTTCATATAGTGTTGAGTCGGGGTCTTGCCTGAGCGTCTGCAGTTATCCCCTGCATGGCGTGGCATCACGACGCGTCATTTCTCTTACCCTGATTTATTTGCAGAGAAAATGCGGGTTGTGACACCGACTTTCGTGCCCATTGCTGCCGCCTCTTTTGGAGTAGATCTATAAGCCTGTGTAGGCGCGGAGTGATTTTCGTTCTCCTTCCTGAATTTCATTTGATAATGTGTTGGCGTTTTCCCGTTCGTGTGGATCACTGTAAAGGCCCAGTTTTGTTTTTTTGCATGGACTTACTCACCGGCCGGAGACCTACCTTTTAGAGCATCTTGCTTGAGTACTGACTCAATCTCTCTATGGTATACTTTTATCTAAGTTGTTTTTACTTCTTGATCAATTATCATCGCAAGATTCATTTCTCTTTGGGTTTTCTTGATTCCTTATTTCGCTGCCCACATGTGATGTGTCTCTCAAAGAAACCCAACATAGTTACCCTGACCTTGTGCGTCGGGCGTGGCCCTAATTACCATCGACGTGGTTGTTTAAGCCCACTAATAATAGTTTGAAGAAAGTTAGAAGAGAGTAATAAGAACCTGCCCCAGGGCAATAAGAAGAGCACCATAATAATGAACGTCTAAAAGACCACCGTAATGTTTGGGGCCCCCGACTTCCTCAAGAGTGCACACCTCTCAACATATCCCGCACAAATGCACTTTTTTTTCATTCAAGATAACTTGGTGCTACAGAGGTTGCGATAACTCCTGATGAACAATCAAGGAGATTGATTAAAGTACCGCGAGTTCCTTCCAGGAACATGACACACCACTGAGGAGTGCATAAAGCTCTTGGATGAGATTGAATTCCTCATCTGACAAGGTATTCTCGGTAGCTTCTTACAAGACCAAACCTATAACCAGCCAACACAGGTCAGAAGAGATCTGCCCCCTGCTCACCAGGATGCATAGGGGCAGGCAGGTGGTAGGACTGGTGGAGACCATAATCGGCTCCCCATTCACCTCCATCAACTCCATCGCTCAACATAGGGAAGAGCGAGATAATCAGAATGTGTAGTACACTGAGACGATCAACTTTGGGGGCAAAGATCTAAAAGGACTGCTCCTATCGCATAAGTACCCGCTAGTAATCATTGCAAAAATTGGTGACCCTTGTTTTTGTGTCAACAAAATATTGGTCGATAATGGGAGCTCTATTAACGTCATATTCATGTCCGCCCTCTGCAGCATGCGAGTACCAAAGGAAAAACTATAACCGACAACATGACCATTGTATGACTTCAACGGCAGCCTCATCCCCGTTGACGGAACAATCATTATGCCCGTGACCTTGAGAGAGTTTCTAAAGAAAGTCAATGTATAGTTCATGACAATCGAGTCAGAGTCCACGCACAATGTAATTTTCGATCATGCCCTTCAGGCAACATTCAAGGCCATCCCTTACATTCTGCACCTCTCTATAAAGTTTATCACTCTATGAGGGGTTGGAGTCGTCTGAGGTAATCAGGAGATAGATTGCTCGTGATATCTATAACAGGCAGAACTTAGACAAGGAGTGGACTCAGGATTCGACACAACCAATACCGGAGGCACAACCATCATATAACATGTACAACGATCAGGAAGATCTACGCAGGCGTAACACAAGAAGAACTAGGAACCAAGAAGGAGTGCCCTTGCTTTATTTATACTTTTTTTAGTGTGTATTTAAAAACTATCGCCAGAAACTACACAGCAAGTCCACACTTGCACACAAATGTTTATTAATTTAATTATATTTTAATTATTTCTAACTCTATCCAATTGCACGAATACTCATAGTAGTGATCACACACTACTGGCATTAAGCGCTTGCCCTTCACCTCTATAGGATATCACGACACTGTCAGGGCCTTTCTCCCTCACGGTAGACAATGGTTCAAAGCGTCTGCCCTTTTCTGAAATGTCGGGGCAAGTTCCCCCGACCACACACTACCATCTCAAAGCATCTACTCTTTTCCAGTAGAAAAGGTCATGATACCATCAAGGATTTCCCCCTTCATGGTCGCCAATGGTTCGAAGAGTCTGCCCTTCACTGGAACTCTAGGTCCAGTCCCCTGATTGCTCACTACCTGCTCAAAGCGTATGCCCTTCGCCACTATAATAGGTCACAATACCGCCATAGCCTTTCCCCTCATGGTCTCCAATGGTTCGAAGCATCCGACATGTTGGGTTTTCTCTAGGGATTACACCTCATATGTGCACAACGTAATTTGTTTCTAGAAAATCCTAACAAGAAAAAGGATCTTGCAAAAACCATTAATCAAGAAATAAAAGGCAAAATACTTGTGATCCAATGTTAGAATCTTATTATGGGTTATCTTCTGGTGGTGGTCTGAGGCTGTGTAACACCTCCCCTGTAATGGACGTATAATATGGGTCCGGCCGGGGCCCCACAACATACGAACGCCACAGCTTTAGTATTAAAAGTTGATATAGCTACCCAAACTCAAAACACTTGTCACAACACAGCGGAAAACCAAACACAACTAGAAGTTATCCACTAACCAAAAGAGTAAACAAATGGCCTTAAGGCCTTACATCAAATGTCCAAAAGTAAACAGTACATCAAACATGAATGTGCTCAGCACTCCTAATCTACCTCGGCATGCAAGCCGGACAAAAATAGTCTCAAACATACATCAATCAAAAGTAGTTCTACCAAAAGAGAAAACACTTCATGGGCTTAGGCCTTTTTGGCCGGCGTGCTAGCTCCTGCGTGCGATCCTTGCCCTGTAAAAATTATTAGTAACGTGGGTCAGCAAAGACTGACCTCAAACTGTGTAACAACACATCTCCTCCCGGCCGCCCCTAACGGACCCCGGGGAACCCTCCAACCTGCAAGTCAGCACTTCATATGCACATAAACATCTATAAATAGAAAAGCATTAAAACAGGCTCGGATGTCTCAATCATCAAACATGTTCTCTATTGGTTGAGCATATAAAGAAAAGGGCCTACTATGCAACATGAATGCAAGACCCGGGCTTCACCCAAGGCACCCTACAGCGTATGCATCTAGCACGACATCAAATCATTTGGGTACTCACATTTCCCCAATTGGCATAAAGCCGCAAACATTGAGGGAGACACAACTCCCTCACACGGCGCACAGGCCGCCACATGGAATTCTTGCCAAGGCCCCACCCGCTCGTGGGCTTAGCCCCGGGCTTGCCTGCAAGCTCTGACGTCTCATGTCAGATTTCCAACAACCACAGACTGACCGATTCTAAGAAGCCTTGCTGGACCCCACCCGCTCATGGCCTCTTTGCCCGGGCTTGCCCCAAGCTTGGCATTCTCGTCAGTCTCACAGAAGGGGACTAGTCTCGCCGGGACACTCTCCACACATGACGCACATGCCACGGGATAGCCAGCCGACCACGGAGACATAGCCACGCCTTGGCACAACACAACCAAGACTAAACACATCGCAATCCCTCTTTGTACCGCAGCGTTCCCGCGCACCAAGGAAAACATCTCCAACTCGTGCGGAGCTAACCTTGTCCACCAAGGAAACCATCTCCATTCTCATACGGAGCTAACCTTGTCCCTCAAGGAAACCATCTACCGCCACGAGGAGCTAACCTTGTCCGGGTTCGGCTACAAGTACCCTTTTCTAGCAAACGGGACAATCACCACCACAACACGAACGGCATCTTGCCGCAACGGAAATCTCTACGAATTCCTAAGTTCGTATGCAACATCACCGAGTCGGACTAACGGTCGCGACTACGGCTTCACCCACCATGCCTAATCCACTAGCGAAGCGGATCTCTAATGCAAAATATGCCGGGGACGGACTCAATCAACCCGGAGGTTCCTCTTGAACCTTGGCAAACCAAAGCCCCTCTCACTTGAGAGTTTGGTGCCCAAAAATCTAGAAGAAAACGATGCTAAAAACGTGCATCCTAAAGACCGAGAGGAGATATGTCGTTACCTTCTGACTCCTCTTTCTTGCCATGGCAAAATAGCCGGATGGAAATCTTCGCAGCGGTCTAAGCTTCACGGATCCGGACTCGGCTCGCGATTTGGAGCTCCGAAACCCTTCCTACAGCCCAAGAGTTATTCTTCTTCCTCCTTGCTCTAGTTTCTCTCAAGAACTAAGAAAGAGAAACTTGGAAAACAAATGAGGGTTTCCAACCCTGAATTCGGTCTTAACTCCCCAGGAGATGGCCTGAACCTTTAGATCCTAAAACCAGAAAAAGAATGGCCGCGATTCGCCTGGAAAATAGAAGACCTGGGCCGAACACGGCCTGGCACACGCCCGTGTCCAGGGCCGTGTGCCTCATTCGCCGTCTCAAATCGACGCGCCTGGAATCAGACACGGGCATTCGACACGCCCGTGTTCAATCCGACACGCCCGTGTCCCCAGCGACACGGCCGTGTGGCCTGCCGTGTGTCTCCAACGACACGGCCCCAACACCAACCCGAGAGGTGACACGGCCTGGGACACGCCCGTGTCCCAAGCCGTGTGCCAAGTCTCGACACCCGTCGACAGGCTTTGTGTCGACACCACAGAAAAACGTCGAGCGAAGATCGTCGACCAAGCGGGACACGCCCTATGACACGCCCGTGTCACAGGCCGTGTGCCCAGTCTCGACACTCTGTCGAGCACAAAGTGTCGACACTTGGGCCGAGTGTCGACACGGCCTCGACACGCCCTGCGACACGCCCGTGTCGCAGGCCGTGTGCCCCACTCTCGACACTCTGTCGAGCACAAAGTGTCGACACTTGGGCCGAGTGTCGACACGGCCTCGACACGCCCTGCGACACGCCCGTGTCGCAGGCCGTGTGCCCCACTCTCGACACTCTGTCGAGCACAAAGTGTCGACACTTGGGCCGAGTGTCGACACGGCCTCGACACGCCCTGCGATACGCCCGTGTCGCAGGCCGTGTGCCTCCTGCCAGAACCCAAAAAATTTTCAGCACTGCTGACTGAACCTCTTGCAAAAACTGGGGTGTTACAACTCTCCCCCACTTAACAGAATTTCGTCCCGAAATTACAAAACAAAAGTGTACAAAACTTAAATTGTACCTGACAAAAATAGTTCTGGATAATCTTCTAGCATGGCCTGTTCTCGCTCCCACAAGAACTCCTCACGACCGCAGTTGTCCCAACGAACTTTCACCAGTTTAACTTCTTTATTCCGCAACTGCCGAATCTCCGAATCCTCTATAGCGATTGGAAGGACTCGCGTCCTCAAGTCTTCCTCAATCGGCACCGATGCCGGCTCAATCACCACGCTAGCCTCCACCAAGGCTTTCCTCAACACAGAGACGTGGAAGACGTCATGTAATCCACTCAAATCTGCGGACAACGCCAACCGATAGGCTGCTTCTCCTACCCGCTCAACAATTTCAAAAGGCCCCAAAAACCTTGGACTCAACTTCTTGAGTCGGCGAATCCGCGAGACGCCTTTGAACGGCTTGACCTTCAGATAAACCCAATCACCAACTGCAAATTCTAACTTCCGATGACGAGCATTGAAATATTTTGCTTGTCTGTCTTGTGCCACCTTCATACGCTCTTGGATGGTCCGTACCATCTCACAAGCGTCAGCTACCGCATCCTTTCCCAGAAGTTTGGTGTCTCCCGCCTCTGCCCAAGACATTGGCGTTCGACACCGCCTCCCATACAAAGCTTCGTAAGGCGCCATCTTTATGCTCGCTTGAAAACTATTGTTGTACGCAAATTCTACCATGAAGAGGTGATCCTCCCACCTCTTGCCAAAATCAAGAACGCACATCCTCAACATATCCTCCATAGTACGGTTCGTTCTCTCCGTTTGCCCATCGGTTTGAGGATGGAACGCCGTAATGAACTTTAGCTTCGTGCCCAAGCTCTTTTGAACCAGTCTCCAGTCCTTGGACGTAAACCGTCCATCGCGATCACTAACTATGCTCTTAGGAATTCCGTGCAGTCGCACAATGTTGCGAACATACAACTCCACCAGCTTCTCCACGCTGTCCTCTTTCCGATTTGGGATGAAGTGAGCCACCTTGGTTAGGCGATCCACGATCACCCAAATAGCATCATTCCCATGCTGCGATCTAGGCAACCCATGCACAAAGTCCATGGAGATGTCCTCAAATTTCCATTCAGGAATTGGAAGGGGCTTCAGGAACCCGCCCGGTTTCTGACATTCGGCCTTCACCAAGGCACATGTTTGGCAACGACTCACATACAAAGCCACATCTCGCTTCAACCCCGGCCACCAAAAGGATTTCTTCATATCCAAGTACATCTTTGTACTGCCCGGGTGAATGGAGTACTTCGAGAAGTGAGCCTCAAACATCAACTCCTCACGGAGATTGCCAAACTGCGGTACACAAACCCTTCCATCCTTTCTCAAGATTCCCCCGATCATCTCCCAGGTGCTGCTCTCGCCCGTTTGAGCCTCCAGCACAAAAGGTTGAAACTCCACATCTAATCGAGTCGCTTCCCGAATACGATCGGACAAGTCGTTTTGCACTTCAATCAAGTTCAACCGAGCTACGCTAGACTCGCCTCGCGCAACACATTCCAATCCAAGGGACTCCCATTCCCGTACCAACCGCTCATCATGAGCTTCGATCCAATATCCTTGCCCCGAGTACTTTCTACTCAACGCATCCGCCACCACATTGGCTTTACCCGGCGTATACTGGATCGCCACTTCGTAGTCTCCAAGAAACTCAACCCATCTGCGTTGCCGCATGTTCAAGTCCTTTTGATCCAAGAGATACTTCAGGCTTTTATGGTCCGTGAAGATCTCCACTCTTGCGCCATACACATAGTGTCGCCAAATTTTCAATGCGAAGATTACCGCCGCCAACTCCAAATCATGGACGGGGTAATTCCTCTCATGAGGTTTCAGCTGTCTAGACCCAAAAGCTATCACCTTCCCATGTTGCACCAAAACGCAACCCAAACCGCATCCCGATGCGTCACTGAAAATTTGAAATCCATCGGTCCCTTGCGGTAAACTCAGGATCGGAGCCATCATAAGCCTCTCCTTTAGTGCCTCGAATGCTTGACCGCACTCTTGGGTCCACACAAATTTATGGTCTTTGCGAGTGAGAGAGGTGAGGGGTAGAGCTATCTTCGAGAAATTCTCCACGAATCTCCTATAATACCCGGCTAGTCCAAGAAAACTTCGGACTTCCGCCACGGTCCTCAACACCGGCCAATCTCTGATGGCCTCCACCTTCGCTGGATCCACTGCCACCCCATCACCACTAATCACGTGGCCCAAAAATGCCACCTTCTCCAACCAAAACTCGCATTTGGAGAATTTTGCATACAACTCATTCTCCCTCAACACTTGCAAAACTATTCTCAAGTGGGTCTCATGCTCCACTTCCGACTTGGAGTACACCAGGATGTCATCAATGAAGACAACCACAAACGAATCCAAGTAATCCCGAAATACTCGATTCATCAGATCCATGAACACCGATGGTGCATTCGTCAACCCGAACGACATCACCGTAAACTCAAAGTGTCCATACCTTGTACCAAAGGCAGTTTTGGGTATGTCCTCATCCCGAATTCGTAGCTGATAGTATCCCGACTTCAAGTCCAACTTCGAATATACCACTGACCCCACCAATTGGTTAAACAGGTCGTCTATCCGAGGGATCGGATACTTATTCTTGACGGTCAACTTATTGAGCTCTCGGTAGTCTATGCACAGGCGCATGCTACCGTCTTTCTTCTTTACAAACAACACCGGTGCGCTCCACGGTGAAGAACTGAGTCTAATATACCCTTGCTCCAACAGTTCCTGTAACTGTACCTTAAGTTCCGCCAACTCCTTTGGTGCCATCCTAAATGGAGGACGTGACACCGGTCTAGCCTCCGACATTAACTCGATCGAGAAGTCGATCTCCCGCCGAGGAGGCGCTCCAGGAAGTTCATCCGGAAATACATCCTTGAACTCTGCCACCACAGGCACTTCCTCAAAAGACAGTTGGGAGAGACGAACCTCCAATAACGCTACAAGCGCTACACCACCCTGGTTAACCGCCCGCACCAACTGCATGGCCGAAATCAGGGAACAGGCCACTCCACAAAGGCCCTCAAATTTGACTTCCGTTTTCCCCTTACTCCTTAGAGTCACTACCTTGGATAAACAATCAATGCTGTCGCGCTGCTCTGCAAGCCAGTCCATGCCCAAAATGACATCGAACTCTACTAATGGTAACACTGCTGCTTCCAGAGCGAAGACAACCCGTCTAGCTCCCAACAAATGTGCCCTTTAGCCCCGGTGGTCATAGATGACCCATTGGGCATGCGCACTCTCAGCTCTGCTCCCGACGAGAAAGACTCAACTCCTATCCTCCGGATGAAGCTCTCCGCAAGAAAGGAGTGTGATGCTCCCGTATCAAACAATACCCTAGCGGGGTATCCGGAAACTAACACAAAGCCTACAACATAGACATTACACAAAAGTCTAAAAGGATGAAGCACAAAATTTAAACTTAAATTTTCTTCATACATGTCACCACATCAGTCTGGCGGATCGCTTCTTGCTGTCCAAGGTTGTAAGCCCTTGGTTGCACCGGTTGGAACCGAGAAGCGCTCGACTCCGCCATCTTTCCTTTCTCTGCAGCACTGGGGCCCGAGCGCACAGACTGCTCCTGCTTTGACTCTTGCCCCGCTCCCCCTTGCTGACAAGCACGGGCTATGTGCCCAACCTTACCGCAGTTGTAGCACGTCGGCGGTCCCCTAGAGTGGGAACCCCCAGGCGTCCAGTTGCTCCTCTCACCAGATCTGGAAGTGTAAGGCTTCTTCCTCCACCTACTCCCATCAGACTTACTATGCGATTGGGAAGGATTCCCTTCCCCTTGCTTGGGAGTAAAACCCTTACGGCGTTGGGTTCGCTCCAAATCATTCTCCAAACTCCTGGCGGCTTCAACTAGCTCATTAAATCCCGCCCTCTTCATGGAGATGAGGGGTTGTCTCAGATTCTCCCTCAAACCTTGGTAGAAGAGGTTATCCCTCTCTACATCATCCGCCATTGTCGTTCCCGCATAACGACCAAAACGGGTGAACTCTTGCACGTACTCATCCACTGTTTTGTCTCGCTGCATTAGATGCAGAAACTGCCTCTGCAGGGCCAACCGAGTTGAGACTGGGATATACCTCTTAAGAAAAGCGTCCCCAAACTCTTCCACTGACGGGGTGCGTCCCGGGAACTGGCGGCCGCTATGGGCCACCCACCATAACTTGGCATCTCCTTCCAACATGAACGCCGCATACTCCGCTTTCTTTTCCTCTGGCGTCTCTGCCGCCCTTAACAGTTCTTGAATACGAACCCACCAGTCCTCCGCGTCCGTTGGCGCTCCAACACCCTTGAAAGACGGGGGATGGAAACTCAGGAAGTACTTCATGTGCCGATCCCCATGTCCGACAACTACCCTCTCCGCCAAAGGCTCCACTCGCCTGGCTTCTCCTCCTGGCACGGCCGTTGCCGTATCTGGTGTGGCAGGGGTTGCCACCTGAGCTGCAGCCGCCGCTTGGGCTGCCACCATCGCTTCTACAAGCATACGGCAGAAGTTGGCCGGGTTTACACCCGTGCCCAAAAGGCCTGGAGCAGTAGCACTGCTCGCCGAGAGATCATCCCTTGCTCTTGAAGTGCCCGCCTCGTTGCTTGCACTCTTCAGGAAGACAAGAAATAAGGGATTAGTCTCCAATCTCAAGACTAAAACATAAGGACACTCATGGTCCCGCGTTACTCTTATGTGGATAACTTCTCTACGCACTAACCTTGAATCTAACCTCGCTCTGATACCAAATTGTAACATTTCCCCTGTAATGGACGTATAATATGGGTCCGGCCGGGGCCCCACAACATACGAACGCCACAGCTTTAGTATTAAAAGTTGATATAGCTACCCAAACTCAAAACACTTGTCATAACACAGCGGAAAACCAAGCACAACTAGAAGTTATCCACTAACCAAAAGAGTAAACAAATGGCCTTAAGGCCTTACATCAAATGTTCAAAAGTAAATAGTACATCAAACATGAATGTGCTCAGCACTCCTAATCTACCTCGGCATGCAAGCCGGACAAAAATAGTCTCAAACATACATCAATCAAAAGTAGTGCTACCAAAAGAGAAAACACTTCATGGGCTTAGGCCTTTTTGGCCGGCATGCTAGCTCCTGCGTGCGATCCTTGCCCTGTAAAAATTATTAGTAACGTGGGTCAGCAAAGGCTAACCTCAAACTGTGTAACAACACATCTCCTCCCGGCCGCCCCTAACGGACCCCGGGGAACCCTCCAACCTGCAAGTCAGCACTTCATATGCACATAAACATCTATAAATAGAAAAGCATTAAAACAGGCTCGGATGTCTCAATCATCAAACATGTTCTCTATTTGTTGAGCATATAAAGAAAAGGGCCTACTATGCAACATGAATGCAACACCCGGGCTTCACCCAAGGCACCCTACAGCGTATGCATCTAGCACGACATCAAATCATTTGGGTACTCACATTTCCCCAATTGGCATAAAGCCGCAAACATTGAGGGAGACACAACTCCCTCACACGGCGCACAGGCCGCCACATGGAATTCTTGCCAAGGCCCCACCCGCTCGTGGGCTTAGCCCCGGGCTTGCCTGCAAGCTCTGACGTCTCATGTCAGATTTCCAACAACCACAGACTGACCGATTCTAAGAAGCCTTGCTGGACCCCACCCGCTCATGGCCTCTTTGCACGGGCTTGCCCCAAGCTTGGCATTCTCGTCAGTCTCACAGAAGGGGACTAGTCTCGCCGGGACACTCTCCACACATGACGCACCTGCCACGGGATAGCCAGCCGACCACGGAGACATAGCCATGCCTTGGCACAACACAACCAAGACTAAACACATCGCAATCCCTCTTTGTACCGCAGCGTTCCCGCGCACCAAGGAAAACATCTCCAACTCGTGCGGAGCTAACCTTGTCCACCAAGGAAACCATCTCCATTCTCATACGGAGCTAACCTTGTCCCTCAAGGAAACCATCTACCGCCACGAGGAGCTAACCTTGTCCGGGTTCGGCTACAAGTACCCTTTTCTAGCAAACGGGACAATCACCACCACAACACGAACGACATCTTGCCGCAACGGAAATCTCTACGAATTCCTAAGTTCGTATGCAACATCACCGAGTCGGACCAACGGTCGCGACTACGGCTTCACCCACCATGCCTAATCCACTAGCGAAGCGGATCTCTAATGCAAAATATGCCGGGGACGGACTCAATCAACCCGGAGGTTCCTCTTGAACCTTGGCAAACCAAAGCCCCTCTCACTTGAGAGTTTGGTGCCCAAAAATCTAGAAGAAAACGATGCTAAAAACGTGCATCCTAAAGACCGAGAGGAGATATGTCGTTACCTTCGACTCCTCTTTCTTGCCATGGCAAAATAGCCGGATGGAAATCTTCGCAGCGGTCTAAGCTTCACGGATCCGGACTCGGCTCGCGATTTGGAGCTCCGAAACCCTTCCTACAGCCCAAGAGTTCTTCTTCTTCCTCCTTGCTCTAGTTTCTCTCAAGAACTAAGAAAGAGAACTTGGAAAACAAATGAGGGTTTCCAACCCTGAATTCGGTCTTAACTCCCCAGGAGATGGCCTGAACCGTTAGATCCTAAAACCAGAAAAAGAATGGCCGCGATTCGCCTGGAAAATAGAAGACCTGGGCCGAACACGGCCTGGCACACGCCCGTGTCCAGGGCCGTGTGCCTCATTCGCCGTCTCAAATCGACGCGCCTGGAATCAGACACGGGCATTCGACACGCCCGTGTTCAATCCGACACGCCCGTGTCCCCAGCGACACGGCCGTGTGGCCTGCCGTGTGTCTCCAACGACACGGCCCCAACACCAACCCGAGAGGTGACACGGCCTGGGACACGCCCGTGTCCCAAGCCGTGTGCCAAGTCTCGACACCCGTCGACAGGCTTTGTGTCGACACCACAGAAAAACGTCGAGCGAAGATCGTCGACCAAGCGGGACACGCCCTGTGACACGCCCGTGTCACAGGCCGTGTGCCCAGTCTCGACACTCTGTCGAGCACAAAGTGTCGACACTTGGGCCGAGTGTCGACACGGCCTCGACACGCCCTGCGACACGCCCGTGTCGCAGGCCGTGTGCCCCACTCTCGACACTCTGTCGAGCACAAAGTGTCGACACTTGGGCCGAGTGTCGACACGGCCTCGACACGCCCTGCGACACGCCCGTGTCGCAGGCCGTGTGCCCCACTCTCGACACTCTGTCGAGCACAAAGTGTCGACACTTGGGCCGAGTGTCGACACGGCCTCGACACGCCCTGCGACACGCCCGTGTCGCAGGACGTGTGCCTCCTGCCAGAACCCAAAAAATTTTCAGCACTGCTGACTGAACCTCTTGCAAAAACTGGGGTGTTACAGGCTGGGTTATGGAGTTCACACAAAAATCGATCTGCGACTCTACAGAAGTCTACATGAATGCCGAAAAATTATACAGTCTTGTCAAATAAGATCTGAGTCAGAGAAGAAATGCCTCGTCATCTCCACAATTGCCTTGAACGCTCCTCCCACAGCTTGTCTATAGGACCTTCAACCAGGAATCACTCCTCGATGCAAACATTGGAGCACTCATGCTCAAACAGGACTCTGACAGCGAGTACATCAATGCTACATCCAATCTTCCGCTCCACCATACGAAGAGTCTTCCCTTGGCCTTGCTTGAAGGTGATTTTGCGCTCATCCTTCAACAAGGCTCCACTTTCATGGTCATCACCTCCACCAAAATCTCCTCAGAAAGCTAGGAATGACCCTACATGTAGGCCACAAAATATTTGTACTTGGAGACTCCTGCAACCATTAGCTCACAACATACTCGAATAGGAAGAGTCTCTCCACCTTGGTCCACGGAAAGCCTAGCTCATTGTCCTTGTGGATCACCTCTCCTTGCACCTTCTCCAAAAGCGAATCTTTGTTACAGCCAGACAAATGGATGGCGTTGATTTACAGTAGGTGGGGATGTTTTCTTGTGATTGCAACAGGTGGCGCAGATCCATTAAATACTTATCTCACCGAGTTTCATTCTCACCATTGGATAGGAGTGCAACATTTAATATTTCTAGATTTTCATTACTTTGTAATAGTGACGGTCAAATGGATTGACCTATAAGTAGCCCTTCCTGTAATAGAACTGTTATGCATGGATTAATGAATAAAGTTGTTCTCTCTTTCTATACCTCTTGTAAAAGTAGCAAACACGCAGCTAACAAACAGGCAGAAATTTGAATATTTGAAAGTTTTTATTATCCAAAAAGATATCATTTACAAAGGTATGACCTCTCTTTTATAGAATGAAGGAGATAGGAGAGAGTACAAACAAATAATGTGGGACTAAAAATGTACAGGGCTGAGCGGCTAGAAATTAAAGAGACCGCACAGGCCGCGCGGTTAGACAACTGGGCTAACCGCTCGGCAACTCCAGCAGGAAGAGAACACGCCGCAATAGGAGACCGATAGACCGCTCGGTATCCAGGCTTCTGAGAGAGACCGCCAGACCGCTCGGACTACAAACAACAACAGTCTGAATACGAACCTGCTAGAAAGGAACCGCTAGACCGCGCGGTCAACAACCCGCCAGACAAGACCGCAAGGCCGCCCGTCTAATACTTCAACACTCCCCTCAAGTTGGAGCATAGATATCAATCATGCTCAGCTTGTCACAAATGTGAAAGAAGGAAGTAGACCGGTTTTGTGAAGATATCCGCCAATTCTTGTCGGAGGTGACAAACGGAGTACAAATCTGTTTCTTCAAAACCTCTTCCCGAATGAAGTGGCAGTCGACCTCTATATGTTTTGTTCTCTTATGGAAGACCAGATTTTTGGATAGTAATATAGCGTCCTTGTTTTCACAGAACATAGGAAGAGGATAGTCATAGACCTCTCCTAGGTCAAGCATGAGATCCCGCAACCACTTTAACTCACACGTGGTTGACTCCATACTCCGGTATTCGGCTTCTGCACTGGATCTGGAGACAACAGACTATTTCTTGCTCTTCCAACTCACAAGATTTCCTCCAACAAAAGTGCAAAAACCTGATGTGGATTTACGATCGCCTTTATCATCCGCATAGCTTGAATCTGAGTAGGGTTCAACCCTCAGATGACCATTCCTCTGAAAAATTAGCCCTTTGCCCGGTGCTGCTTTGACATACTCTAAAATCTTCAAGGCAGACTGAAGATGACACTCCCTGAGAGCTTGCATAAACTGACTAACCTTGCCTACAACATATGAGATGTCGGGTCTGGTCACCGTGAGATAGATGAAGTTGCCCACCAAACGTCTGTACCTCGTGACATCAGATAGAAGAGGCGAGTCATCCGTCCATGTTTTGTCTTCTCCAATAGCCATGGGAAACCGGGCCGTTTTGGCACTGTCAATCCTGCCTCTTGTAGAAGATCAAGGGCATACTTTCGTTGGGAGAGAACCAACGAGTCAAGCTTCCGAGAGATTTCTATTCCCAAAAGTATTTCGGATAGCCCATATCCTTCGTAACCAGGTGTTGACGGAGGTGTTTCTCGTCAAGTCCACCCCAGCTTGGTCATCACCAGTAAGAAGAATATCATCCACATACACTGCCAAAACCACCAGTCCCGAGGCGGTTTTGCGAATAAATAAGGAGAGATCGGCCGAACTCCTTGCAAAGACGATGGTAGCCACAATGCCACTGAACTTGTCGAACCACGCCCGAGGGCTCTGATTTAGGCCATAAATGTCCTTCTTCAAATGGCATACTCTTGTCTCCCCCCGAGCAACATACCCAGGAGGTTGCTCCATGTAGACGTCCTCCTGAAGATCCCCATAGAGAAAGGCATTCTTGACATCAAGCTGGGAAATAGCCCAATCCCTGTTGACAACCACAGAGAGAAGAACCCGGATGGTACTGAGGCGAGCAACCAGAGAGAAAGTGTCAAAGTAATCAATGCCATAAGTCTGAGTGAAGCCTTTGGCCACCAGTCGGGCCTTGTGGCGATCCACAGTGCCGTCGGGGCGAAATTTCACAACAAACACACAACGACAGCCAACCACATCAATACCCACTGGTGGAGGAACAAGGGTCCAGATACCCCTTTCAGTAAGAGTAGCCATCTCTTCATCCATGACAGATTTCCAATGAGGAATAGGAAGAGCCTCCTGCTAGGTGCGGGGAGTGGTAGTAGCGGAGATAGCTAAGGCAAAACACCTGCGAGAAGGAGAAAGCCGATCATAGGAAACAACTGCCGCAAGCGGGTGTTGAGTACACGCCCGCACCCCTTTGCGAAGAGCAATGGGAAGATCCAGGTCGACGCGTGCCTCAGCGACCGGAGCGTCCGTGGCGGAGAAGGATAGCCCGGGACTAGAGAGAGACGGCTGCGGAGAAGAGGGAGAAGTTGTAGGGGGTGAGACGGACAGAGGAGGAGAAGGAGGAGGAGATGAGGTAAGAGGGGAGACATCGATAGGCGTGGAAGGAACTGAGAGAGGCGGTGGAGAAGCAGAGATATCAGGAGGAAGAGGGGATTCAAGAGAGAAGTAGGATGCATTCTCGAAGAAGGTCCTCCCGCATTCAGGCCGCCAAGAAGGTCCTCCTCCACCCCTTCTCTCATGGATAAATCTTAGCAATCACTAGGTTCAAGGTTCGGGCTCAATTGAGCCCGAATCCATTTCGAAATTTCATGGTTTTTCCATGAAAATCCTCCTCTCGGGATCGCCGGAAAACGGCCCTCCGGCGGCCAAGCCGCCGTTTGGCGACGGCCACCACCTCAACGGAGGTGGTGGTGGCGGTGGCCGGGGAGGCGGCCGGGTCGCCGGCGGCAGCGTCCAGAAAGGACTCCAGGCGGGATCAATCTGGACCGTCGGCTGGAGGAAGGAGATGACTGGATGCCGTCTATCCATGCGCCAAGATTCGTGCAAGGGATGCATTAAACTATAGGAAATTATTTCTGGAATATTTCACTTCTGTCACACATTATACATTAAAAGGTTTTAATTTTTAAAAATACTTAGGTTCTTCTGGTGGAAAAACTTTCAACACAAAATTTGTAGCCCTATGAGTCTATTTTATTTTAAAATTTATTTGAACCCATTTGGGTGCATGGTCTGACCAGGGCACCCATTTTGGTGGGGCATACCCTTAGGGCTAGGCAGTCATTAAATTGAGTGCCCACACTTCATCCCTAGCCCAAATCAGTTGAAATTTTGGCAGGGAGCCTACCCTACCTATACCTAGGACCTTCCCAAAGCTCAGAATTTTTTGACACAAATTTCCTAAACTTTTTGACTTTATTTAATAATGCTAGGGTAATTAAATTAAGTAGAAAAATTACCTCCAAACCCTCCCAAATTTTGGTGCGTGGTCCATGGGCTCATGTTAGGTATCTGTATAGAGTTTCACCTAATTTGGATGTGTTTTGAATAGGTTTTGACCCAACCCTAACTATACCTTAATAAGGGCATTTTGGTCAAAAAGTGCATTTCTAATTTTGAGTGACCAAATCACCTCAACAGAGGCTGAAATTTGAGCCACTGACTTGTTATGGCACTTGGCACCTCCCCATGGAATGTGGGGTAGTGGGGAATTGATTTGCCCTAAGTTCCTAGGCCAAACCCTAAGGAGGGACCTTTTTGACTTGTGAAGGGCATGGGTCCTAAACACTTTTGATGAACACCAAATTTTGCAAGGGGTTCCTAGGATGTGTAAAACCCTCTGTCAAAAATATTAGCTAATTTTGAAAAGGGTAGGGTCCCCAAAACCCTAACCCTAGCTTAGGACCTAAAACTTGTAGTGTAGGTTTGGGTTAGCTAAACATCTTGAAACTTAACCAAATTTGGGTAGTGATGGAATGAGAATATTTTGAGCCTCTGATAATTTACTTGATGAGTTTTGATCAATATTTGTAGCACTTCATTTGTAACCAATAGGATTGCCCTAATTAATAATTTGACTATTGTGGTCTCACTGCCCATGGAAAGGGTATGAAACATTGGCAAAGGTAGTTTTAGGCTATACTAATCATGTATGAATTTTGATAGAATTTTTGGATAACTAGTTAGGGCATCTACTTCACAAGTGCTTTATTTTGATTACATATTAAATAATTCTTGCAAGAGCCCATTACTTATTGAAAATCATGAAACTTGCTACATAGTGTTTCTAGCTCAATATTATCATGTGGGAATTTTTGTGGAAATATTTGATGGTTAATTAGTATACCTTGTTCATTAACCCATAAACTTGAAATTTCATGAGAAAATCTAATATAGCCTTATTTTTTTATGATAAATTATGAAACTTTTACTAGAGTATTTGTAGGGCATCATAATCATCCCTGAATTGTTTCTGAATTTTTGGAGGCATTATTACTGTAAAATCTTTTAAATTGACTTTTTATAAGGTAACTTTGAAATTAAATTTAAGGGACCAAACCTTGCTGAAAAATTTGAAGACTTAGGCCTTAGAGTTGATTATGAATTTTGTAATTACCATAAATTTATTGGAACATTATCTTGTCTGAAATTGCTACTTCATGTTCAAACTTGGGCCTTTTGGATACTAGAATAAATAAATAAATTATCAGACAAATCAGGAAAATTATGGATTTCTGGATTTATGCTTCAAATATCATTTTAGTCCTCTAGTAATTATCATAGGGGTATTGGATGAGTATTTCATGTACTCCCCTTTTTACGGGTCATGTAGCTTAGGTGGTCTGCATATAGCAAAACTGCAGGAAATCATTTTGGAAATGAATTAGAGCGTGTGATGGGTTTTGATGGATTGCTGGAAGGATATGTAGAATGGGTGGCATCTATGGAAGATGAGTGAGTAGAGTGTGGTTTTTGTCTAGGGTTTAGAGGCGTTCGGGTCCGACGAAAGATCGTCCTACCCAAGGAGAGTTGGAGTCAAATCACCCTAGGATTAGCATATCGGAACATGAGAAAGTAATGGGTAAGGGAATCAACCAATAACAAATAAGTACCTTGCGAAAGGGAACGCTGGGCGTAATCCCAACACAGTTCCTAGTGCCCCTTGAGAGCCCTTCACAGGGAATACCGGGGGCAGTCCTGGGTTAACGTAAACTGTTTAACAAGCTGAAAAGAGTAACTTAGTAATTAGGGTTGCACATTTCACAGACACTGATGGCACCGGATGTTAGCTGGGAGTTTCGGCTCGGATGGTTAAAAGGCGGACTTTGGGTCCGGGGAGCTTCAGCTCGATTGTTTGAGACGGACGTGTTGGTCCGGGGAGCTTCGGCTCGGTTCTTGATTACGCTAATTTGCATGTGCATAAAAGGAAAGGAAATTAAGGTGGTGGGTCTTCGGTATCGGAGGGTCGATGCACCGACGCCAATACGTTGACTCGGCAAGTGTGGTTAGCACTTCGCCAACAGAAGTCCGGTGCGCCAGCCGGCAAGAGTACGCAGGAGTCCGCTTCGTGCACCAAGCATTGAGGCGTACGATAGGTCTGATCGGTAGTGCTTTACTGGTTTAGAGGTGGGCGAGGCCCAACCCACCGCTTCCGTCTGCCACTACGGAGGTATCCTGGGAGGTTACGGCTCCAGAAATGGGGAACTAAAGGTCTGTGTGCACAGAGTCGGGTGTGTGTGTTGCACTTGCATGTCCATCATACCCACTTGCATGTCATAGCATGATTGTTACCTTTAACCTTGACACCTAAAGTATAAGTGGAATGAGACGCTTATACTTTAGGGCCTGCAAAACGACCCCTTAGTCTATAAGCTTGTGTGGGCAAGTTTATAAATTATGGTTAATTTTGATATATATAGTTACTACTGTTTGATCACCGACACCCCAACGTATAAATTGGTATGGGACTTTTTATACGATGGGAGCCTTACAGAAGACCCCTTGGCTTATGTGTTTTCACATAAGTAAAGGTTACTTTTCATATTTCAGCTTATTGTCTTTATATGCTATAGAATTTGCTAGAATAGGACCGCTGCCATCTGCTTTTGATATTCTCCACCTTCAAGTCCTCCCCTTTCTTCCTCTCTGCTCGGTGCCTAGGAGCCATGGGGGAAGGGGCGGGGGATGATAGGACTTAGTCTTTTGACTAACGGTTTTCGAACCGCATCATTTAGGGGATCGTGGAGACCAGCATGGAGGAGCAGCCCGAGAGACCGGTGCTCTTGGAGGTGGGGCAGTCTAGCTCCGGAGTTCACACAGCCGGGACCGTGAGTCTCGACCTTGAGTAGTTTTTCTGCTTCCGCATGAGTGATCTTTTTGTAGTAAGGATATGATGTACCGGGCATAAGCCCGTATTTTGCTACTCTGATGTATTAATCTGTGGACACTCCCTTCGTGGAGTTATTTTATTATGATATGTGATTCTCTGTGGACTGCAGTTTCCATTTACTTCTTTATACTACTTTTCTGTGATCGAAATCGGCCGGCAGAATCGGCGCTTTGTGGTGATGACCCTTCATGGCGTGAAGGAGTCACCGCAAAACGACGGTTCTGGGCCTAAGACCCCGGTGTCGATAAGAAAAAAAAAGGGGGTCTTACAAGTGGTATCAGAGCCAGACCTCGATCGAAAAGTAGCAGTCCACAACCCTGGGTCACCCCCGTGCGAGTTTAGTTTGGGGACAAACTAAGCAGCGGAAGCAGTGGTGTGCCCATATGGGGGATCACATGTAAATTGTCCACTTTCATTAGGCATTGAGTCGATTACCTACTAATGTAGTTCGTTTTGCAGCCCCCAGCTTAGCCCACCCCACAAGGTGGAGCTCAGCAGACCCCAGATATTGCACCACCTCCCATGGTCCCCACACCCTTCCTTCAGTCAGACATGGGGCAGACCCTTACAGCTATCCTTGAGGCCTTCCGGGCTCAGCAGGCTCCAACCCAGCAGCCAAACCCAGGGGCCAACTGGATGAGCACCTTCCGAGGACTCTCTCCCCCATCATACTTGGGGACAGAGTCGGCAGTGCGGACAGAGGAGTGGCTGGATGTTATGTATGAGATGTTGACTGGGATACGATGCCCTTGGGAGGAGAGGGTGGCCCTGGTGGTATCTTGCTTGGAGTCCCATGCTAAGAGGTGGTTGAAGACGCTGTTGGACACGACATTTGCTGATAGGGAGATTGCAGAAATCACTTGGGAGGAATTCAGGGCCACGCTGCTGGAGCACTTTGTTCCGCAGTCGGCCAGGGACGAGTTGGAGGAGCGGTTCTTGCAGCTGAGGCAGGGCACCAGGACGGTGGTGGAGTACCACCGAGAGTTCGATCATTTGGCCGATATGTGGGCTCTTACCAGCTGGACGAAGCAGGTTACGTCAAGAGGTTTTATAAGGGCCTAAAAGAGGAGTTGAGGGAGGCCTTGCTGTTTGTCTCTGACGGGCATATCTCCCGGATTTTGGAGATGGCGAAGAGGATTGAGGCCGATTGGCACGCCACTCGGGGCCGGAAGCGGCAAGCGGAGGATCAGGGCCGGAGGGCCCGAAATGATCAGTGGCGAGGCGTCATACCAGATGGGAGAAGGACAGAGGAGCAGCCTCGTCAGGAGGTGAGGCAGGAGCCGAGAGAGCAGGTGGTTTTGGCCCCTCAATCTCTCCGGATTTAGGAGATGCCGAGACCCGGGGGCATGGCGTATCCCCCGCCGGAGTGCTTCCATTGTCATCAGGTGGGACACCTCCGGAGAAACTGCCCCATGAGGGGGGCACCACCTCCAGCACCACAGGGTGGCCCACCTGCCCAGCATTTCGGAGGCCGAGGAAGCGGCCGAGGACGTGGTTACCAGGGAGGAGACCGGAGACAGGAAAGGGAGCAGGCATATGCCTTGGATCTGGCACAGCCTCGAAATCCAGAGCGGGTCATCACAGGTAAGCTAAGATGTTTTAAATTGTTTAAGCTAAATTCCCGTTCTCAATTATCCAACAAGTAGAACTGCCCTAAGCAGAATGAATAGCAAAGAAAACCTGTCATAAAATACTAAGACCTTTAATCATCACAGGTATAGTCTGCATCAGCGGCAAGCCCGCCTATACTCTGTTCGACACGGGTGCCTCGCACTCGTTTGTGTCGGAGGCCTTTCTGGAAGGGCTGGAAGGAGTGGAATGGTTCACAGGCCGGTTGAGTAGAGTGCGTCTACCCGACGGACCGAAGATACTCACCACAGCCCACTGCAGTATGAAGACGGAGATTGGTGGAAAGTCGTTCGAAGTTTCGGCAATGGTCCTGAGGATGCCAGTCTTCGAGCTGATCCTGGGCATGATTTGGCTACAGTGGAACCATGCCCAGATCGATTGTCAAGCGAAGAGGATCACCGTGAGGCACGGGGACTCTACCATCATCATCGAAGGTATAAGACCTGCCTCACGTATACCCTTATCTTCAGTACAGGCCGTCAAGGCCTATTTACAGGGGGAGGAGGTCTACGAGGTGCTGTTTGAGATGGCGGAGGCCACGAGTTCTTTATCGAATATTCCGGTGGTGCGGGAGTTTGAGGACGTCTTCCCGGAGAAGTTACCCGGGCTACCCCCGCGCAGGGAGCAGGACTTCTAGATACAGCTTGTACCGGGGGCCAAGCCAGCATCCAAGGCACCCTACCGGATGGCCCCAAAGGAGTTGACGGAGTTCCGGAGCCAGCTTCAGGAGTTAGTGGAAGCCGGATTTGTCCGGCCAAGCTCTTCACCTTGGGGAGCCCCGGTATTGTTCGTCAAGAAGAAAGACGGGACCCTCAGACTGTGCATCGACTATCGAGCACTAAATCGGCTGACGGTCCGGAACACCTATCCACTGCCAAGGATAGACGAGCTGTTCGACCAGCTGCAGGGAGCGCAGTTCTTTTCGAAATTAGATTTGAGGTTGGGATACTACCAGCTTCGGATTCGGGAGGAGGACATTCAGAAGACTGCTTTTAGTAGTAGATATGGTTTGTACGAGTTTACGGTGATGCCCTTCGGACTCACCAACGCACCATCAGCGTTCATGACCCTCATGAACCAAGTCTTCAAGGAATATCTGGATGTGTTTGTCATTGTGTTCATCGATGAGATCCTCATTTACTCGAGGACGGAGGGGAGCACAGCCGCCATCTGACACTGACCCTGCAGAGACTGCGGGAGAATCATCTATATGCGAAGTTTAGTAAATGTTAGTTCTGGCTGAAGGAGGTGAGCTTCTTAGGCCACATCATCAGTGGAGCCGGATTGGCAGTGGATCCGGCAAAGATTCAGGATATTCGGGATTGGCCGCAGCTGAAGACAGCCACCGACGTACGGAGTTTTCTAGGACTAGCCGGTTATTACCGGAAGTTCGTGGAGGGATTCTATCGAATCGCCCTCCCACTCACATCCTTGACGAAGAAGGTGGTACCGTTCGTGTGGACCCCGCAGTGCCAGACAGCTTTCCAGGAGCTGAAGGATCGGATAACCTCGGCTCCCATTCTTACTCTCCCCTCGGGGAGGGAGGGATTTCAGGTCTACACTGATGCTTCCTACCAGGGTATGGGAGCTGTACTGATGCAGAAGGGCCATGTGATTGCATATGCATCCCGCCAGTTGAAGAAGCACGAGCAGAACTATCCGGTGCACGACCTTGAGATGGGGGCGGTCGTTTTTGCTTTAAAGGTCCGGCGCCATTATCTTTACGGAGTTCACTGCGATATCTTTTCCGACCACAAGAACCTGAAATACGTGGACACGCAGAAGGAACTGAACATCAGGCAGAGGCGCTGGGTGGAATTCCTTGCAGATTATCAGTATGAGATGCACTACCATCCAGGGAAGGCAAACGTGGTGGCAGACGCATTGAGTCGGAGAGCTGCCTCTTCCGCAGTCAGGACTTAGGTTATGTCTATGGAGTTGGCCAGGAGATTGGAGGATATGCACATCACACTGGTGTCATCCGAGGACCCCGAGCTTTACACGGAGTATTTAGCAGTGGTGAGTGCTACAGATGATATCCGGGACAGAGTCAGAGAGGGACAGAGGCGAGATGTCGATCTGGAGCCGATATTCTGGTCCTTGGAGAACGGTACAGCAGGAGATTATACGATGAGGGATGGCGTGGTATGCTTCAGGGGTCGGACTTATATACCGGGAGGAGGCCAGGTCCGGGCGGATATCATGGCGGAAACCCACCACAGCAGATACTCGGTGCACCCGGGCATCACGAAGATGACTGTGGATTTGAAGAAGACTATGTACTGGCCCGGCATGAAGAGGGATATTACTCGGTTTGTGACCCACTGCGAAGCTTGTCAGCTGGTGAAGGCAGAGTGCAAAAACCCTACGGGGTTGTTGCAACCACTCCCGGTACCGGAGTGGAAGTTCGAAGACATCGCGATGGACTATATTCACGGACTTCCCCGATCACGAACAGGGAATGACTCGATTTGGGTCATCGTCGATCGGTTGACTAAGGTAGCCAGGTTCATTCCGATCAGGAAGGACGACGCTGTGGGAGTTTTAGTACGGAGATTTGTGGAGCAGTTCATTCGATATCACGGGGTGCCCAAGACGATAGTGTCAGATCGGGATGGCCGGCTCACCTCCAGGGAGTGGAGATCCGTGCAAGCTTACTTAGGCACGCGATTGACCTTCAGCACTGCATTTCATCCCCAGACGGATGGGAAGACAGAACGCACCAACCGGACGCTGGAAGACCTTCTGAGGCTATGCATTTTGGACCGCGGGGAACCGTGGGAGAAACTCTTACCCCTGGTCGAGTTCTCCTATAACAACAGCTACCAGTCCAGCATCAGGATGGCTCCTTACGAAGCCTTGTACGGGAGGAGATGCCGGACCCCGCTTTCTTGGGTTCAGGACGAGGATCCGAAGGTGTTGGGATCAGAGTTTGTTGAAGACACCGAGGCTCAGGTGAGGCTGATCAGAGACAGGATGCTAGAGGCGCAGAGCAGACAGGCTAAGTATTATGACGCCCGGCATCGGCAGGTGGAGTTCCAGGTGGGAGACCGTGTGTTTCTGAAGATCCGGCCCATGCATGGAGTCTCACGGGTGCATGGTCGGAGGAAGAAGCTCAGCCCTAGGTACATGGGCCCTTATAGGATCCTGGAGCGGATCGGACCCCTAGCCTATAGGCTGGAGTTACCACCGGAGCTGGAAGCGCTGCACGACGTCTTCCATATTTCTTCGCTGAGGAGGGCTCTGCTACGCCCGGAGCAGCAGATTTTGACCCCCGAAGGGCCGGTAGCTTCTGACCGGTCGGTTTGTTTGGAGCCGGTGAGGATCGACGACCGAGGAGTACGGGTCTTGCGACGCAAGAAGGTCCCACTAGTCAAGGTCCTGTGGAGGAACCATGGCCAGGAGGAGCATACCTGGGAGCCGCAGGACCTGATGCGACAAAGATACCCAGAGCTATTCAGTCAGGTATACCTCTCAGACCCCTCAAGATGTTAATTTATTCTCCTGCTTTAATTTAGTAAGGGCTGCTCTAGGCAGATAGAGGCTTATCTTTTGTTTATTGGGATCTTGGTCTGCCGATTGGGCGAAATGGTCATATATCTATGTTTCCCTTTAAACCTAATTTAGCAAACAAGGCGTCGTGATGGGATGTTCCAAGGTTCTTTTCTTCGGTAGTAAGTCCCGTAGGCTCAACCTTGATTTCGGGGACGAAATCTTTGTTTTGTTTATTGGGATTTGTAACATCCCATTTCCAACTAGACCCCTAAGAGTGGTTTAGGCCATGACTAGGTCATGACAAAACCCTAAGAAGCCAGAAATGGGCCAAGAGATAGGGGACAAAAGGTGGGAGATCATCATGGTCTGCAAATAGTAGAACTCTAAACAATGGTTTAGGATGGCCATGGGCTACACCCTAACCCCAAGGCCCTACCACAATACCCCTAATACCCTGGGAGGCCCATTAGAGCCAAAAGGACCCATTGGGGTCAACCAAAGAGGCTCAGTTGACCAAGGTCAACCCTAGCCCTAAATGGGTCAAACTAGCCTACTTAGGGTCAATTGACCTACTCCTAGCCTAGAGGACCCCACCTAAGCCCTCCTAACCCTAAAGTGAGGTCAAAGGGTCACTAAGGACACATTGGGGCCAGCCCTAGAAGCCAGGTTGACCCAGGTCAACTCAACCTCCTAATCTGGTCAAAGTACCCTTACTAAGGGTATGTGACCTCCAAAGTGCAGGGTAACCCTACATAACCCTACCTAGACCTTAGGGGAAGCCAATGGGTCACCAAGGAGCCATAGGGGTCAACCCAGTTGGTCATGTTGACCCAAGTCAACTCTAGCCCTAAAATGGTCAAAGTGCCCTTGCCAAGGGACATGTGACCACCAAGATGCCCAACCAACCCTATTCAAGTAACCCTAGACCTTAAGGGAGTCCAATGGGCCTCTAAAGACCCAATGGGGTCAACCCAGATGGTCAAATTGGCCCGGGTCAACCCTCTTTTAGGTCAAGTCAAACCTAGCCCAAAAGGGCTAACCCAAGCCCAAGCCACTTCTCCCTTAGGCTAACCTCATTTCCATGACCATCGTAACCAAGTGGGCTGCATTTAACTTGTGGGGTTGACCAGTCAACCAGAGGTGACTAGGAGAGAGAAAGGAGCTCCCCTCCATGATAATGGAGGAGAGAGAAGATGAGGAAGAGGAAGGGGAGAGTGGAAGGCCGGCCAAGGGAGGCTAACAGCCACCATTTATGGATGCAATCAACTCCTCTAGGGGAGAGGAGTTGATTCCAGCCGTTTCCCGGCCACCAAGGGGTGGATTCAGCCCCCCTCCACTCTACCCGAGCCACACCATTAATGTTGTTGATGGCCATTGAAGAACCAGCCACCCCTCTTCCCCAATTGCCATTTAAACACCATCAGGGGGCCAAGGGGAATATTTTCGAGCGTTTACCTGGAGGAGACGAGCCATCCCACTATGCTGTTGCAGAAGCCGAGTGCCGCCGCCGTCGTCAATGGCATCCCGCCGCTCTTCCCGCATTCAGGCCGCCAAGAAGGTCCTCCTCCACCCCTTCTCTCATGGATAGATCTTAGCAATCACTAAGTTCAAGGTTCGGGCTCAATTGAGCCCGAATCCATTTCGAAATTTCATGGTTTTTCCATGAAAATCCTCCTCTCGGGATCGCCGGAAAACGGCCCTCCGGCGGCCAAGCCGCCGCCTGGCGACGGCCACCACCTCAACGGAGGTGGTGGTGGCGGTGGCCGGCCGGGAGGCGGCCGGGTCGACTGCGGCAGCGTCCAGAAAGTACTCCAGGCGGGATCAATCTGGACCGTCGGCTGGAGGAAGGAGATGACTGGATGCCGTCTATCCATGCGCCAAGATTTGTGCAGGGGATGCATTAAACTATAGGAAATTATTTCTGGAATATTTCATTTCTGTCACACATTATACATTAAAAGGTTTTAATTTTTAAAAATACTTAGGGTCTTCTGGTGGAAAAACTTTCAACACAAAAGTTGTCGCCCTCTGAGTCTATTTTATTTTAAAATTTGTTTGAACCCATGTGGGTGCATGGTCTGACCAGGGCACCCATTTTGGTGGGGCATACCCTTAGGGCTAGGCAGTCATTAAATTGAGTGCACACACTTCATCCCTAGCCCATATTAGTTGAAATTTTGGCAGGGATCCTACCCTACCTATACCTAGGACCTGCCCAAAGCTCAGAAGTTTTGGACACAAATTTCCTAAAGTTTTTGACTTTATTTAATAATACTAGGGTAATTAAATTAAGTAGACAAATTACCTCCAAACCCTCCCAAATTTTGGTGAGTGGTCCCTGGGCTCATGTTAGGTATCTGTATAGAGTTTCACCTAATTTGGATGTGTTTTGAATAGGTTTTGACCCAACCCTAACTATACCTTAATAAGGGCATTTTGGTCATAAGTGCATTTCTGATTTTGAGTGACCAAATCAACACAACAGAGGCTGAAATTTGAGCCATTGATATGCTATGGCACTTAGCACCTCCCCATGGAATGTGGGGTAGTGGGGAATTGATTTGCCCTAAGTTCCTAGGCCAAACCCTAAGGAGGGACCTTTTTGCCTTGCGAAGGGCATGAGTCCTAAACACCTTGGATGAACACCAAATTTTGCAAGGAGGTTCCTAGGATGTATAAAACCCTCTGTCAAAAATATTAGCTAATTTTGAAAAGGGTAGGGTCCCCAAAACCCTAACCCTAGCTTAGGACCTAAAACTTGTAGTGTAAGTTTGGGTTAGCTAAACATCTTGAAACTTAACCAAATTTGGGTAGTGATGGAAGAGGATATTTTGAGCCTCTGATAATTTACTTGAGGAGTTTTGATAAATATTTGTAGCACTTCATTTGTAACCAATAAGATTGCCCTAATTAATAATTTGGCTATTGTGGTCTCACTGCCCATGGAAAGGGTATGAAACATTGGCAGAGGTAGTTTTAGGCTATACTAATCATGTATGAATTTTGATAGAATTTTTGGATAACTAGTTAGGGCATCTACTTCACAAGTGCTTTATTTTGATTACATATTAAATAATTCTTGCAAGAGCCCATTACTTATTGAAAAATCATGAAACTTGCTACATAGTGTTTCTAGCTCAATATTATCATGTGGGAATTTTTGTGGAAATATTTGATGGTTAATTAGTATACCTTGTTCATTAACCCATAAACTTGAAATTTCATGAGAAAATATAATATAGCCTTATTTTTTTATGATAAATTATGAAACTTTTACTAGGGTATTTGTAGGCCATCACAATCATCCCTGAATTTTCTCTGAAGTTTTGGAGGCATTATTACTGTAAAATCTTTTAAATTGACTTTTTATGAGGTAACTTTGAAATTAAATTTAAGGCCCCAAACCTTGCTGAAAAGTTTGAAGACTTAGGCTTTAGAGTTGATTATGCATTTTGTAATTACCATAAATTTATTGGAACATTATCTTGTCTGAAATTGCTACTTCATGTTCAAATTTGGGCCTTTTGGATACTAGAATAAATAAATAAATTATCAGACAAATTAGGAAAATTATGGATTTCTGGATTTATGCTTCAAATATAATTTTAGTCCTCTAGTAATTATCATAGGAGTATTGGATGAGTATTTCATGTACTCCCCTTTTTACGGGTCATGTAGCTTAGGTGGTCTGCATATAGCAAAACTGCAGGAAATCATTTTGGAAATGAATTAGAGCGTGTGATGGGTTTTGATGGATTGCTGGAAGGATATGTAGAATGAGTGGCATCTATGGAAGATGAGTGAGTAGAGTGTGGTTTTTGTCTAGGGTTTAGAGGCGTTCGGGTCCGACGAAAGATCGTCCTACCCAAGTAGAGTTGGAGTCAAATCACCCTAGGATTAGTATATCGGAACATGAGAAAGTAATGGGTAAGGGAATCAACCAATAATAAATAAGTACCTTGCGAAAGGGAACGCTGGGCGTAATCCCAACACAGTTCCTAGTGCCCCTTGAGAGCCATTCACATGGAATACCGGGGGCAGTCCTGGGTTAACGTAAACTGTTTAACAAGCTGAAAAAAGTAACTTAGTAATTAGGGTTGCACATTTCACAGACACTGATGACATCGGATGTTAGCTAGGAGTTTCGGCTCGGATGGTTAAAAGGCGGACTTTGGGTCCGGGGAGCTTCGGCTCGATTGTTTGAGACGGACGTGTTGGTCCGGGGAGCTTCGGCTCGGTTCTTGATTACGCTAATTTGCATGTGCATAAAAGGAAAGGAAATTAAGGTGGTGGGTCTTCGGTATCGGAGGGTCGATGCACCGACGCCAATACGTTGACTCGGCAAGTGTGGTTAGCACTTCGCCAACAGAAGTCCGGTGCGCCAGCCGACAAGAGTACGCAGGAGTCCTCTTCGTGCACCAAGCATTGAGGCATACGATAGGTCTGACCGGTAGTGCTTTACTGGTTTAGAGGTGGGCGAGGCCCAACCCACCGCTTCCGTCTGCCACTACGGAGGTATCCTGGGAGGTTACGGCTCCAGAAAGGGGGAACTAAAGGTCTGTGTGCACAGAGTCGAGTGTGTGTGTTACACTTGCATGTCCATCATACCCACTTGCATGTCATAGCATAATCGTTACCTTTAACCTTGACACCTAAAGTATAAGTGGAATGGGACGCTTATACTTTAGGAGCTGCAAAACGACCCCTTAGTCTATAAGCTTGTGTGGGCAAGTTTATAAATTAAGGTTAATTTTTATATATATAGTTACTGCTGTTTGATCACCGACACCCCAACGTATAAATTGGTATGAGACTTTTTATACGATGGGAGCCTTGCAGAAGACCCCTTGGCTTATGTGTTTTCACATAAGTAAAGGTTACTTTTCATATTTCAGCTTATTATCTTTATATGCTATAGAATTTGCTAGAATAGGACCGCTGCCATCTGCTTTTGATATTCTCCACCTTCAAGTCCTCCCCTTTCTTCCTCTCCGCTCGGTGCCTAGGAGCCGTGGGGGAAGGGACGGGGGATGATAGGACTTAGTCTTTTGACTAACGGTTTTCGAACCGCATCATTTAGGGGATCGTAGAGACCAGCATGGAGGAGCAGCCCCAGAGATCGGTGCGCTTGGAGGTGGGGCAGTCTAGCTCCGGAGTTCACACAGCCGGGACCGTGAGTCTCGACCTTGAGTAGTTTTTCTGCTTCCGCATGAGTGATCTTTTTGTAGTGAGGATATGATGTACCGGGCATAAGCCCGTATTTTACTACTCTGATGTATTAATCTATGGACACTCCCTTCGTGGAGTTATTTTATTATGACATGTGATTCTCTGTGGACTGCAGTTTCCATTTACTTCTTTATGCTACTTTTCTGTGATCGAAATCGGCCGGCAGAATCGGCACTTTGTGGTGATGACCCTTCATGGCGTGAAGGAGTCACCGCAAAACGGCGGTTTTGGGCCTAAGACCCCGGTGTCGATAAGAAAAAAAAAGGGGGTCTTACAAACAGTCATTCAAACTTAACTTAAATTATAATTTCGTCATAATAAACTTATGGATTTCATATAGTGTTGAGTCGGGGTCTTGCCTGAGCGTCTGCAGTTATCCCCTGCATGGCGTGGCATCACGACGCGTCATTTCTCTTACCCTGATTTATTTGCAGAGAAAATGCGGGTTGTGACACCGACTTTCGTGCCCATTGCTGCCGCCTCTTTTGGAGTAGATCTATAAGCCTGTGTAGGCGCGGAGTGATTTTCGTTCTCCTTCCTGAATTTCATTTGACAATGTGTTGGCGTTTTCCCGTTCGTGTGGATCACTGTAAAGGCCCAGTTTTGTTTTTTTGCATGGACTTACTCACCGGCCGGAGACCTACCTTTTAGAGCATCTTGCTTGAGTACTGACTCAATCTCTCTATGGTATACTTTTATCTAAGTTGTTTTTACTTCTTGATCAATTATCATCGCAAGATTCATTTCTCTTTGGGTTTTCTTGATTCCTTATTTCGCTGCCCACATGTGATGTGTCTCTCAAAGAAACCCAACATAGTTACCCTGACCTTGTGCGTCGGGCGTGGCCCTAATTACCATCGACGTGGTTGTTTAAGCCCACTAATAATAGTTTGAAGAAAGTTAGAAGAGAGTAATAAGAACCTACCCCAGGGCAATAAGAAGAGCACCATAATAATGAACGTCTAAAAGACCACCGTAATGTTTGGGGCCCCCGACTTCCTCAAGAGTGCACACCTCTCAACATATCCCGCACAAATGCACTTTTTTTTCATTCAAGATAACTTGGTGCTACAGAGGTTGCGATAACTCCTGATGAACAATCAGGGAGATTGATTAAAGTACCGCGAGTTCCTTCCAGGAACATGACACACCACTGAGGAGTGCATAAAGCTCTTGGATGAGATTGAATTCCTCATCTGACAAGGTATTCTCGGTAGCTTCTTACAAGACCAAACCTATAACCAGCCAACACAGGTCAGAAGAGATCTGCCCCCTGCTCACTAGGATGCATAGGGGCAGGCAGGTGGTAGGACTGGTGGAGACCATAATCGGCTCCCCATTCACCTCCATCAACTCCATCGCTCAACATAGGGAAGAGCGAGATAATCAGAATGTGTAGTACACTGAGACGATCAACTTTGGGGGCAAAGATCTAAAAGGACTGCTCCTATCGCATAAGTACCCGCTAGTAATCATTGCAAAAATTGGTGACCCTTGTTTTTGTGTCAACAAAATATTGGTCGATAATGGGAGCTCTATTAACGTCATATTCATGTCCGCCCTCTGCAGCATGCGAGTACCAAAGGAAAAACTATAACCGACAACATGACCATTGTATGACTTCAACGGCAGCCTCATCCCCGTTGACGGAACAATCATTATGCCCGTGACCTTGAGAGAGTTTCTAAAGAAAGTCAATGTATAGTTCATGACAATCGAGTCAGAGTCCACGCACAATGTAATTTTCGATCATGCCCTTCAGGCAACATTCAAGGCCATCCCTTACATTCTGCACCTCTCTATAAAGTTTATCACTCTATGAGGGGTTGGAGTCGTCTGAGGTAATCAGGAGATAGATTGCTCGTGATATCTATAACAGGCAGAACTTAGACACAACCAATACCGGAGGCACAACCATCATATAGCATGTACAACGATCAGGAAGATCTACGCAGGCGTAACACAAGAAGAACTAGGAACCAAGAAGGAGTGCCCTTGCTTTATTTATACTTTTTTTAGTGTGTATTTAAAAACTATCGCCAGAAACTACACAGCAAGTCCACACTTGCACACAAATGTTTATTAATTTAATTATATTTTAATTATTTCTAACTCTATCCAATTGCACGAATACTCATAGTAGTGATCACACACAACTGGCATGAAGCGCTTGCCCTTCACCTCTATAGGATATCACGACACTGTCAGGGCCTTTCTCCCTCACGGTAGACAATGGTTCAAAGCGTCTGCCCTTTTCTGAAATGTCGGGGCAAGTTCCCCCGACCACACACTACCATCTCAAAGCATCTACTCTTTTCCAGTAGAAAAGGTCATGATACCATCAAGGATTTCCCCCTTCATGGTCGCCAATGGTTCGAAGAGTCTGCCCTTCACTGGAACTCTAGGTCCAGTCCCCTGATTGCTCACTACCTGCTCAAAGCGTATGCCCTTCGCCACTATAATAGGTCACAATACCGCCATAGCCTTTCCCCTCATGGTCTCCAATGGTTCGAAGCATCCGACATGTTGGGTTTTCTCTAGGGATTACACCTCATATGTGCACAACGTAATTTGTTTCTAGAAAATCCTAACAAGAAAAAGGATCTTGCAAAAACCATTAATCAAGAAATAAAAGGCAAAATACTTGTGATCCAATGTTAGAATCTTATTATGGGTTATCTTCTGGTGGTGGTCTGAGGCTGGGTTATGGAGTTCACACAAAAATCGATCTGCGACTCTACAGAAGTCTGCATGAATGCCGAAAAATTATACAGTCTTGTCAAATAAGATCTGAGTCGGAGAAGAAATGCCCTCGTCATCTCCACAAATTGCCTTGAACGCTCCTCCCACAGCTTGTCTATAGGACCTTCAACCAGGAATCACTCCTCGATGCAAACATTGGAGCACTCATGCTCAAACAGGACTCTGACAGCGAGTACATCAATGCTACATCCAATCTTCCGCTCCACCATACGAAGAGTCTTCCCTTGGCCTTGCTTGAAGGTGATTTTGCGCTCATCCTTCAACAAAGGCTCCACTTTCATGGTCATCACCTCCACCAAAATCTCCTCAGAAAGCTAGGAATGACCCTACATGTAGGCCACAAAATATTTGTACTTGGAGACTCCTGCAACCATTAGCTCACAACATACTCGAATAGGAAGAGTCTCTCCACCTTGGTCCACGGAAAGCCTAGCTCATTGTCCTTGTGGATCACCTCTCCTTGCACCTTCTCCAAAAAGCGAATCTTTGTTACAGCCAGACAAATGGATGGCGTTGATTTACAGTAGGTGGGGATGTTTTCTTGTGATTGCAACAGGTGGCGCAGATCCATTAAATAATTATCTCACCGAGTTTCATTCTCACCATTGGATAGGAGTGCAACATTTAATATTTCTAGATTTTCATTACTTTGTAATAGTGACGGTCAAATGGATTGACCTATAAGTAGCCCTTCCTGTAATAGAACTGTTATGCATGGATTAATGAATAAAGTTGTTCTCTCTTTCTATACCTCTTATAAAAGTAGCAAACACGCAGCTAACAAACAAGCAGAAATTTGAATATTTGAAAGTTTTTATTATCCAAAAAGATATCATTTACAAAGGTATGACCTCTCTTTTATAGAATGAAGGAGATAGGAGAGAGTACAAACAAATAATGTGGGACTAAAAATGTACAGGGCTGAGCGGCTAGAAATTAAAGAGACCGCACAGGCCGCGCGGTTAGACAACTGGGCTAACCGCTCGGCAACTCTAGCAGGAAGAGAACACGCCGCAATAGGAGACCGATAGACCGCCCGGTATCCAGGCTTCTGAGAGAGACCGCCAGACCGCTCGGACTACAAACAACAACAGTCTGAATACGAACCTGCTGGAAAGGAACCGCTAGACCGCGCGGTCAACAACCCGCCAGACAAGACCGCAAGGCCGCCCGGTCTAATACTTCAACACTCCCCCTCAAGTTGGAGCATAAATATCAATCATGCTCAGCTTGTCACAAATGTGAAAGAAGGAAGTAGAGACCGGTTTTGTGAAGATATCCGCCAATTCTTTGTCGGAGGTGACAAACGGAGTACAAATCTGTTTCTTCAAAACCTCTTCCCGAATGAAGTGGCAGTCGACCTCTATATGTTTTGTTCTCTCATGGAAGACCAGATTTTTGGATATGTATATAGCGTCCTTGTTGTCACAGAACATAGGAAGAGGATAGTCATTGACCTCTCCTAGGTCAAGCATGAGATCCCGCAACCACTTTAACTCACACGTGGTTGACTCCATACTCCGGTATTCGGCTTCTGCACTGGATCTGGAGACAACAGACTATTTCTTGCTCTTCCAACTCACAAGATTTCCTCCAACAAAAGTGCAAAAACCTGATGTGGATTTACGATCGCCTTTATCATCCGCATAGCTTGAATCTGAGTAGGGTTCAACCCTCAGATGACCATTCCTCTGAAAAATTAGCCCTTTGCCCGGTGCTGCTTTGACATACTCTAAAATCTTCAAGGCAGACTGAAGATGACACTCCCTGGGAGCTTGCATAAACTGACTAACCTTGCCTACAACATATGAGATGTCGGGTCTGGTCACCGTGAGATAGATGAGTTTGCCCACCAAACGTCTGTACCTCGTGACATCAGATAGAAGAGGCGAGTCATCCGTCCATGTTTTGTCTTCTCCAATAGCCATGGGAAACCGGGCCGTTTTGGCACCTGTCAATCCTGCCTCTTGTAGAAGATCAAGGACATACTTTCGTTGGGAGAGAACCAACGAGTCAAGCTTCCGAGAGATTTCTATTCCCAAAAAGTATTTCGGATAGCCCATATCCTTCGTAACCAGGTGTTGACGGAGGTGTTTCTTCGTCAAGTCCACCCCAGCTTGGTCATCGCCAGTAAGAAGAATATCATCCACATACACTGCCAAAACCACCAGTCCCGAGGCGGTTTTGCGAATAAATAAGGAGTGATCGGCCGAACTCCTTGCAAAGACGATGGTAGCCACAATGCCACTGAACTTGTCGAACCACGCCCGAGGGCTCTGATTTAGGCCATAAATGTCTTTCTTCAAATGGCATACTCTTGTCTCCCCCCGAGCAACATACCCAGGAGGTTGCTCCATGTAGACGTCCTCCTGAAGATCCCCATAGAGAAAGGCATTCTTGACATCAAGCTGGGAAATAGCCCAATCCCTGTTGACAACCACAGAGAGAAGAACCCGGATGGTACTGAGACGATCAACCAGAGAGAAAGTGTCAAAGTAATCAATGCCATAAGTCTGAGTGAAGCCTTTGGCCACCAGTCGGGCCTTGTAGCGATCCACAGTGCCGTCGGGGCGAAATTTCACAACAAACACACAACGACAGCCAACCACATCAATACCCACTGGTGGAGGAACAAGGGTCCAGATACCCCTTTCAGTAAGAGTAGCCATCTCTTCATCCATGGCAGATTTCCAATGAGGAATAGCAAGAGCCTCCTGGTAGGTGCAGAGAGTGGTAATAGCGGAGATAGCTAAGGCAAAACACCTGCGAGAAGGAGAAAGCCGATCATAGGAAACAACTGCCGCAAGCGGGTGTTGAGTACACGCCCGCACCCCTTTGCGAAGAGCAATGGGAAGATCCAGGTCGACGCGTGCCTCAGCGACCGGAGCGTCCGTGGCGGAGAAGGCTGGCCCGGTACTAGAGAGAGACGGCTGCGGAGAAGAGGGAGAAGTTGTAGGGGGTGAGACGGACAGAGGAGGAGAAGGAGGAGGAGATGAGGTAAGAGGGGAGACATCGATAGGCGTGGAAGGAACTGAGAGAGGCGGTGGAGAAGCAGAGATATCAGGAGGAAGAGGGGATTCAAGAGAGAAGTAGGATGCATTCTCGAAGAAGGTCCTCCCGCATTCAGGCCGCCAAGAAGGTCCTCCTCCACCCCTTCTCTCATGGATAGATCTTAGCAATCACTAGGTTCAAGGTTCGGGCTCAATTGAGCCCGAATCCATTTCGAAATTTCATGGTTTTTCCATGAAAATCCTCCTCTCGGGATCGCCGAAAAAAGGCCCTCCGGCGCCCAAGCCGCCGCCTGGCGACGGCCACCACCTCAACGGAGGTGGTGGTGGCGGTGGCCGGCCGGGGAGGCGGCCGGGTCGCCGGCGGCAGCGTCCAGAAAGGACTCCAGGCGGGATCAATCTGGACCATCGGCTGGAGGAAGGAGATGACTAGATGCCGTCTATCCATGCGCCAAGATTCGTGCAAGGGATGCATTAAACTATAGGAAATTATTTCTGGAATATTTCATTTCTGTCACACATTATACATTAAAAGGTTTTAATTTTTAAAAATACTTAGGTTCTTCTGGTGGAAAAACTTTCAACACAAAATTTGTAGCCCTATGAGTCTATTTTATTTTAAAATTTGTTTGAACCCATTTGAGTGCATGGTCTGACCAGGGCACCCATTTTGGTGGGGCATACCCTTAGGGCTAGGCAGTCATTAAATTGAGTGCCCACACTTCATCCCTAGCCCAAATCAGTTGAAATTTTGGCAGGGAGCCTACCCTACCTATACCTAGGACCTTCCCAAAGCTCAGAATTTTTGGACACAAATTTCCTAAAGTGTTTGACTTTATTTAATAATGCTAGGGTAATTAAATTAAGTAGACAAATTACCTCCAAACCCTCCCAAATTTTGGTGCGTGGTCCCTGGGCTCATGTTAGGTATCTGTATAGAGTTTCACCTAATTTGGATGTGTTTTGAATAGGTTTTGACCCAACCCTAACTATACCTTAATAAGGGCATTTTGGTCAAAAAGTGCATTTCTGATTTTGAGTGACCAAATCACCTCAACAGAGGCTGAAATTTGAGCCACTGACTTGTTATGGCACTTAGCACCTCCCCATGGAATGTGGGGTAGTGGGGAATTGATTTGCCCTAAGTTCCTAGGCTAAACCCTAAGGAGGGACCTTTTTGCCTTGTGAAGGGCATGGGTCCTAAACACCTTGGATGAAGGGGAGGACAACAGAGGACGCTGGAGCAGCGAAGTAACAGCGACAATGCGAGCCGCGGTGGCATCCAAAGTGGGAGACTCCGCCTCACCCAAGATCTGCTGGCGGATCATATCATAGGATTCGGGAAGGCGGAGAAGATAACAAACAACTAGGAGTTCCTGGAAGTGTTTGTGTTGTTCGGCCAAGTCCGCGGAGAAGGTGCTATTCTGGAGGATCTCTGCGCCAAGAGCCTGAACCTGCTGATAAGCCGCAGTAGGAGACATGGAAGGGCAGGCGAAGAGGTCCGCATAAAGAGTATAAATGGGGGACGTCTGGCCCCCCTTTGAATAGAGAGCAGCTAGGTGAAGCCAAGTAGCTTTGACCGTCTCATCATGGCGAATGACGGGAAGACACTCATTAGAAAGGCTATTGGCCAGCCAAGTGCGGACAAGAGCATCACTCGCATCCCAGTCATCAAATTGAGCAGTGTTAAGAGGTGGAGGTTCATCGGTGAGGTGATGACGCTTGCGCTGAGAGCGTAGAAGAAAGGTGAAAGAAACGCTCCAATCCGGATAGTTGGAGACAACAATTTTAGAAAACGTGCCAAGGTTTCCAGAAGGAGTAGGAGGAGGAGGAGCCGCAGGGGTGGTGGAGGTAGAGATAATAGGGGTGGAGAGATGGGAATTGTCCATAGAGAATGCAAAAAACTACGCGAGTAGAAGATAAGCCGTGGGGAGAGAAAAATGAGAGAAAGTCGCACGGCCTAAGGAGGAGGCCGGGACACGAGAAAGAAACCGCAGCGAACAAGGACGAAACCGCAGCGGGCTAAAGAGAAGAAGCTGCAGGGGCACGGTGGCAGAACACCAGCGGCCAGGAAGCAGACCAAGGCATAAGGAAAGAGGTCGCGCGAACTGAAAGAGGCCGAGCGAACAGAAGAGTAGAGGAAGCAAGGGACCCGAGAGAACAGGTCGAGAACAGACCGAAGGAAGTCGCACGAACAGGGCAGTGATAAGGCAAAGAAGCCACTTGGACAAGCCGCGAGGACAGAAGAGCCAAAGACGGAATCACGACGAATCGATCGTTGGCTCTGATACCATGTAAAAGTAGCAAACACGCAGCTAACAAGCAGCTAAGAAACATGCAGAAATTTGAATAATTGAAAGTTTTTATTATCCAAAAATATATCATTTACAAAGATATGATCTCCCTTTTGTAGAATGGAGGAGATAGGAGAGAGTACAAACAAACAATGTGGGACTAAAAATGTACAGGGCTGAGCGGCTAGAAATTAAAGAGACCGCACAGGCCGCACGGTTAGACAAATGGGCTAACCGCTCGACAACTCCAGCAGAAAGAGAACACGCCACAATAGGAGACCGATAGACCGCCCGGTCTCCAGGCTTCTGAGAGAGACCGCCAGACCGCTCGGACTACAAACAACAACAGTCTGAATACGAACCTTCTAGAAAGGAACCGCTAGACCGCGCGGTTAACATCCCGCCAGAAAAGACCGCAAGGCCGCCCGCTCTAATACTTCAACACCTCTCTACCTCCTTCTCTCTCTCTCTTTCTCACCTTCTCTCTCTCTCTCTTTCTCACCTTCTCTCTCTCTCACTTCTGAATTCATCTTCTCCACCTCCGGCGGCCTTCCGGCGACGCCTTGGTTCTTAGCCCATCATGGGTCTAACAATTTGGTGCTCTCATTCTTGTTCTCCACCTCCCCCATGGCTGACCACAATACACATACCAAATACCTTCAGAATCAATTTCTTGATCTTTAGAAGATGTTGCATGCCGACCGCGAAACAATCGCTTTACAGCCTGTGGATTTACGGGATGAACGACAGGCCAAGGAGACGTTCTTGGCCCAACAGATCATAGAAACCCGCACTGATGCCACCGAACGAATCGACGTCCTCCGCTCAGACATGATGACCCAATTCCGGAGTCTACAGCGGTCGAAGGACTGCTTGCAGGCCCGCATTCCGCCTGCCGATCTCGGCTACCCGCTTACTTCAACCGGCGTTCTTGGACACTCCCCTTCAGTGAGTTCCCACCAGGTCATTTCTTTACATTCTGAATTTAAATTTCAATGTCCCTGGTTCAATGACGGCGATCCCACCGACTAGTTGTATAAGTTGCACTTCTACTTCCAATATCAAAACACTAATTCACGGGATTTCCTGTTAATCGCCGCTTGTCATCTGAACGCACCAGCGTCCCGCTGGTGTCAAGCGACGTTAAGAGATAATCCGCTCCTCACTTTCCCTTTCTTTGTTGAAGCAATTAACAAATGTTTTGGCCCATCAGCCTACGAAGATGCGTCAGGATTGCTCACCAAATTACAACAAACACGCACAGTTATTGACTACAAAACACAATTCGAAGGCCTCCTATCACGCGTGCCCGGCTACCCCCCGGGCATGCCAACTAGCACTTTTATTTCTGGCTTAAAACCCAGTATTCGCGGCACAGTGAAATTGCAGCATCCCACCGATTTACACGACGCCTACGAACTAGCCCGCATGGTTGAAGACCAGGAACTCGAAGCTCACACCATCACTTCTACCCACACCAAAAATGCCTACGCCCACATACCAAGATTACCGGATATTACCCAACGCACGACCACTCCCTCACTTCAATGGCGCCCTGCAACGACCGCAACCCCGCCGCCCCTCCAACAGCCGAAGTTTCCCATACGACGCCTCTTCGCAGCGGAGAGATAAAGACGCCGCGATCAGGGCTTGTGCTATAATTGTGACGACAAGTATTCGTATGGCCACCGCTGTAAGGGATCCGGAACATTTCTCTATTTTCAAGGCACGGACGAACCGGACGACCCCGACGATAACACTGCACCTATCCAGGAAATCGTGCATCACACTAGCTCCATTTGTTTTTACGCTATGACAGGAGACTCACCCGACCATTGCCTTCGGGTCACATCGTTTATTGGGCACCACCCCCTTCAGACCTTGATCGATAGTGGTAGTTCCCATGATTTCATATCCCAGCGCTTAGCAACTTACTTACAGCTTCCGGTTCTTGCCATCCATCCGTTCAAAGTTTTCATGGGTAATGGCATGTCCATAACATGTCAAGGCAAGTGCTTAAACATTACTCTACTCATCCAAACACGTTGATATACATTATCATTATATGTCCTTGCACTCTAAGGGACGGACATTGTACTGGGAGTACGATGGCTGCGATCTTTAGGACTGGTCACCACCGACTACTCAAACCTCACTATGTCATACAACACCGATCAGGGACCAATTATTTTGCAAGGACACTCACCCAATACGGCTCTAGCGGTTTCATCATCGCAGATTGCACGTTTAATGACACTCCAGGCCTCGACATTATATATGGTTTCTGATATTCTTCCGGAGCTTCAGATGCCAGACACAGCACATACGATCGACCCCACATTACCCCCACAAATAATAGATTTATTACAGCAATACTGGGATTTGTTCTAACCGACCACCCCGCTTCCACCACAAGGCGCCATAGATCACACTATCCCTCTTGAACCTCATACTTCCCCGATAAATGTCAAGCCTTATCGTTACCCACATTATCAAAAGAATGAAACTGAGCGACTTGTTATTGAGATGTTGCAATCAGGACATATACGCGCCAGCACATCCAGCTTCAGCTCCCCAGTAATTTTGGTTAAAAAAAGATGGAGCGTGGCGATTTTGCATGGAATATCGCATGCTAAACAAACACATCATTAAAGATCGCTTTCCAATTCCAACCATAGATGAATTATTAGATGAACTCTGCCATGCTCGTTATTTTACCAAATTAGATCTTAGGGCCGGTTACCATCAAATCCGAATGGCGGAGGAGGACATACATAAAACGGCTTTTCGCACACACTATGACCACTACGGGTTTACAGTAATGTCATTTGGCCTTACCAACGCCTCTCCACTTTCCTGTCCTTGATTAACAAAATTTTCCAACCATATTTACGAAAATTTATTGTGGTTTTTTGACGATATACTGATTTTTAGTGATACAGTAGAACATCACCTCAACAACATCACTATAGCCTTTGAAATCTTACGAAAGCATGTTTTACATATTAAACTGACAAAATGTTTTTTTCTCCAATCTGAGGTGGAATTTTTGGGCCACTGTATCGCTAATGGTACAGTGTTTCCTAATGACACAAATACTAAAGCTATCCATCAATACTCTACCCCCATGACGTAGAAAGAAGTTCGAGCTTTCTTAGGATTAACTGGATTCTATAGAAAATTTATCAAAAATTTCTCAGTCATTGCGGGTCCCCTATCCGACTTATTGCGTAAAACCGAATTTGTTTGGAACACTGCAGCACAAGAAGCTTTTGAGACTTTAAAACAATTGCTAATTTCCAAACCAATATTGACATTACCAAACTTTAATGAACCGTTCCAAATCGAAACCGATGCTTCTGGGAGTGGCATAGGAGCAATGTTAATTCAAAATTTTAAACCAATTGCATTTTTTTAGCAAGAAGCTATCACCACTTATGCAGCGAAAATCAACCTACGTACGGGAAATGTACGTGGTTACATCAGTCGTCGCTAAGTGGCGACAATACTTGCTTGGCCACCCCTTCCAAATTTTAACGGATCACCAAAGTTTGCACAATTTGCTTACGCAGGACCTACATACCCCTGAGCAGCAAGTTTTTTTTAGCAAAATTAATATGCTATGGTTATACAATTAAATACAAAACCGGTAAATAAAACATTGTCGCCGATACTCTTTCCAGATCATGCCACAACGCAGAAAAAGAGAACGCAGCTCAAACCATTTCCACATCACCAACACCACAGCTCAATCAACTCACCATCACTGGGCCGCAGTCGACTTTACTCGCAGGTTTGTTGCAAGACTATGCTTCAGATCCATATACCCAACAATTTATGGAGGATCTCACCCGTAACCCGCAATCCAAACCCAATTGGATACGGAAAGGGGCCTACATTTTTTATAAGCATAGACTATATATCCCAAGGAATTCGCCAATTACAAAACAAGTAATCATTGAATCCCATAATAGACACTATGGCGGCCATTCGGGCATCAACGCAACACTGCACCGTATTCAACAACAAGTTCATTGGCCACAAATGAAAAAAGATATCACCACACATATTACACAATGTGAGCTATGCCAAAAGGCAAAGCCCACAAACCATCTTCCCTATGGATTATTGCAACCGCTTCCAATCCCAGACCAACTATGGACGGATTTGACTATGGACTTTATCACTCAACTACCCTCCTCCAATCATTATACCAATATTATGGTTACGGTGGACCGCCTCTCCAGAGCCGCTCATTTTTCCCCCTTAACTTCGCCACTCACTAGCCCTAAGACCGCTGCAGCTTTCTGGGACTCCGTGGAAAAAATTCACGGGTTGGCATCATCTATTGTCTCTGACCGAGACACCGTATTCTTAAGTAATTTTTGGAAGGACCTATTCAAACTACAAGGCACGACATTGCATTACAATACCGCTTACCATCCACAAACTGATGGACTCACTGAACGAACCAATCGTTGCCTCCAGCAATATTTACGCATGTTCACTCACGATAGTCCAAAAAATGGGCTACTTATCTTAGCTTAGCTGAATATCATTTCAATACATCAGTTAATTCCTCGACCGGCATGACTCCATTCGAAGCCATGTTCGGTCGGCCCCCTCCAAGATTATTATCGTATTGTACAGGACAATCAAAGAACAAAGCTGTGGAACTCACTTTATAGACTCGGGAAGAACTTTTACATCAACTTAAGGGAAACCTGCACCGATCTCAGCAACGCATGAAGACACAAGTGGATAATCATCGAACATAAATCTCATTCCAGATAGGGGACTGAGTGCTACTCAAGCTATACCCATTCTGACAGATTTCTCTCCGACGTTCGCATTGCAAAAAGCTGGCCCTACGCTTTTACTGCCCCTTCCAAGTTGAGGAAGTCGTCGGACCGACGACATGCCATTTACGACTACCTGAGGGTAGCAAAATACACCCCGTATTTTATGTATCCCTGCTCAAACCTTTCAGAGGAGAGGTCGACACGGCCATTTTACCTCTCCCAGACATCAGTTAGAAGAGTATGCCTGTACATGCCGAGTTTGCCCTTCATCTTCAAGAACGCCTCCACCTTCATTGCCTTGGTGAAAATATCCGTGACTTGCTCTCTGGTAGGGCAATGCTTCACTTCAACCGTCTTCAGCTCCACTTGCTCATGGAGGAAATGTTACCTCGTCTCAATATGCTTGCTACGTCCGTGTAGTACTGGATTCTTTGCGAGCTGGATGACCGACATGTTGTCCACAAACATGGTCATTGGCCCATCCACTTCATGATGTAGAACTTAGTAGGTTCCTTAGCCAGATAGCTTGGCAGGTGCAAGTTGCCGCCGCAATGTACTCAGCCTCGCAAGATGATAGTGTTATCGTGGCTTGCTTCTTCGAGCTCCATGAGAATGCCCCCGTTCTCATGTTGAAAGCATACCCGGAAGTGCTCTTCCGGTCATTCACATCCTCGCCATAGTCACTGTCCGAGTAACCTACCAGCGTTAGCTCCTCTCCAGTTGAATACTTCAGCCCATGGCCCCTTGTCTCATTTATATACCTCAGGATCCTCTTCGCCGCCGTGAAGTGGTCTTCCTTCGGTTCTTCCAAATGTCTGTTCACCGCCCCGACCGGATACATGATGTCTGGTCGGGTAAAGTTCAAGTGGCGTAGACTCCCCACTAGGCTTTTGAATAAGGTGGAGTCCACCGCCCCTTCCTTCGAATCCTTGCTTAGCTTCAGCCCTGGGTCTACAGGAGTGGAGATAGGCTTACTACTCTCCATCCTGAACTTCTTCAGTATCTCCTCAGCGTACTTCTTCTGAGATATGAAGATATCATCTTCACTATGCTTCACCTCTACTCCCAAGAAGTAGCTTAGCTCTCCCAAGTCCACCATCTCGAACTACTTCTTCATCATTCCTCTGAACTCCTCGTACATCGCAGTGTTGTTGCCTGTGAAGATCATGTTGTCTACATATAGACACACTATCATCATGCCGACATCCTTATCCACCTTGGTGTAGAGTGCATATTCATGCGGACTCTTCTGATAGCCATGCTTCTGTAGGTAAGCATCTATCCTTCCATTCCAGGCTCTAGCTCTCTGCTTCAGCCCATAAAGTGCCTTGTCCAGCTTACAGACCTTTCTCTCCTGCCCCTTCACCGCATATCCTGGAGGCTGCTCGATGTACACATCCTCCTCCATGTAGCCATTCAAGTAAGCAGAGACCACGTCCATCTGCATTATCTTCCACCCATGATGTGCTGCTAGCGTGATGATCAACCTAATGGTGTCTATCCGCGCCACTGGTGCAAAGACCTCATCATAGTTCACACCCTGGACTTGGCGGTAGCCCTTCACAACAAGCCTTGCTTTGTGTTTCTCAAGCTTCCATCTTTATTCTTCTTCACCTTATACACCCACTTCACCCCGAGGGGTTTATGGCCTGCAGGTGGCTCCACCAGCTTCCAGGTGTCATTATTCTTGATGGAGGCTATCTCCGCATCCATCGCCTTTCTCCAAGTTTTTTCTTGGGCGTCTTCTTTATAAGAGCACGAATCGACATCTGCGAACAAACAGTATAAATAAAAATTGTTATGAGTTGGATCCATCTCTTCATAGATCTCCTCCAACCTCCTTGTCTGAGGATGAGGACGATCATCCTTGGTTCCACTGGTGCTTGCTCCACCAGATCTTCCTCTGCTCGTACTTGCTTCACTTGAGTTTGGGGTGAGAGCTCCCCTTGATTCCCTACTGGGTGGTGATGGTGGCTCAGCTCCACCCATCTCAGCTTCATCTCCCTGACCACCCTCTTCTTCATCATCATCGAAGAACATCCCCTTGATGCTCCGATCCTCACCTCTTCATCCCAGCTCCAGCATCTGTCTTCCTCAAACACCACATCCCTTGAGATGATGGTCTTCTCCATCACTGGGTTGTATAACTTGTATGCCTTGCTCGCAGGAGTGTAGCCTATGAAGATGCAGTTCTCGCTTCGGTCATCCAACTTCCTTCTCCTCTGGTCCGGGACATGGGCATAAGCCACACACCCGAACACCCTTAGGTGCTTCACACTTGGCTTCCACCCACACCACGCTTCGAATGACATCTTGAACTTTAGACTCTTCGTTGGGCAACGGTTTAGTAAGTATACTGCCACCTGTACTGCCTCGGCCCAATACTTCTTAGGCAACCCCTTGCCTTTCACCATACTCCTTGCCATATTCATGATAGTCAAGTTCTTTCTCTCTGCCACTCCATTCTGCTGAGGTGAGTACGCCGCCGTCAGCTGATGAGATATCCCCCACTCTCTACAGAAGTCATCAAACAGCCTAGAGGTATACTCCCCACCTATATCTGTCTTAAGCACCTTCAGTGGCTGCCCACTCTCCTTCTCAGCCATTGCCTTAAACTCCCTGAATTTGTCAAGTGCCTCGACCTTCTCTCTCAGAAAGTACACCCAACACTTTCGACTGTAGTCATCCGTGAAGGTAATGTAGTATCTGCTGCCTCCAACTGAGGTCGTCTCAAACGGGCCTGCTATGTCAGAATGAACTAGCTCTAGCTGTCTTGTCGCCCTCCGGGACTTTCCACCCTCGAACGTTTCTCTCTTCTTCTTTTCTTTGCTACATGCCTCACATACCCTCTGAGGAGGTGAGATCATAGACAACCCTTCTACCATCTTGGAGTGGGATAGTAACTTCAGGCCTGTGAACCCCAGATGGCCCATCCGGTGGTACCACAGCCAAGCTTCCTCTTCTTCTCCTGTCTTCGCAAGGAATGCCGTCTCCTTTACATCCATACTTAGAGGAAAGAGGCGATTCGTCGCCATCTTCACTCTCACCACCTCTCTTCCTTGACTATCCTTTATAGCTAAGGTACTATCCTTCAACAGGACACGATAGTCCTTCTCCACTAGCTGCCCAAGACTTAGGATGTTACTCCTCAAGCCCGACACGTAGAAGACACATCGTTGATTGCACCTCCTTTCGTTCATCGTGACCGCTATCATCCTCTCCTTCCACAGATATCTTCGAGGCATCGCCAAAGATGACTTCACCACCATTTTCTTCAAGGCTGGTGAACAGCTCCTTATCTCCACACATGTGGTTACTTGTGCCAGTGTCCAAGTACCACACTTCGTTACTCCCTCCTGCATCACCTTGGATGGTAAGGAAAATCATCGAGTCGCCACCTGTGTTACTTGCCTCAGCATACTGGTTGGCTTCTCCTCCGTTCCTTGGAGCCCAATAGTCGTAGCTCATATGCCCGAACTTGTTACAGTTGTAACATTGAGTCTGGGACATATATCCTCTTCCTCTTCCTAGACCTCTTCCCTGGTCCCTTCCTTGTACTCTGCCTTGGCCTCTCCCTTAGCCTCTTTCTTTTCCTCCTCCATCGTGTCTCCAACGCTGAGGTTGCTCCGCCTCCTTTTGGTTGTACTGATTTTCTGAAGTCTAAGTCTCTTCCCCACCTTTCCTCTCTACCTCTTCCTTTGTAGCTCGGCCACGCCACGCCTCCTCCTCTTCCTGAGCTTTCCCCAAGTTAAGCTGAGTCTGGAGTGCTTTCCCTAAGCCACTCGACTCCTCATCATCTTGCAACATCCGATACTCGTGGGCCTGTAGCGAGCCAACAAGATCATCTACTGCCATCACAGTGAGATCCTTCGACTCCTCTATGGCTACTACCACGTGCATGAACTTCTTAGACATAGATCGCAGGAGCTTCTTAATGAAACTGACATCATCAGTCACCTCTCCATTCCTCTTCATCTCGTTTGTGAGCGTCCGCAGACGGGTCACAAAGTCACCAACTCTCTCCGAGCTCTACATCTTCAACGCCTCATACTGAGCTTGAAGAGATTGTAGCTTCACTTTCTTTGCTTTGTCAACTCCCTGTATGGAGCGTTGCAGTATCTCCCATGCTTCTCTCGATGTCCCTGCATCAGAGATCTTCTCAAACGTCGCCTCATCAACTCCTTGGTACAATAAGAATAGGGCTTTCTTGTCCCGCTTCTTTGCTTCCCTCAATGCTGTCTTCTGAGCGTTAGTCAACGCTGTCTCCGCTTCAGCAGTAAGTACCTCGACTCCCTCTCCAACTATCTCCCATAACTCCTTGGAGGCGAGTAGCACTCGCATTTGTATACTCCAATTTCCATAGTTCATTTTGGTCAACTTGGGGACTTGCCCCGACATTCCACTTCCTATCTCCATTTCTTCTAGACACAAGAACTTCCCGGGGGTCCAAACCTCCCTCTGATATCACTTGTTGGAAACGTGTATGAGTCCCTGCTACAACTCAACTCCACAAACCAATTCCACAACACCAAAAATAGCAAAAGTTTAAACTTGCGAGAATGCCACACAAACCGCCTACCCGCGCGGTCTCCCTCCACTATGTACACCCCCTATCCGTCGCATAGCATATAGCAGTAGGTCCGTCCGGGGCCCGACGCTATATAACACAGACAGACTGGGTGGTTACTCAATGGAAACCATTCAACTAATCATAACGTCCTACACAGAGCATTCTAGCGGAAGCAATTTTATAAGTTGCAATTAAAAGAACCCAGCACCAAGCATGAATGTCCACTAAACACCAAATAGAAATGTAGTACATACACAAGTACCAGCCTTAAGGCCTTACAAAATGGTTTACTTCAAATTACATGTTTTATAAACCACGGCACGCAGGCCGGTCATACATGAGTAAAAGAAAGTAAACACTCCAATTAGGCCTTCAAGGGCCGGCTTCGCAATTTGGGCTTTAGCCCGCTATTGACCGCTTGGCCAGCAGTACCTGCAAGCAACAAAACCACAGCACAGTGGCAAACAAAAGGCAACGGTCAGCAATGATGACCAAATTATAATGATCCCGCCCCCAACTCGGGGCGGCGATGCTCCTTCCCTGCATTTATTAGCATAACAAGCAGTGTATAAAATATACATTTCATCACAGGCATAGGCTCGCACGACCACACACCCCGTGCTCTCAGGGCACATTCTCGGTGATCACAGTCTAAGTCTGCCAACTCACCACCATCCCTTTGGACGGCCAAACAATAAGCAATTTGTCTTCCCGGCATGGGTCACGGTAATTAAAATCATAGACCGCCGAAGACCCTCATCTATGCCAACGACAAGTGCCACGTAACCTTAGTTCTCTTTAACCGAACGACATAGAACGAGTACGGTTCCATCTAACCCGTGCTCACATCGCAGCGGTAATTTAAACCATATGCGCAGGTCAAACTTCTCCCGAGTCCCGTTTCCATCACAAAATCACATAACCCGGTTATGTTCAAGTTGGCTCTCAGGCCACCAAGTTGACAAGATCACACATCCGCCCAGTTTTCCGGGTGCACCTTTGGGTTAATCCCCAAGGCTCCCTGTTGCAATCTACCACGTAGAAAACTCGGAAAACAAACAATCGCACGGAGTCTTCTCCGACATTTATGCAATGCAACATCACCGATCCGGACCAACATGTCCGGGTAGGCTTCACAAATCATACCTATGTCCGTTCTCGAATACGGACTCTAAAAAACGGGGACTTTACATATCTACCCGAAGGAACGCCTCCAACTCACCGCAAACTCGCGAGAGTGGGCTTCCTATGCAAAGAAGAAGAGCTTCACATGCTCAAGAAGAGGATCGTTACCCTAGCATTCTTCCTCGGTGCCATGGAAATGTAAACGGCTGAAAAGCACTGCACTCTCTTTGCCTCCGTAGATCCGAAGTCGGCTCACGATTTGGAGCTTCGAAGCTCCTCCAATGGCCGGATCTAAGCTTCTTCTTCCTCCTTTGCTCTCCTCTCTCTCTTGACTTAGAAATAGAACCACTCAAAAGAAATGAGGGTTTCAAGGGTCCAATCCCATGTATATCCCATCAGGAACAACACCCAGCCGTTGGATCCCAAAGTAAAGAAACGAACGACCTTGATTCGGGCCTGAAATGATAAAACTGGGCCGAACACGGCCTGTGACACGCCCGTGTCCAGGGGCGTGTCCCCCATTCGCCGTCAAAATCGACGCGCCTGGAACAACACACGGGCATCCGACACGCCCGTGTTCGATCTGACACGCCCGTGTTCGATCTGACACGCCCGTGTTCCAACTGACACGGCCGTGTGGTCGGCCGTGTGCCTCCATCGACACAACTCCGAAAACAACCCGAGACTCACACGGGTATTGGACGCGCCCGTATCCTAACCCATGTCTAACTCGAACACGCCTGGGCTCTAGGCCGTGTTCACTGTCTCGACACTTCATCGAGTGAAGTTCGTCGACTGCCTGACACGGCCTTGGAAATGCCCGTGTCCTAGGCCGTGTGCCTTCTCTCGACACTTCGTCGAGCGAAATTCGTCGACTCCCTGGGCCGATCGTCGACACATGCTCGACACGCCCTGAGACACGCCCGTGTCTCAGGCTGTGTTCTCTGCTCGACGATTGTCGACTCCAAAATCGTCGACCTCTCGACCAAATCGTCTACTCCAGCTTGATACGCCCTGTGACACGCCCGTGTCCCATGCCGTGTGCCCCCTGCAAAATTCCAAATTTTTCCCAAAACGCCTCCCGTCGCTCTTTTGAGTTTCAGGGCGTTACAACTCTCCCCCTCTTAAAAGAATTTTGTCCTCGAAATTTCATAAAGGAAAGACACATAAAACTAAAATTGTACCTGAGCGGAACAACTCCGGGTACTTGTCAAGCATAGTCTGCTCTCGCTCCCAAGAGAGCTCCTCTCGACCGCAATTGTCCCATCGGACCTTGACCATCCTGATCTCTTTATTGCGTAGCTGCTTGACCTCCGAGTCCTCAATCCGCATGGGCTTGACTTTTATCGTCAACCCACTATCCACCGGCACTTGATCAACCGCGATCACTTGTGAAGGCTCTTGCACCGCCTTCCGTAGCACTGAAATATGAAATACATCATGTAAACCACTAAGCTCCACCGAAAGCTTTAACCGATAGGCTGCTTCACCAACCCGCTCCAGAACCTCAAACGGCTCAAGGTACCTCGGGCTTAGCTTTTTCAATCGCCGCACCCGCGAGACACCCTTGAACGGCTTGATCTTTAAGTACACCCAGTCGCCCACAGCGAACTCCACGTTCCTGTGCTTGTCATTATAGTGCGTCTTTTGCCGGTCCTGAGCGATAAGCAACCTCTCCCGAATGGTATGAACCAAGGACGTAGCATCTTCCACCTCTTGGCACTTGTACAATTTTGACTCACCCGTTTCTAACCAAGACAACGACGTGCAACATTTTCTACCATATAGGGCCTCGAAGGGCGCCATTTGAATACTCGCTTGGTAGCTATTGTTGTACGCAAACTCCACCAAATAAAGATGGTCTTCCCATTGCTTTCCAAAGTCCAAGACACACATGCGGAGCATGTCTTGCATAGTTCTATTTACCCTCTCGGTCTGCCCATCCATTTGTGGATGGAAGGCTGTGCTGAATTTTAACTTTGTTCCCAACATTTGCTGCACTAGCCTCCAATCATTGGACGTGAACCGCCCATCTCGGTCACTCACGATGCTACTGGGCACACCGTGAAGCCGTACTATATTATCCACATATAGTTTTGCCAACTTCTCCACCGGATCATCCTTCCTATGCGGAATGAAATGCGACACCTTCGTTAGCCGATCTACGACCACCCAAATGGCGTCGTTCCCCTTTTGCGACCTTGGCAAACCGTGCACAAAGTCCATAGAGATGTCGTCGAATTTCCACTCCGGAATAGGCAAGGACTTCAGGAATCCTCCCGGCTTTTGGCATTCCGCCTTCACCAAAGCGCAAGTTTGGCACTTTGCCACGTAGAGCGCCACATCTTTCTTCAAACCCAGCCACCAAAACAGTTTCTTTACATCGCGGTACATCTTCGTGCTCCCCGGGTGAATCGAATACTTGGTATGGTGTGCCTCGTACAACAATTCCACCCGCAAATTGCCCACACTTGGGACGCACAGACGACCATCTTTCCAAAGCAATCCGTCCTCCACAATGAATTGAGAATTTGACCCATCCAGAGCCTCTACCATGAACTGCTTCATATGGACATCCAAATACAAAGCCTGCCGAATCCGATCAGCCAGGTCATATTGGACTTCAGTCCAATTCAGTACTGCTTCAGCACTTGATTGCTTATCCACACAAACAATCTCCAACGCCTCCAACTCCCGAACAAACCGCTCGTCATGGATCGACAACCAATTGGCTTGAGGTGGGGCCCGACGACACAACGCGTCTGCAACCGTATTACCTTTACCAAGCACGTAGTGGATCTTGAATGTATAGTCCCCCAGGAACTCCATCCATCTATGCTGCCGCATATTAAGATCTTTTTGATCAATCAAATACTTCAGGCTCTTGTGATCGGTGTAGATATCAATCTTCACACCGTATAAATAGTGTCTCCATAGCTTCAAGCCAAAAATCACGGACGCTAACTCCAAGTCATTGACCGGATAATTCCTCTCGTGCACTTTCAGCTGTCTCGAGCCATAAGCTATCACACTTCCGTGTTGCAGTAACACGCAACCCAAACCGCTGCTCGAAGCATCTCTATAAATCTTATAACCTTCGGTCCCACATGGCGAACTCAGCACAGGCGCCGTGGTCAACCGACATTTCAACTCCTCAAAAGCTCGCGCGCACTCCGGCGTCAAAACGAACTTCTGATCCTTGCTCGTCAAAGTAGTGAGAGGTAACGCTATCCGCGAGAAGTTCTCTACGAAGCGCCTATAATAGCCGGCAAGCCCCAGAAAGCTCCGGACTTCCGCCACCGTAGAAAGCTCAGGCCACTCCCGTATCGCAACAATCTTCGCCGGATCCACTGCAATATCTTCTCCACTCACTATATGACCGAGGAACGCCACTGAGGATAAGCAAAACTCGCACTTCGAGAACTTAGCATACAACTGATTCCTCCTTAGCATCTCCAAAATCAAATGAAGATGCTTCAAGTGATCTTCCTCACTCTGCGAGTACACCAAAATATCGTCGATGAAGACGATCACAAAGTGGTCCAAGTACTCCCTGAAGGTCCTGTTCATCAAATCCATGAACATTGACGGCGCATTAGTCAGCCCAAACGGCATGACCGTAAACTCATAATGCCCGTATCTCGTACTGAATGCTGTCTTCGGGATATCACTCTCCCTTATTCGCAGCTGATAGTGTTAAAATTCAACAAACCGCAGACGCCCCCTTGGATACCCTGTTGAAAACTCAACAAACCTAAGGAGGATACGCCCACTTATAATGTTGAAAGTTTTCCCGGATCGTGGAGTTAGCAGGGGTTATCTCAACAAAGCAGTAACAACCAGCAACACATGCAACACAAGCTTCTTTATTGATCAAGAGCAAACTTCTTTACAAGGCGAGACATACATGTCGAGACATGCTTCACCAAAACCCAACACAGGGAGAGCAGAGACAGTTACAAAGACAAGCACAAAAGACAAGCCGCGCGGACTCAATCAACAAGCCGCCGACCTACTGCTGTGGAGTCCGCTCAGTCCGCCAGGTCGCCAGACCGCAACCCAAGCCGCGCGGACTACCCCTTATTCCAATGCTTAGCTCTTCACCGTCGATCTGCAAGCCGCCTGACCGCGAGGTCACCTAGCCGCCAGACCGCACAAGCTGCGTCACCGAATGGAACAGTCCGCCTGAAGCAGGCGACTTCCTGAACCACGAACCAAGTTGCCAAAGAGAAGACCGCCTGGTCGCAATCCGCGACCTGCTGTTTACCGCCTGTTACTTAACCGCAGAGTCCGCACTGTCCCTGACCGCAATCAGAGCCAAGTCCTGGCTTTCCAGCGCTATCCGCACAACCTGCACAGCACAACCGGGTCAACTCTCTATCCGCGCGGACACCAAAGTCCAGACCGCAACAACTTACGCGAGCTCAATTACTGTTCACTTACTTCGGTCTAGGTCCGTTTCTCCTGATGTGACATAGGTCCTATTTATAGGCACGATGATGAGTATGGTCACCGCCCTAGCCGATAGGATCACCGCCACATCCCGCAGCTAGAACAAGTGTGTCTGCTAGCCCGCGGACACACATACCAGTTCACCGCTCTTGTGCAGATAGCCAGTCCGCCCCAGCTTCTCCAAGGCCGGACTCCAATATCCAGCCCGCCTTTCCGCCAGAGGCCAAGCCAGGACCACCACAGCCGGACTCCACAACAGCCGTGTCCGCCATTCTGCGGACAAGGCATCAGCCCGCAAAACCCGAGCCCGCAGCCTCGCCATCAAGGCACCTGCCAGACACAGCGGATACCCGGCTTCCATCCGCACCTCCTGAGTCCATTGCCTCTATCTCCAAGGCACCGCCGGACTCAGCGGACACGCCAATCCAGTCTGCTAACAGTAGACTCCAGTCCGCATGCACTGCAGACTTCTCCACTCCGCATTCCTGCTGACTGCCTCAGTCCGCATCCCTGAGTCCATAACCTCATCACAAGGCTAAACCGAACTCAGCGGACTCTGGCTCCAGTCCGCACGCTCCTGCACAAGCAATTCTCTAGTCCGCATTTCCCCAAGCTAGCAAACAAGGCAACAACACTTCTACTACGCTTGGCGGACTGAGAAACCAGCCCGCGCTCCACTGCGCAATTTCCCCGGACTGAGCCAACCTGGACTTGGTCCAAAACTCACCAAGTCTAGTCTACTGGCCGCAAGGGCCAGTCCGCACTTACTGGCGGACACTGGATCTAGCCCGCCATACCGGGCGACCTCCAGTTTCTGTCCGCGCTGACCGGCGGTCTCCGCGGCTTCCCGCTGCACCAGAGCAAGACCAAGGCAACTGCCAAACCGGTTTGCCGAGCTGTTCTTCAGTCCACTTTATGACGGACTCCGCGGATAGCATTCCTATCCGCCCGGTTACTTCCTGGGAGTCAACCGCCTGCTGAGCATACACTGGCCTGTCAGACCGCTGCTGCTGTCCGCGTAGTTCGCGCGAACAGACCGCCCAGGCCGCCACAGAGCAAACCGCCTGCAACATCCCTGCCGACCTCGCAGTCCGCCAACCATATCCGCGTAGTCCGCGCGGATAGGTTTCCCAAGCCTTCCATTCACCCACTTTCACTTCACAGAATTCAACACTCCCCCTTGAAGTGAGAAGTGGTGAATAACTCTAGCAGCTCCCGTAACCTTGCATCTGGTCCTTCTAATAGCATCTACGAAGAGATGTCCAAGACATAGTTCTCGCCCCGCATATCATGGACCATGAGGGAGCCCTCCAGCATCTCCAAAAAGGAGTCATGCTTCCCTCTGCCTTCTTCAGCTTCAACCTCCACTCATGCATCACAGGAGTATCACCAACTTCCTTGGACATAGAAGCCCAAGCCTTGTTATCTCTGAGAGAAGTCACCTCTTCAGACTTGGTGTCAACCACCTCCTTGATTCTAGTGGGGTCATCACAGCCAAAAGTACCTTGCTCGACCTGAGGGCTAACAAGGAAACACGGAACCAAGTCCGCCGTGTTCCCTTCGCTATATCGAGCTGGTGGCTTACTGATCCTCTTCGATCTCCGAAGAACCTGATCATGGCTAACCACCTCCGCTGCTATTGAACCAGCTCCGTTCCCGGGCAAACCCGGAACAATGCTCCCTTTGCTCCCTGAACAAGACGCCTCCTTACTGGAACCAAGAGCACCTGGAGCAACGCTCCCCCTGCTACCTGAACCAGAAGACTCCCCTCTTGAACAAGAACTGCCTGGAACATCGCTCCCCTTGCTTCCTGAACCGGAAGCCTCCGCCTTCGAGCCAGAAGATCCTGGAGCATCGCTCCCCCTTCTTCCCGACTCTGACACCTTTGCCCCGGAGCTAGAACAACCTGGAACACCTGGTCACTCAGGTAACTCCACTTCCTTAGCAGCAGCCTCCTTCAGCCCATCATCTGACCTGCTTATCTCTAGCTCCACATAAGAGCTACCCCAATACGGCGTCAACTCATCAAAAACAATGTCTCTCGACACTATGAGTTTCTTCGTCGCAGGATCCATACACCTCCATCTTCTTCTCTGCTCATCATACCCAACAAAGACTAGCTTTGTCTTGAGAGCACCCGAAGAGTATATATAGCAGGTAGATCCAAACACACGAAGGTGCTTCACTGAGGGCTTCACTCCGAACATCAGCTCATAAGGAGTCTTTATTATGATCGGACTAAGAGGCATCCAGTTGATGACATGAGCAGCACAAGCAATTCCTTCCGCCCAAAGAGCCTTCGGAATGCCTTTACTCTGAAGCCAACACTTGCAGGTCTCCGTTAACCAACGGATCATCCGAGCTGCAATACTACCCTGTTGTGAAGTATGTCCACAAGAAAGCTCCATCCGGATCCCTTGCTTCCTGCAAAAGCGTGAGAACTCAGTTGAGCCAAACTCACCACCGATACTTGTCCTCAACACCTTGATCCTCCGGCCAAGCTGGCCTTCCACAAGCTTCTTGAACTCTACAAACAAGCGTATCATGTTGGACTTCATCTTCATAAAGTATACCCAAGTATACCTAGAATAGTCATCAACCAATATCAGCATGAACCTGCTGCCTTCAAGACAGGGCGTGACGGTCGGTCCCACCAGAGCACAATGGACAACCGCCAATGGTGCATTACATCTGGATTGTGCTTTGTCAACCATGAAGCGATAGACTCCACTTTCCTGACATCCCGCACACCCCCGACCATCACCATAGGATGACAATCTAGGCAAGCCTCTTACGAGTCTTCTTTCCGCCATTGCTTTCAGCTTGTCCATCCCTACATGCCCCAGTCTTTCATGCCAGATAACTACACTATCACTGGCATTCATTCGATCAACTCCAGAACTTGTTGATAACCCAACAAGGTTCTTCTCCTTCCTCCCTACCTGAGCAACGTTCGCCGAGAGCAAGATAACCTTGCACTCCTTCCGAAGATGACCTTGCTGCTTGCATTTATAGCACCTTGGTCCTTCCTTCCTCTTTCTATCACGCCTAGGAGAAACACTCCTTTCTTCCTGATATGAAGTAGAGGGACCAACTTCAGCAGCAACCTTCACCTCCTTCCTGAACAACCCATCAAGGGAAGTCCAAACCTCCGCAGCTGACCGACATCCATTGATGTGGTCCAAGAGCTCCGATGAGATCACCTGCTTAAGAATAGACTCCGCTTTCGCATTTGTATCCTTCGAAGCTCTCATCTCTTCAGCATTGCCAGCAGTATCCTCTTGTCTTCCTGCTCCGCATACAACCTCCCAAAGGTCCTCGCCAAGAAGAAAGCTCTTCATACAGGACTTCCACCTTTCAAAGTTCGTCTCTGTAAGAAGATCAATACCAAGACAACTTGCATCCTCCACTGCCATGGTTCTACCACTGGTTTCCTCTTCAGAAGAGCAACTACTTCCATTGAGCACTACTTGACCACTCCAACAACCTCGCTCTGATACCATGTTAAAATTCAACAAACCGCAGACGCCCCCTTGGATACCCTGTTGAAAACTCAACAAAACGAAGGAGGATACGCCCACTTATAATGTTGAAAGTTTTCCCGGATCGTGAAGTTAGCAGGGGTTATCTCAACAAAGCAGTAACAACCTGCAACACATGCAGCACAAGCTTCTTTATTGATCAAGAGCAAACTTGTTTATAAGGCGAGACATACATGGCGAGACATGCTTCACCAAAACCCAACACCGGGAGAGCAGAGACAGTTACAAAGACAAGCACAAAAGACAAGCCGCGCGGACTCAATTAACAAGCCGCCGACCTACTGCTGTGGAGTCCGCTCAGTCCGCCAGGTCGCCAGACCGCAACCCAAGCCGCGCGGACTACCCCTTATTCCAATGCTTAGCTCTTCACCGCCGATCTGCAAGCCGCCTGACCGCGAGGTCGCCTAGCCGCCAGACCGCACAAGCTGCGTCACCGAATGGAACAGTCCGCCTGAAGCAGGCGACTTCCTGAACCCCGAACCAAGTTGCCAAAGAGAAGACCGCCTGGTCGCAATCCGCGACCTGCTGTTTACCGCTTGTTGCTTAACCGCAGAGTCCGCACTGTCCCTGACCGCAATCAGAGCCAAGTCCTGGATTTCCAGCGCTATCCGCACAACCTGCACAGCACAACCAGGTCAACTCTCTATCCGCGCGGACACCAAAGTCCAGACCGCAGCAACTTACGCGAGCTCAATTACTGTTCACTTACTTCGGTCTAGGTCCGTTTCTCCTGATGTGACATGGGTCCTATTTATAGGCACGATGATGAGTATGGTCACTGCCCTAGCCGATAGGATCACCGCCACATCCCGCAGCTAGAACAAGTGTGTCTGCCAGCCCGCGGACACACATACCAGTTCGCCGCTCCTGTGCAGATATCCAGTCCGCCCCAGCTTCTCCAAGGCCGGACTCCAATATCCAGCCCGCCTTGCCGCCAGAGGCCAAGCCAGGACCACCACAGCCAGACTCCACAACAGCCGTGTCCGCCATTCTGCGGACAAGGCATCAGCCCGCAAAACCCGAGCCCGCAGCCTCGCTATCAAGGCACCTGCCGGACTCAGCGGACACCCGGCTTCCGTCCGCACCTCCTGAGTCCATTGCCTCTATCTCCAAGGCACCGCCGGACTCAGCGGACACGCCAATCTAGTCTGCTAACAGCAGACTCCAGTCCGCATGCACTGCAGACTTCTCCAGTCCGCATTCCTGCTGACTGCCTCAGTCCGCATCCCTGAGTCCATAACCTCATCACAAGGCTAAACCGAACTCAGCGGACTCTGGCTCCAGTCCGCACGCTCCTGCACAAGCAATTCTCCAGTCCGCATTTCTCCAAGCTAGCAAACAAGGCAACAACACTTCTACTACGCTTGGCGGACTGAGAAACCAGCCCGCGCTCCACTGCGCGATCTCCCCGGACTGAGCCAACCTGGACTTGGTCCAAAACTCACCAAGTCCAGTCTACTGGCCGCAAGGGCCAGTCCGCACTTACTGGAGGACACTGGATCTAGCCCGCCATACCGGGCGACCTCCAGTTTCTGTCTGCGCTGACCGGCGGTCTCCGTGGCTTCCCGCTGCACCAGAGCAAGACCAAGGCAACTGCCAAACCGGTCTGCCGAGCTCCAGTTCTTCAGTCCGCTTTATGCCGGACTCCGCGGATAGCATTCCTATCCGCCCGGTTACTTCCTGGGAGTCAACCTCCTGCTGAGCATACACTGGCCTGTCAGACCGCTGCTGCTGTCCGCGTAGTTCGCGCGAACAGACCGCCCAGGCCGCCACAGAGCAAACCGCCTGCAACATCCCTGCCGACCTCGCAGTCCGCCAACCATGTCCGCGTAGTCCGCGCAGATAGGTTTCCCAAGCCTTCCATTCACCCACTTTCACTTCACAGAATTCAACAGATAGTACCCAGACTTGAGATCCAACTTCGAGTACACCGTCGACCCGACCAACTGATCAAAAAGGTCATCGATCCGGGGAATCAGGTACTTGTTCTTTTCTGTCAACTTGTTGAGCTCCCGATAATCAATACATAGCCTCAAGCTTCCGTCCTTCTTCTTAACAAAGAGGACCGACGCGCTCCAAGGCAAAGAACTTGGGCGCACATACCATTGCTCCAACAACTCTTGCAGTTGCACCTTCAGCTCCGCCATTTCCTTAGGCGCTACCCGATACGGAGATCGTGATACAGGCTTTGCACCTGGCACTAGCTCAATCGTGAAATCTATCTCCCATTGAGGCGGGGCTCCAGGAAGATCTATAGGGAACACATCAGAGTACTCCGATACCACTGCAATACTATCCAACGCGGGCTTCGGCTTCGCAACCTCCACTAGTGTAAAGAACAGTTCTGCACCGGCACGGACCACCTTCACCACCTGAAGAGCAAACATCAACGTCTTGCTCGACCCCTTTAAGCCCGTAAAAGTCGTCTCACGACTTGCTCCCAACTTCACATCCTTGCTACCGCAATCAATATGGGCCTGCTGCTCCGAGAGGCAGTCCATGCCAAATATAACGTCGAACTCCACCAACGGAAGTAACAACGCTTGCAGATCAAATTCCTGATTCCCAATACGAATCTTAACACCGCAGATTCTATCCGCGCGCATCGAAGAAGGGACTCCGATGCGTGATATAAATCCAACTTATCCTTCGCCATCGAAGAAGGGACTCCGATGCGTGATATAAATCCTTCAGACAAGAAGGAGTGTGAAGCTCCCGTATCGAAGAGTGCTCTTGCCGGATTTTCACAAATCAAAACAAATCCTAAACAAGCAGTGGTATGGTAACATGTGCATAACAAGTATCTAAAGAAATTAACTTGCTATAAATTAAACCGTACCTATCACCACATCCTCCTGTTTGATGGCCTCCTGTTGGCCCAGATTATACACCCTTGGTTGGGCCGGAGCATAATGGGATGCGGTTGACTCCACCGCCTTGCCCTTCTCTTCATAAGTTGCTCCCGGCTTCCTTTCGGACTTGGGACGTCCGCTCCAACAGTCACGGGCAAAGTGTCCCGGCTTCCCACAAGTAAAACACGCACCCGGGGTCCGACCCGTAGTCGCTCCAGAAGCACCAGAAGGAGCTGGACCCGAAGTCCTATGCTTCTTGAAGAACCTTTGATAGCCAGACTTTGAAGTAGTCGGCACTTTGAACCCAAACTTCTTCTCACCAACGTTCTTCTTCGCTTGAACATTCTTCATGTCCTTCTCCAAGGACCGGGCCGTGTTGACCAAGGCCAGGAAACCCTGCGTCATCGGCCCCGAGAGTATTAACCTCAACTCATCTCTCAACCCTTCGTAGAATCAATTCGTCTTGCGCTCCTCATCCGCTATGGTGGAGCTAGCATATCGACTCAATCGAGTAAACTCGTGGAGATATTCATCCACGCTACTGTCCCCTTGTACCAACTTCAGGAACTCGTTCTCCAACGCTATCCTCTGCGCCAAAGGGAGGTATCTAGCCAAAAACAATCTCGAGAACTCCTCCATCGAGACATCAACAAGTTGCCTACCTCTCAATAGGTGCAACTCCAATCCTTCCCACCAAAATCTCGCTTCACCATCCAAAAGGAACGTAGAAATGGTGGTCATTTACCACTCCTCCGTCTTCGTTGCTGTCATGACTCTCTTTACCCTAGAGAGCCAGTCATCAGCTTGAGATGGGGTTCCCAACCCCCAGAATACCGGAGGATTAAAGCTCATGACATGCTTGAGCTGTCTCTCGGTTGCCCTCCTTGGCACCAACGGCTCCACTACTACCTGTGTCACTGCAGGAGCGGGCTGCTACATTTTCCTTGCAGGCTGCGCATTCATCATGGCAAGCACTGCTTCGACCATCAATCGTATGGTCTCAGCCGATGGAGGTGTTGTAGGAGCAACATCTGGTGCACTGCTAGCTTCAGAAACTCGACGTTCTGACGGCCCAGCACCACTTCTGGTCACCTATAGTGGTACAAAACTCCGTTAAGCGACCAAATAAAATTGCAAACAGCAATTATAGGAACACGCAGGTTCCCCAAACACGTGTATTTTCATTCCTAAGTGGACATTCATGGGTTATTTTACTGTTATAACAATTACGCACACACATGTGCTCACCACCCCTTAAAAGAATTTGCCCACGAATTCATTTTAAGCCCGACCAAAACCAGTAGTCTGATACCAAATTGTAACACCCCCTATCCGTCGCATAGCATATAGCAGTAGGTCCGGCCGGGGCCCGACGCCATATACTACAGACAGACCGGGTGGTTACTCAATAGAAACCATCCAACTAATCATAACGTCCTACACAGAGCATTCTAGCAGAAGCAATTTTATAAGTTGCAATTAAAACAACCCAGCACCAAGCATGAATGTTCACTAAACACCAAATAGGAATGTAGTAAATATACAAGTACAGCCCTTAAGGCCTTACAAAATGGTTTACTTCAAATTACATGTTTTACAAACCACGGCACGCAGGCCGGTCATACATGAGTAAAAACAAGTAAACACTCTAATTAGGCCTTCAAGGGCCGGTTTCGCAATTTGGGCTTTAGCCCGCTATTGACCGCTTGATCCAGCAGCACCTGCAAGCAACAAAACCACCGCACGGTGGCAAACAAAAGGCAACGGTCAGCAATGCTGACCAAATTATAACGATCCCGCCCCCAACTCGGGGCGGCAATGCTCCTTCCCTGCATTTATTAGCATAACAAGCAGTGTATAAAATATACATTTCATCACAGGCATATGCTCGCACGGCCACACACCCCGTGCTCTCAGGGCACATTCTCGGTGATCACAGTCTAAGTCTGCCGACTCACCTCCATCCCTTTGGACGGCCAAACAATGAGCAATTTGTCTTCCCGACATGGGTCACGATAATTAAAACCATAGACCGCCGAAGACCCTCATCTATGCCAACGGCAAGTGCCACGTAACCTTAGGTCTCTTTAACTGAACGATATAGAACGGGTACGGTTCCATCTAACTCGTGCTCACATCGCAGCGGTAATTTAAACCATATGCGCAGGTCAAACTTCTCTCGAGTCTCGTTTCCATCACAAAATCACATAAGCCGGTTATGTTCAAGTTGGCTCTCAGGCCACCAAGTTGGCAAGATCACGCATCCGCCCAGTTTTCCGGGTGCACCTTTGGGTTAATCCCCAAGGCTCCCTGTTGAAATCTACCACGTAGAAAATCTGAAAAACAAACAATCGCACGGAGTCTTCTCCGGCATTTATGCAATGCAACATCACCGATCCGGACCAACATGTCAGGGTAGGCTTCACACATCATGCCTATGTTCATTCTCGAATATGAACTCTAAATAACGGGGACTTTACATATCTACCCGAAGGAACGCCTCCAACTCAACGCAAACTCGCGAGAGCGGGCTTCCTATGCAAAGAAGGAGAGCTTCACATGCTCAAGAAGAGGATCGTTACCCGAGCATTCTTCCTCGGCGCCATGGAAATGTAAGTGCTGAAAAGCACCGCACTATCTTTGCTTCCGTAGATCCGAAGTCGGCTCACGATTTGGAGCTTTGAAGCTCCTCCAATGGCCGGATCTAAGCTTCTTCTTCCTCCTTTGCTCTCCTCTCTCTCTTGACTTAGAAAGAGAACCACTCAAAAGAAATGAGGGTTTCAAGGGTCCAATCCCGTGTATATCCCATCAGGAACAACCCCCAGCCGTTGGATCCCAAAGTAAAGAAACGAACGGCCTTGATTCGGGCCTGAAATGATAAAATTGGGCCGAACACGGCCTGTGACACGCCCGTGTCCAGGGCCGTGTCCCCCATTCGCCGTCAAAATCGACGCGCCTGGAACAACACACGGGCATCCGACAGGCCTGTGTTCAATCTGACACGCCCGTGTTCTAACTGACACGGCCGTGTGGTCGGCCGTGTGCCTCCATCGACACAGCCCCGAAAACAACCCGAGACTCACACGGGTATTGGACACGCCCGTGTCCTAACCCGTGTCTAACTCGAACACGCCTGGGATCTAGGCCGTGTTCACTATCTCGACACTTCGTCGAGCGAAGTTCGTCGACTGCCTGACACGGCCTTGGACACGCCCGTGTCCTAGGCCGTGTGCCTTCTCTCGACACTTCGTCGAGCGAAATTCGTCGACACCCCGGGCTGATCGTCGACACAGGCTCGACACGCCCTGAGACACGCCCGTGTCTCAGGCCGTGTTCTCTACTCGACGATCGTCGACTCCAAAATCGTCGACCTCTCGACCAAATCGTCGACTCCAGCTTGACACGCCCTGCGACACGCCCGTGTCCCAGGCCGTGTGCCCCCTGGCAGATTCCAATTTTGGCCCAAAACGCCTCCCGTCGCTCTTTTGAGTTTCGGGGCGTTACACACTATCTGCAGCGGGTTGCACACTCCTCACGTGAGATCGTCACCGCGAGACCGCCACACGCAAGATCAACCCAGCGAGATCACCCAACAAGACCGTCTACAACACCTTGCGGCTAGACCACCAGACGCGAGCCCTCAACCCGCGACTACAACCACTCGCCCACAGGCCGCGAGCCACCTTCTCGCGGCGAGATCACCAAGCCCTGCGGGCTGCAGAACTTCCGTGATCACACAGTCCACGAGACCCCTTCTCGCCTAACCAGCGAGAAATACAAACCGCCCGGCTAGAAAATCAAACCGCCCGGCAACGCACCAGTGCTGCAGCGCTCCTATCTCTCTCTCTCTAAACAGGAACATGAGTTTGGGGCTTATCTCTCTATTTGCATCAAAGACAAATGAACTACATACATGCCTATTTATAGGCAACCAAAATAAACTACCTTCTCTCTCCTATTTAAGACATACTCCCTCTCTCCTATTAATTAATACATAAAATAATATTAAATCACAAATTTGACTTGGTCAATCAAAGACAAAATCCAACACTCTTCACCCCCACAAAGCTCCTCCTGATGAGCAAAGTATCCATCTTTAAGACCCACGTAATAGTCGTTCCACATATGAGTGACGCTGGACAGAACTCCAGCCTACAAAAGAAAGAAAATTCAGATTTCTTTCGAATCGCAAAATAACTTTACTCACCACAGTGGTCATTGTCTCGAGAGAAGAGGATACTCGCCTCACTTTTGCCAGTGGAGTTGCAAAAATGCCCTTGGAGGGCGGCTGGGAGGCAGCAGGACCCTGGATTTCTATCTCAAGATCAACAGGTGAAGTATCCACTCTAGAACTGCAAGGAGTAGCCTCGTTAACATGGCCACTCTACCGAGAAGTAAAAGATAATGCAGACCTAGAACTGCCATACATAAATAATAGTTTTTGCTTCCTCTCGTGATCCAAAGTAACGACAATGGTCCGTTCTACATTTGTAGAGAGCCCACACAATAATAACCACTTATCCTCAACAGTAGTAGATGAAAAACGGGGCCTTGTCAAAGGGATCGGACCTGTAAAACACAAAACTGACGTAAACGCAAGCTCCCGACCCGTCATACAAATACAACGGTCTGGAAGTGAGCTTTATAGTTCGGAAAGCTCCTAAAAATTATGAATATACCTATATAAAGTATTTCCATGAAGGTGATCAGCTCTATCCTCAAAGTGAATCCATCTCTAATTGTTGCACATTTCGATTCGACCGCCAGCATCAGTAAACACCTCACACCAATACTTAAACAAGTCTAATGAGAATCATAAGCCATGCCCTCGAAAGAATGTCACCAAGACCATAATCCACGTCATAGCGACCAGAGTAAATTGGGAGACCGGTGCACCGCAGAACTTAAAGAGCTCAATAGCCTCCTCGTAAGGAAGAAGGCAGAATCCATATTTCAATCGTGAGACTGACATGTCTAACGAACTGCCCAGCTGCACGCACAGTGCCTCCACGCACGACCACATCACCACCCGCCACTGTGCGGTGGCAAGGCCGCGTGCCCCTCGACCACATGCCCGCGCGACCTTATGGTCGAGCACCACCACCACTCGGCTACAAGGTCGCTTGCCTAGTCGCACGACCGTGAACCTTAGCTGTTCGGCCATGCGTGCCGTCACGTGTCCACGTGACCCCTTGGCAAAGTGGTCGTGTGGCCACGCGTGCCATGCGCGCGTCGCAAGGCCACACGACTGTAAGTGTTGGAAGATATATTTCATATCTCTTACTTTGAGAATAACAAATCTTATTATGTATTTGATCATGATTGTTGTGTATTTATAGTGTGCAACAACTACATATAAAATGCCCATGTGTATGCTAAAGAATGAAGATGATGTTATGAAAAAAGAGCTAACACTAGGCGGTAACATTTACCACTGGAGGTTGCCCTTGCGATTGAGTCGCGGCTGTCCAAAAGCACTTGAATGCATATAATGGCAGGAGCAAGGCCATAATTAACAAGTACTTACCGTGGTGCTGAAACTGCTAATAATTGGCGTAAACTGGTGTGTTAGGGAAAACCGTGATAATTTAACATAACAAATTATATTTAAGGTGATTTTACATCCTATATTTATTACCAATGTTGTGTAGAGATAGAATGTAACACCCCAAAGCCCAATTTCGGGCATGTCCCTGGGCGTGTCGTACTCGGGTCGACGAACTGCGCTCGACAATCGTAGAACGGCAAGAAAGGGGAGTACACGGCCTGTGACACGGGCGTGTCACTGGGCGTGTCTTTTGCGGGATTCAGCCAGGATTGCGCGTGTTGAGAGACACGAGTGTGTCTTGGGGTACACGGCCTGGGACACGGGCGTGTCCCATGGCCGTGTCCCGCTCGGGTGAGTTGATGTTGTGCTGGGTGAAGTACACGGCTGCCAGACACGGGCATGTCGGCCATGACACAGGCGTGTAGTGTGTGACACGGGCGTGTCACACGGCCATGTACTGTTTCGATTTGAGTCGGTTGTGTGCTGCTTAATGGACACGGCCTGTGACACAGGTGTGTCACAGGGCGTGTCAGGCCGTGTTCAGCCTATATTTGGGCAAATCAGAGCCAAGTTTGAGATTTATGGGAGGGAGAACATAATTGAACTCAAGAATGTCCACTAGGAATGTGATACATGCATGTGAAGAGCGTCACCATGTATTCAATGTATAATTACTGTTATGCAATGGATGATTAATGGTGTTTTGTACATTGATAGGTGGCGAGAAGTGGTGCTGGGCAGTCTGAGCTCCAGCGGTCCAACGAGAAGTGCTAGATGAGCATCTGTAGTTGAGACAAATTTCGAGCTGTGGTGGGATGACGTGGAAGTGCATCACTTGGCAGGTCGAGGATTAGAGGAGGTCTCAATTGATGAATTCTCACGAATGTTTCTACCCAACAATTTGCCAGTATCGCAGCGAATTGCGACAGAGAACGAATTTCAACGTCCGGTGCAGGGCAAGACTGACATTGATACATACCTACATGAGTTTACCAGACTGGGGCGATATGCGGAGTCTACTTTCGCTGAGGAGGCACAAAAGATGAATCGATTTTATGAGAGACTGCGAGATGAGTTAAGATTGGCACTTCCGAGTTCGGTGAACCAAGGCTTCCAAGCGTTGGTAGATACAACCCATGCGCTGGAGAAGGATTTGAAGTGGGTACAAGAGAAGAGGAGCATGGCGGTGGCGAAGCCGGAATTTAAAGTTCCGCAGTCAGAACAGTCGGAGTTTAAGAAACGAGATAAGAAAAGGTTGATGCCTGATGACTCAACCCCGTCGACTGTCTCTTTGGGGGCAACATATGGGCAAGGACGTGTTGATACACGTACATGTTTTAACTGCGGGAAGCAAGGACATATAGCTCGTTATTGCTGGAATGCCCCTTTAAGAAGTGAGAAAAGAATATGTGCGTCTTATGAAGAAAAGGGCAAAGCAGTGGCCGAGTCATCTGCATCCCGGACGCAACCTCGACTGCATAATTTGGATGTGCAAGAGCCGCAAAGCTCAATTGGTGAAGTTCAGTCTCGTGTGAAGAATGCTTGGATTTCATGTGTGGCCGGCCTGCGTGCCGATGTATGAAAATGTATATGTTTGTAAAGAGCAACCTGTAAGGCCTTAAGGCCGTGACCGTGTGTGTGTTGTAAACATTCCTGGTTTATATATAAATGTGGAGTTTATATATTTAGTGGACATTCGCTGTGCTGAGTTCTTGTAACTAAAATGCTGCGCTAGAATGCTTTGAGTTATGCTACGCAGGCCGACCATATTTCACAGACAAATGACGGAATTACGTGTGGAAATCAAAATCTCATTCTACTAGTAGCATAACTCAAAGCATTCTAGTACAGCATTTTAGTTACAAGTACTCAGCACAGCGAATGTCCCCTAAATATATAAACTCCACATTTATATATAAACCAGGAATGTTTACAACACACATACGCTCACGGACTTAAGGCCTTACAAGTTGCTCTATACAAACATATACATTTTCATACATCGGCACGCAGGTCGGGCACACATGAAATCCAAACATTCTTCACACGAGGCTGAACTTCACCAATTGAGCTTTGCGGCTCTTGCACATCCAAATTATGAAGTCGAGGTTGCGTCCGGGATGTAGATGACTCGACCACTGCTTTGCCCTTTTCTTCATAAGACGCACCTGTTCTTTTCTCACTCTTTAAAGGGGCATTCCAACAATAACGAGCTATATGTCCTTACTTCCCATAGTTAAAACATGTACGTGTATCAACACGTCCTTGCCCATATGTTGCCCCCGAAGAGACAGTCGACGAGGTTGAGTCATCAGGCCTGAACCTTTTCTTATCTCTTTTCTTAAACTCCGAATGTTCTAACTGCGGAACTTTAAATTCTGGCTTCGCTACCGCCAGGCTCCGCTTCTCTTGTACCCACTTCAAATCCTTCTCCAGCGCACGTGCTGTATCTACCAACGCTTGGAAGCCTTGGTTCACCGAACTCGGAAGTGCCAATATTAACTCCTCCCGCAGTCCCTCATAAAATCGATTCGTCTTCCGTGCCTCCTCAGCGAAAGTAGACCCCGCATGTTGGGTACATTGGATTAAATGTACCAGATTTGAAGAAGCCTCACCCTACTCAATGATATACATCAAGGTGTATTTGATGTATTTTGAGTTACCTTGTGCAGGTTAAGTAATTGCAGGGAAAGTTGAAAAGTTTCTAAGTCCATGTATCGACACCCAGAAGAAAAGTGTCGACACTTAAGAAGGCTTGTGTCGACACCTAGAGAAGCAGTGTCGACACTTGGAGTTATTGTGTCGACACTAGGAATGCAGAGTCGACACCAGAGGAAAAGTGTCGACACATACAGGCCGTGTCGACACTCAATGAAGAAATGTCTAAAGAATCAGTGTCGACACTTAAAAGCAGTGTCGACACCCAGATGAACTTTGTCGACATCAAAAGTGTCGACACCAGGAGGCTGTGTCGAACTCAGCAAAACATCAACAAAGTTCAAGTACAAGTGTCGACACTAGGAGGCTGTGTCGACACTCAGCAAACTTCAACAGAGTTTAAGTACAAGTGTCGACATAATGAATAATGTGTCGACACACAGCAAAAGTCTCAACACATGAAGAAAGTGTCGACACTAGGAGGCTGTGTCGACACTCAGCAAATTTCAATAAAGTCTAAGAACAAGTGTCGACACAAAGGAGCTGTGTCGACACTCAACAAGTATCAACACAGAAGGCATGTGTCGACACAAAGGAGCTGTGTCGACACTCAGCAAGTATCAACACAGAAGGCATGTGTCGACACCAAGGAGATGTGTCGACACTCAGCAAGTATCAACACAAGAAGATGTGTCGACACAAAGGAGTTGTGTCGACACTTACAAGAAATCAACTAAGTATCAAAGAAGAAGGACTTGTGTCGACACACAGGATTAGTGTCGACACATGTTGAAGAAGCAGTGTCGAGAAGCACATTCTACAACACAAGGAGTTGTGTCGACACCATGAAGGCTAGTGTCGACACTTAGTCTACTTGTGTCGACACTTAGTCTATCAGTGTTGACACTTAAAGACAGACTGTCTCGACACTTTCAGACAGTTACAGAAAATTCAAGAAGTGACTGGATGACTTGACAACTGCCATTCCAGCCGGTCTACTGCAACTGTCAGAGCTGTCAGAAAGCTGTTAGGAACTGGATCAGCCTGTCACCTTGGAGAAAGTCTATATAAAGACTCGTCTCCTTTACAGAAAAGATGAGAGAAAGATTGGATCAAGCAATTCATTGAAGAATCAATTGAAGTGATCAGAAGATCTAAGAAGTTGGAGAGAGAGAGAGCTCCTTCTAAGAAGACAGATATTGAACCAGGCTGTGAAGAAAGTTTCAGATTGAGATCTGATTCTTAAGTCAGCAGTGATTGAAGATCATCTGCATAGAGACTCAACCCTACTGTGTTCTAAATTCAAGAAGTTTTGAAGGAAGCCAAGGGAGGTTGATCTCAGCAAAGTTCTTCCAAGAACTCTTCAAGAAACCAGACAACTCTTCTCTCTCAATCTGAGTTGTGATTATATTCATTGTAATTTTAATTTCTTGTATGATCCTAAGGGATCTGAGTTGTAAGCCTGAAATTATAAAGGCTGAGTGGTAGGGCCTGTGTGCCTGAGTGTAGGAGATTCATTTCTCTGAGTGTAGGCCTTATTGAGGGCTGAGTGTAGGCCTTGTTGAAGGCTGAGTGTAGGTCTTGGTGAAGACTGAGTGGTAGGGCTTTGAGCCTGAGTTGTAGGAACCTGGTTGGGTTCTAAGTGTAAGATCTGAGGATCTGAGGAATAGTGGAGAAGTTTGGCCGAATCTAGTACACTACTAGATAGGCGAAGGGGGAAAGTGGATGTAACCAGACCTTGGGGAACCACTATAAAACTGTGTGTACTCTGTATATATTTGATTCTGTGTATGCTGTTTATAGTTCTGTGAATTCTGTGATTAAATCTGCCTAAGAGTTTAAAAAGATTAAGGTCACCTATTCACCCCCCCTCTAGGTGATTAGGTACAATTTCTTTCAAGTGGTATCAAAGTGAGGTTACTCAAAAAGGACATAACAGTCTGAGTAAAAGATCCTGTAGGCAGACTCAGCATAATCAAGAAAATTAAGAAAATGGGTTCAACAGAGAATCACAAAGAACTAGGATCCATGAAGTTGCCAATCTGTAGAAAGGAGATCTTTGGCATTTGGAAAGAAAGGGTTAGACTATTTATGGAAGCCTCTGACCCTAGAATCTATATCACAGTCAAAGAAGGGTCATATGTGCCTATGAAAGTATCAGTTCTGGATGCAAACCCGAGAACTCCAAAAGACTATTCTGAAATGACGAAGGATGAGATTATTCTGGCCACTATGGACAAAAGGGCCCAAAATATAATTGTAAGTGCAATAGATGATTCCACATTCCAGAATTTAATTCACTGTAAAACATCAAAGGAAATGTGGGACACACTGATAGTGTACATGGAGGGCTCTGAAGAAGTTAGACAGGACAGAAAGTCTTTATTAAATCAGGAGTATGAGAGCTTCAGACAAGGAAGGTCTAATAGCATAACTGAGTGCTACAAGAAATTCTATAGGATTGTCAATGAGTTGATGTCTTATGGAAGAGAATTCAGCAATTATGAGCTGAATGATAAGTTCTTAATATCCCTAACTAAAGACTGGGATACTAAGATTTGTGCCATAAGGGAAATGACCAAATTAGCAGACATTCCTCCTCCAACATTGTTTGGAAAACTGTTATCATATGAGATGCAGTTAATGGTAAAGAAGGAGGAGGAGAAGACTACCAGAGTTGAGCAAAAAGAAAGAGCTGTGGCTTTCAAGACAGAAGCCACTATGAAATATAAAAGTAAGTCTCCATCTCCACCTCCAAAAGTTGCTAAGACTGAGACAGATGAGTCAGAAAGCAAGAATTCTGAAAGCAGTGAGAGTGATGAAGATTTTGCAGCTTTCACTAGACATTTTCAGAAGTTTCTAAAGAAGAAACAGTGGAGGTCTAAGTCATCCACTTCACAGAAGTCATCAAAGAATGACAGGAGAAAGCCCAAGTCAAGTAAAACTACATCTTCCAAGATAGTTTGTTATTGTTGTAACAGACAGGGACATGTTGTTGTTGACTGTCCAGAGAAGAGGAAAGAGTCAACTGATAAAAAGAAGACTCAAATCAAGGGCAAAAAGGAAAGGTCCCTTGTTGCTAAGAAGGACAAAAGTCTGTCTGACATGTCTTCTTCAGAAACTGATTTAGAAGCTGAAGCTTATATTGGACTGTTTGCTGAAGAAGATGAAGATGAGTTCATCCAGTTAATGAACTCTATATATGAGCATGAGGACAATCAGTGCCAGGGACTGATGGCCTTATCAGAAGGAGACAAAATCCAGGATCAGCCTGGACCAAGTCAGGTACAAAATTGTTCCGTTAGTTCAATTTCTAGTACTGAGTCAGATTCAGATACATCAGCATCAAGTGATGTTAGTGGATCTGAATCTTAAGGAGACATTCATCAATTAATTGATGAATATAGAGTAGTGTTGCAAGCTTTGAAGAAAAGCAAATCCTTGGCCAAGAGTCAGGCTAAGGAGATTGCTAATCTTAAAGTTGCTGCAACAGATTTTGACAAGTTGATTGATCAAAAATTAAATGAAATAGCCAGACTGAAACACATTACTGTTATTCAGATGGGGACTATTACATTCAAGAATGATCAAATTAGAAATCTGGAGATTAGTCTTCAGAAAGAGAGAGATATAGTTGCAAGGTTTTCTAAAACAAAGTCTGTTCTACCTTTGATAGATGAGTTCATTTCTCAAAAAGGTAAAACTGGATTGGGGTTTACTAAACTTGCCAGGACTGTACAATCCAAGTCTAAGGGCAAAGCCCCAGTACTCAACAAGAAACCTGCTGTAGACAAAATAGCCAGGGTTGTACGTAAACAAAGGTACAACAGATTTGAGTGCTGGTGTTGTGTAAGGTAGGCCACTTTGCCATAGACTGTTGGCACAATTCTAGTGCCAAGGTGAGTAGCAATCTGCCTGCTAGAAAAGCTATAGGTAGTTTTGTTAATAGGCAAACTAACCAGCACCAAGGACCCAAGAATTCTTTGGGTTCTAAGGTTAACTAATCTGTTTTGTAGGTGAGTCCAAGTGACCATGCCCCAATATGGTACTTGGACAGTGGATGTTCCAGGCACATGACTGGAACTAGGGGATTGCTTAAGGACTATACACCAATCAAGGATGGTCCTAAAGTCACCTTTGGTGGTTCTGAAAAAGGAATCATCAAAGGCTTTGGTAACATTTCAAGCAACCTTATTACAATTACTCAAGTGGCTTATGTTAAAGGTTTGAAACACAACCTCATTAGTATAAGTCAGCTGAGTGATTTAGGATATGACATCTTATTTGTCAATGATGGTTGTCATATCAGGAGGTCAAATGATCGAAAGATCATTCTGACAGGTTATAGGAAGAGAAATGTCTATTGTCTAGACATTATGTGTGAGAACAATATTTCTCCCGTGTGCCTTGTAGCTGATGAGAAAGTCTCTCATTATGTCAAATGGCACAAGAGGCTAGCCCATCTTAACTATAAGACAATTGGCCAACTCTTTAGCAAAGAGTTAGTGAGGAATGATCCTCAGGTTAAGTGTAAAAAGGTTGGGATATGCTCAGCTTGTCAAAAGGGCAAGCAGACTAGATCCAACTTTAATAGCATTGAGAACAAAGATGCTGTGAGGTGCTTATACCTCTTGCATATGGATCTCTTTGGTCCTATTCCAGTTCACAGCCTAGGTAGGAAGGTCTACATATTTGTGGTTGTAGATGACTACTCAAGGTTTTCCTGGGTATTCTTCCTAAGGCAAAAGTCTGAAATACATAGTATCTTTTATATTTTTGTCAAACAAATTCAGAATGAGTTAGACAGTACAGTGGTCAAAATAAGAAGTGACCATGGTATTGAATTCCAGTCTGATAGTATGACAAAGCTATGTGAAGAGTTTGAGATATTTCAGGAATTTTCCTCACCAAGAATACCTCAGCAAAATGACATTGCTGAAAGGAAAAATGGAACCTTGATTGAGGCTGATAGAACCCTATTAAGTGACACATCTCTCCCTGAATATTTCTGGGCTGAGGCAGTAAACACTGCATGTCATGTAATTAATAGGGCTACTATCACCAAGAGCCACAATAAGACCCCCTATGAGATTGTGAAAGGCAGAAAACTAAATCTATCCTATTTCAGGATCTTTGGTTGTAAATGCTATATACTTAACAATGGTAAGCCTTACTTAACCAAGTTTGCTGCCAAATCCCAAGAGGGGATCTTTGTTGGGTACAACAATAACAGTAAGGCTTATAGGGTCTACAACTTGACTACTCAAGTTGTAGAAGAGTCAGTATATGTAGTATTTGATGAAGCTAGACTCATTAACAATGAATTGTCTAGAAGTATTTGCAGCTGCACATGTGTGACTGAGAAGATGGACAAGCTCACTATAGAAGAAGGTCCTACTGCAAGTCAGCAAGTAGAAGAAGGTGGCTGCTGTCCACGGGGAGTACTAGATACACCTGATACAGAAGAAGACCAAGGGGTACAACAAGTTGAAGAGAATGGAGGTGTACAACCTGAAGACAGGCTGCCTCCAGCAAATAGACATCTAAAAGATCATCCAGCCAATCAAATTATTGGTGATCTCAGACAAGGGGGAGAAACAAGGAGCAGAAATCTAAGTTCAGTACTCTACTCCAGCTTTCTATCCCAGGTAGAGCCAAAGAAATTTGAAGAAGCCATCCTAGACCCTCATTGGATTAAGGCAATGCAAGAGGAGCTGAACCAGTTCAAAAGATGCAAAGTCTGGGAGCTAGTTCCTAAACCAAAAGATCACAACATAATTGGAACCAAGTAGATCTTTAGGAACAAGTTGGATGAACATGTAGTGATTATAAAGAACAAAGCAAGACTGGTTGCTAAGGGATATAGGTAGGAAGAAGGTATTGAGTTTGATCAAATCTTTGCTCCAGTAGCCAGACTAGAGGCCATAAGGATGTTTCTTGCCTATGCAACCTATCAAGGGTTTAAAGTATACCAAATGGATGTTAAGTCAGCTTTTCTTAATGGAAATCTGAAGGAAGAAGTCTATGTGGAACAACCATCAGGTTTTGTTGATTCTAATAAACCTAATTATGTTTATAGACTTAGGAAGGCTTTGTATAGGTTAAAACAAGCCCCTAGGGCTTGGTATGAAACCCTGTCTAGTTTCCTCATTGAGAATAAATTCACAAGGGGGAAAATAGACAAGACTCTATTCATTAGGGAATCCAGAGGCAAGATCATTCTAGTCCAAATATATGTAGATGACATCATATTTGGGTCTACTGAAAGTGGTCTTTGCAGAAAGTTTGCAAAACTTATGCAAGGACAATTTGAAATGAGCAGTATGGGGGAACTTAAGTTCTTCTTGGGTCTCCAAGTTAGACAGACTGAGGATGGTTTATCCATATGCCAGTCTAAGTTCACCCTAGAGTTGATAAGGAAATATGGTATGGAATCATCCAGTACCATGAAAACTCCTATGGGGTCAAGCATGTCTCTAAGCAAAGATGATGCAGGGAAACCTGTAGATGAGACTTTGTATAGAGGGATAGTTGGCTCCCTATTGTATTTGACTGCAAGTTGACCAGATATCATGTATACTACATGTGTCTGTGCTAGGTACCAAGCTTGGCCTAAAGAATCTCATTTGACAGCAGTCAAAAAAATTCTGATATATCTTAAGGCCACTCCTTATCTAGGCCTTTGGTACCCTATGAATGGAGACTTTGAACTGACAGGTTATTCAGATGCAGATTTTGTAGGCTGCAAGGAAGATAGGAAAAGTACAACAGGTATCTGTCAATTCCTAGGTGGAAGACTGATATCATGGAGTAGCAAGAAACAAACAAGTGTGGCTATCTCCACAGCAAAATCAGAGTATGTTGCTGCATGAAGTTGCTGTGCTCAACTTCTATGGATTCAACATCAGCTAGAAGATTATGGTATTCAAGTAAGTAGAACACCTCTATTTTGTGATTCTACTAGTGCTATTTCTATTGCAAACAATCCTGTCTCCCATAGTAGGACTAAGCACATAGAAATAAAATACCATTTTCTAAGAGAACATGTGGAAAAAGGAGATATTTCACTAGAGTATATTAGTACAGATAATCAGCTAGCTGACATGTACACTAAGCCTTAGATGAAACCAAATTCAATAAATTTAAAATTGAATTAGGGATGATAAACTTAGAATAAGTTTTCAAAATTGGCTAAGTAAAAAGGTGTCGACACACAGAATTGTCTGTGTCGACACATAGAAGTGGTGTCGACATTTCAGAGAAATGGTGTCGACACTTCTAGGAAGTCTGTGTCGACACTTCAGAGAATTAGTGTCGACACATGCAATGTAGGTGTCGACACATCCAAGGTGGTGTCGACACTTAGACTTTACACAGAATTAGTCTAGTATAGTCTCGACTAAGTGTCGAGCAAAGCAGTGTCGACACATAAACAAGTATCGACACATATATTCTGTCGACTATACTTGTGTCGACACATAGTTGTCAAGACATTATAAGTATGTGTCGACACTTTTCAACAGTGTCGACACAATTTAAGTATTTTGACGAGCCCTTTCATCTTCGATTCTAGAAAGGTATAAATAGGTTTTTGCCATTGTCTGTCGACACACTCACCAAAGTTTCGAGACCAAACTTGTGTGTCGACATCTCTCTTCTCTACATTCAAATTTCTTCAAACCCTAATGACGCCCAAGCTAGAAGAGAATGTGAATGAAGGATATGAACTCGTGCGACATGCATTTGATGATGCGGAACCCGAGATCAAAGGCGTGATAACCCTAATAGAAGAGACTGGGTTAGAATTTCTTGTATCAGAACCGATCAAGATATGGAAGAAGGAGGTCCTGGAATTTCTGAATGGAGCAACTCTAGATGAATCTGGACTTAATATTAAATCCATAGTTCATGGAACCAAGGTCAAGGTCACACGGAAGAGTCTAAGGAAGATACTTCAGCTACCAAGAACTAAGGAGGAAGAAGATGTTTCTGCTTCTAAGACTAGAGAAGCATTAACATGCTGTGGACTGGACTCAAACATGAAAATTGGATCAGTATTCAACAGAAAAGGAATGAACATCCCAGGAAAATTCTTGTCTGAAATAGCTGGAAAGGTAATACTGTGCAAGCCTGGAGGGCATGACAGAATTTCAGTTCATATGTTTAGTCTAATGAGTAGGATTATCTTCAAACTAGAAAATGATTGGTCTGCAGTTGTGTTTGAAAAGATAAAAGAGAGTCTGAAGAAGCCTAATTTGGGAAGAATACTGAGTCTATACCTAGCTGGTAGTATACCAGAGGTGATGAATCAAGCAGCTGGATCAAAGATTAACCACATGAGGAGAATGGATTTGAGAATTTTCTCTAGGTGGGATAGAGTACTTACCAAAGAACTGCCATTTCCAATAAAGGATACACCCCAGAAGAAGAAGAAAACAGCTCCTGTGGCTCAAGAATCCTCAAGCAGCTCTGAAGAGCAAGTAGTGTTCACTCCTGATGAAGAAGAAACTGGAAATGCTGGACAATCTCCAGCAAGACAAGAAGATGCAGAGAGGTAGGGGGAGCTACCCTCAGCAAGCCCAATTCACCAGGATTCAATTCAGGGGGAGCCTCTAATTGTGGAAGAGCCAACTCCACTAGAGAGTGAATAAGCTACTCAAACTATACTTGAGGTAATAACTGAAATCAACCAATTAGATTTCCCTATTAAGAATGAAGTTATGACTGACACATTATGTGATGTTAATCAGCAACCTCAGATTCTTAGTCAACCTCAGGATGTTGTCATGGAAGACACATCTATTGCTGATCAAGTGGTTGATGAGATAAGAGATTCTCCAACCCTTCCTCAACAGGAATTTACCCTAGAAGAGCTATTCCCAGATCTTCTACAAACTGACTTTGAAGTGGAAAAAGTAGCTATTGAGGGGGAGCAGGTAGATCTTCAGGGGGAGCAAGTTAGGTATCAAGAAGAGACAGCAAGACAAGAACCAGAGATGCAACATCATGCTGAGGAGTTACCTAGGAAGGTTTTACCTCCTAGCCCAAAGGAAAGAGTTGAAATAGCCAGCACCTCTGCTTCAGAGGATGAAGAGGTTACAAGAGCCAAGAAGAGGAAATTCCAAGTCTTTAAGAGAAGGAGCCAGAATTACAAAAAGGCTTTACAAACAATTGCTCCACAGCCTGCCCCATCTACTGACTATAGTTCTCTGATGGTAGCTTTACAGATCAAGCTAGATGAGCAAAGACAGGCTTTGCAAACTTATATGGATGAAGGACATAAGTCTCTGTAGTTTGATCTTGCACAAGATATAAAATCTATAAGATTTGAAGTAAGTCTTAACAAGAAAAAAATGACTGTCTGCTTCCATAAGGGAGGAAATGCAGTAGTCTATCTGGCCACACATCAAGAGAAACTAAAGACAAAACTTGATGAGCTAGAAGTGAAGCAAGGCTATGTCCTGGAGAATCAGATCAGGATGAATGATAATTTGACAGCTTCACACAATGCCATTGTAACTGAACTGAAGAATATAGCAACTGCCCAGAATGCAACCCTGACCACAGTCAAAGAAGAATTTGACAAAGCATTGCAAGTGAGCCTAACTGCTGTTACTTCTGCACTTCAGGATTCTCAGAAGCTAATAACTGAAAAGCTCCAAAGGTTGAAACCTTTCTACAAGGATGGAGTAAACTATCTGAATGCACAGATAAGGTTTCAGAAAGATGATCTTAGAGATCACATTGAAAGAGAAGTCATAAAGGGAGAGAGGGTATTAGTCAAGACAGGCTCTGATCATGCCAAATGGATTTCAAATTCCATCAGAGCCACCCTTGGATATTCACCCTTATGTGATGATGACAATGTGACAGAGTCTGGTATTAATCCTGCATATCTTGGAGGAGAGCAAGCTGAAGTAGCTCAGGTAATCTACCCTCCAGCAGTCTTTGACATGATACATCAAGAGATCCAGACTATGTATAGCCCTCCTGAGGGAAATCAGAAGGTCATCATAGAGAAAGTAGTTCAGCCAGTACCAGAGGTAATTATGAAAGAACAAGAGGCTTTACTAAAAGAACAAGAAACTCAATTGTCTAAGAAAAGATTCAGAGAGCAAGCTGAACTTAGGCCTGATTTTGAACAATGGAGCCCCACTTCCAGGAATATCATCTTGACTGCATGGAAGGCTGCCAAGGACAATATCCAGGATAGAAATAAGTAGTATTCTGAACTGGAGTGGAGGAAGCATGAGAACATGCAAGAGGCCATTGTGCAATATAAAAGAAAGGCCAAGCTGGGAAAGCTACCTCCTAATACACAGGAGCCTAGCAAGTACTTTCCAAAGCCTTATCATTATTTTGAAAGGCAAAAGATCAAGGCTGAAGAGTTGCAAAAGAAGGATCTTAAAGGGAAGAAGCCTGCTACTGCTGATGATACTGAAGCTCCTGTCCAAGCAAAGATACAATCAGGAAAGGACATTGTGATCAAGGAGCCTGAGCAACCTTAGGATAGGAATTTTTTTCTTAAGTTTACTATGGGTAATCACTTGTATTAAAACTTTCTGTAAACTTTTGAATAATGAAAATGTTGAAGTTGTTAGAACAATGTGATATATGTTCAAACTATTACATTAATTGTTCTGAGATAATGGTATATACATGTTTTGTTCATGCATGTTTAAATATTTTCCCTGTCATGTATTACTGTTTTACATCATACTGTGAATTTGTTATGTATGGTGTATATCATTGACTAAGGGTTATGACTTCTCCAAATAGGGGGAGATTGTTGGGTACATTGGATTAAATGTACCAGATTTGAAGAAGCCTCACCCTACTCAATGATATACATCAAGGTGTATTTGATGTATTTTGAGTTACCTTGTGCAGGTTAAGTAATTGCAGGGAAAGCTGAAAAGTTTCTAAGTCCATGTGTCGACACCCAGAAGAAAAGTGTCGACACTTAAGAAGGCTTGTGTCGACACCTAGAGAAGCAGTGTCGACACTTGGAGTAATTGTGTCGACACCAGGAATGTAGAGTCGACACCAGAGGAAAAGTGTCGACACATATAGGCTGTGTCGACACTCAATGAAGAAATGTCTAAAGAATCAGTGTCGACACTTAAAAGCAGTGTCTAGACCCAGAGGAACTTTGTCGACATCAAAAGTGTCGACACCAGGAGGCTGTGTCGAACTCAGCAAAACATCAACAAAGTTCAAGTACAAGTGTCGACACTAGGAGGCTGTGTCGACACTCAGCAAACTTCAACAGAGTTTAAGTACAAGTGTCGACATAATGAAGAATGTGTCGACACACAGCAAAAGTCTCAACACATGAAGAAAGTGTCGACACTAGGAGGCTGTGTCGACACTCAGCAAATTTCAATAAAGTCTAAGAACAAGAGTCGACACAAAGGAGCTGTGTCGACACTCAGCAAGTATCAACACAGAAGGCATGTGTCGACACAAAGGAGCTGTGTCGACACTCAGCAAGTATCAACACAGAAGGCATGTGTCGACACCAAGGAGATGTGTCGACACTCAGCAAGTATCAACACAAGAAGATGTATCGACACAAAGGAGTTGTGTCGACACTTATAAGAAATCAACTAAGTATCAAAGAAGAAGGACTTGTGTCGACACACAGGATCAGTGTCGACACATGTTGAAGAAGAAGTGTCGAGAAGCAGATTCTACAACACAAGGAGTTGTGTCGACACTATGAAGGCTAGTGTCGACACTTAGTCTACTTGTGTCGAAACTTAGTCTATCAGTGTCGACACTTAAAGACAGACTGTCTCGACACTTTCAGATAGTTACAGAAAATTCTAGAAGTGACTGGATGACTTGACAGCTGCCATTCCAGCCGGTCTACTGCAACTGTCAGAGCTATCAGAAAGCTGTTAGGAACTGGATCAGCCGGTCACCTTGGAGAAAGTCTATATAAAGACCCTTCTCCTTTACAGAAAAGGTGAGAGAAAGATTGGATCAAGCAATTCATTGAAGAATCAATTGAAGTGATCAGAAGATCTAAGAAGTTGGAGAGAGAGCTCCTTCTAAGAAGACAGCTATTGAACCAGGATGTGAAGAAAGTTTCAGATTGAGATCTGATTCTTAAGTCAGCAGTGATTGAAGATCATCTGCATAGAGACTCAACCCTACTGTGTTCTAAATTCAAGAAGCTTTGAAGGAAGCCAAGAGAGGTTGATCTCAGCAAATTTCTTCCAAGAACTCTTCAAGAAACCAGACAACTCTTCTCTCTCAATCTGAGTTGTGATTATATTCATTGTAATTTTAATTTCTTGTAGGATACTAAGGGATCTGAGTTGTAAGCCTGAAATTATAAAGGCTGAGTGGTAGGGCCTGTGTGCCTGAGTGTAGGAGATTCATTTCTATGAGTGTAGGCCTTGTTGAGGGCTGAGTGTAGGCCTTGTCGAAGGCTGAGTGTAGGTCTTGGTGAAGACTGAGTGGTAGGGCTTTGAGCCTGAGTTGTAGGAACCTGGTTGGGGTTCTGAGTGTAAGATTTGAGGATCTGAGGAATAGTGGAGAAGTTTGGTCGAATCTAGTACACTACTAGATAGGCGAAGGGGGAAAGTGGATGTACCCAGACCTTGGGGAACCACTATAAAACTGTGTGTACTCTGTGTATATTTGATTCTGTGTATGCTGCTTATAGTTCTATGAATTCTGTGATTAAATCTGCCTAAAAGTTTAAAAAGATTAAGGTCACCTATTCACCCCCCCTCTAGGTGATTAGGTACAATTTCTTTCACCGCATAGCGCCCCAATCTGGTAAACTCATGTAGGTATGTATCAATGTCAGTCTCGCCCTGCACCAGACATTGAAAATCATTCTCCATCGTAATTCGCTGTGACACTGGCAAATACTTGACTAGAAAAATTCGTGAGAATTCATCAATTGAGACGTCCTCTAATCCTCGACCTGCCAAGTGATGCACTTCCACGTCATCCCACCACAGTCTCGAAATTTGTCTCAACTACAGACACTCATCTAGCACTTCTCGTTGGACCGTTGGGGCTCAGACTGCCCAGTACCACTCCTTGCCACCTATCAATGTACAAAACACCATTAATCATCCATTGCATAACGGTAATTATACATTGAATACATGGTGACGCTCTTCACGTGCACATATCACATTCATAGTGGACATTCTTGAGTTCAATTATGTTCTCCCTCCTATAAATCTTAAACCTGGCTCTGATTTGCCCAAAAATAGGCTGAACATGGCCTGATATGCCCTGTGACACGCCCGTGTCACAGGCCGTGTCCATTAAGCGGCACACAACCGACTCAAATCCAAACAGTACACGGCCGTGTGACACGCCCGTGTCACACCCTACACTCCTGTGTCATGGCCGACACGCCCGTGTCTGGCAGCTGTGTACTTCACCCAGCACAACATCAACTCACCCAAGCGGGACACGGCCATGCTACACGCCCGTGTCCCAGGCCATGTACCCCAAGACACACCCATGTCTCTCAACACGTGCAATCCTGGCTGAATCAGGCAAAGGACACGCCCTGTGACACACCCGTATTACAGGACGTGTACTCCCCTTGCTTGCCGCTCGACGATTGTCGAGCGTAGTTCGTCGACCCGAGCACGACACGCCCTGAGACACGCCCTGGGACACGCCCGAAATTGGGATTTGGGGTGTTACATAAAAATATGGTCGTTGAAGTCCTAGGAAGTTAGTAGAGTCAAGGACTTGAGTCAGGCTCTCTGAATTGTAGAAGAAAGTCAAGAAAAACAAACTTGCTTCGACTAGAAGTCGATGCAACATCGATTTAATATTGACGTAACTTCTACAAGAACTCAGAGCAATTATAAAATGCTGAGTAAATGTTACTTCAAGATATAGGTCAATGCATACATCGATAAATTATCGATGCAACTTCGAGAACAGATTTATTCTATATAGAAGAAGAAATTAGACATTACTCTTACTTGAAGGTCGTAGCGTCAAGTACAGTCCGGAATGGAAAATTCAGAGAATTATTTCCGACTAAATCCAAAGGAATTTCATGGAATTAATTAAAACAATTCTAACTATTGGATGATAATCTAGAAGAATTATTTCTCTATCAGATTCATAGATGGTTTTATAGAAAGTTTTTGAAAATGATGTCGAGATTGATTGAAGTATTTTTGGAAGAATATATCATCATTCCTTCTGAACATATTATGCCAAAAAAGGAACAATTAAAAAAACATTTAGAGATGATATGGTCAAAGAATATAATGCAAAAGATAATGAATTAATGCACAGACAAAAAATACTGATAGCTGACTAATCTTCATCTTCTTCATCGTCTCAATACTCAATCTTCTCTTTCAGTGCTTCAACAAATCATCAACTAGAATATTCAGAGAAGTCCACCGATCGAAGTCTAAATAACCCCTGCAAAGTCTCTTCCAACATGGGGTTCATCATATCAAAGGATCAGATACACTTAGTTCCTTATGCTCCTCAGATTCCTGCTGAGAGGACTCATCTAGAAGAACTCTTCTTCTCAACTTTCTCTCTCAATCGCCTTCTACTTATATTATATTGATTGAGTAAAGAGTTTTTAGAATCCTTCTTCAAAGGATTCTGGTTGTGGTTTTGAGAGTCTCCTTGTCAAAAGACTCAGTTAGTTGTGGTTCAAGATCTCCTTATCAAAAGATCTAGTTGTTGGTTCTAAGAGTCTCCTTATCAAAAGACTTAGGCCTATGATAGTGTATTCCTACCAAGATGGTAGAAGAGTGGATGTACCTAGATTTTTGTAAACCACTATAGCCTTAGTGTCATATGTGTTTTATTTTTCGTGCTTACTTTCTATGTTATGTTGTGCTATGTGTACTTTTGCTTAAATTATTTGTTGGCTTGCAATCTCTGCGTGTGTGTATGTTCAAATTCTAAGTTAACTGAAGTTATTTAAAAAATCTTTTAAATCTCTATTCACCCCCTCTAGAGAATTCTCAGAGCATTTCATCAACTCTTCACACCTTCAATTAGTATCAGAGACAGGTTGATCAAATAAAGGACCACCTTGATCATAAAGATTTAAACAGTTATAAAGTTATACATACAAATAAAAATCTATTTTCAAACAAGTCTTCAAATAATTTCAAAAGATTTGCATCTACTAGACCTCTATTGTGTAACTTAGAGAAGTTCACACTCTGGAAGGCCAAAATTAAGTTGTATATGAATTTTATTGATGAGAATATATTTGGTTTTATTTTATTAGGACCACTTATGCCTTACAGGAGAGATGTTATTGAGAACATCACAAAGGATCCTGTACCTAGATCTGAATGGACAGGAGAAGAGAATAGAGTGAAGGACAACGATGCAAAGGCTATGAACATCCTAGTTTCAACAATGTCAAATGACATCTTCCAGAAAGTTGCTGATTGCCAATCAGCTAAGGAAATCTGGGAATCACTGTCTATAATTATAAATGGAAGTTCAGATTAAAGTAAGGATAAAAGATCCCTTATCATATCCTAGTATGAGAACTTCTAAAAGAAAGCTGAAGAAATAGTGTCTGGAATGTATGAAAGATTTAGTGTCATTATCAATGAACTGAAAGGACTGGAAAAGGAGATCTCACTCACTAAGATCAATGACAAGCTTCTCATATACTTCCCAAGTACTTAAAATTTGAGAATCTGGCCATCAGAGCGTCTAGATGCTATAGGTATATCACCACTGATGCCCTATTAGGCAAGCTCAAGTCCTAGGAATTCTTAAAAAGTATGGTTGAGTCTAAAATAAAGGACCAATTCTCCGCCCCTAGAGAGAAGTCCATTTCTCTTAAAGTTGTAGATGGAGAACCTTCAAACTATAAAGAAGAGATGTTCAATCTTCTGATAAAGTGATTTAAAATATGGGTTAGCGCAAAAGACTCCAGAAGAAGAAAAAGGAGCTTCAACAAACCCAAATTTGATAAAACTCCAAGCAAGGAGGTCATATGTTTTGCCTGCAAAAAGCCAGGCCATATTGCTCCAGAATATATTGAAGAAAAGAAAGAGAAGTCTAGCAAGAAGGAGCAGAAGAAGAACCCCTTTAATAAAGGGGACACGAAGAAAGGAAGATGTTTCATAGCAGCAACCTGAAGTAACTCTGGTTTAGAGCCATGTTCATCATCAAAAAGTGAAGATGAAGCTACTGCTGAAGAAGCATGTCTGATGGCTTTGGGAGCATACTCAGATGATGAAGAAGATCATGTATCATGTTTTAATGTTGACTTTTCATCTACTAATTTTGAAGAATGTTTCAAAGATTTTTGTAGGGACCATATAATGACAGAGAAACAAATTCAATGACTAAAAATTGAACTAGATGAAATAAAAGTAAAAAAATCACTACTATATAAACTATATTCTGAGGGTTGAAGTAGGTAGACTAACAAACTAATAACAAACTTAGCTGCACAAATTAAATACTGAAGGATGATCTAACAAAGGCAAAGGTCTTCGATGCCTCCTTAAATGAAAGGAGTCAACAACTCAAAACATTGTTGGAAATCTAAATAAATGATTTAATCACCTAAGCTTGGGGGTCAACCCTACCTGCTCCCTCATTAAGGGTAAGGAAAAGCAACACATTGTAATCCTAGATAATGACCCAATCCACGTCATAGTAGATGATGAATATGAAAAGATTGTCGTTTCTAACAAATTAAGTTATCATCAATGTAAGAGCATTATGGGAAAAACAAATAAAACATAAAGCAATAAGAAATAAAATTCTGCTCCCTGGGAACATGCGTCAACTTCACATCGATGTAAATCTATGAATACGTTGTCTTTTAGTCAATGTAAGCACACACCTGCATTGACACAATATCAAAGCAAATCGTTATATATGTCAACATCAAAGTCGACGCAACCATAAAGTTGCGTCGAGTCGAAGTCGAAGCAACTTCCCAATAAATAACTTAAATGGATTTTATGCAACTAAGTTTTCTAGTTGTCATCAGTATAACCTTAAATGCAACAATTGTCTAATACATGGTCATAGCGCTGAAAGTTGTTGGTTTGATAGAACAACACTCTTTCATCCAAAAGGGTACCATGGAAGGCCTTCATATACTTTCATCACCCCATATAATAAAAAAGTAGCAATGGGCCTAAGGTAATATGTGTTTCCAACTAATGTTTAATTTTCCATGCATGTAAAGGACAATCCTTCCTCAAGCTAACTATGAAAATTTTAAGACAATTCTCGACATTACGTCGAATACAAGTCGACGTAGCATCAATTCCAACTCAACGCAACATCTAGAGATGACGACTGTGAAGAAGTATCAAACTTATTCGACGTAATGCTGACATGAATCAACATATGCGTCGATAGAGAGTCTGATATGGGAAGTTATGGTTACGTTGAATTTCATTCGACATAATATTAACTTGATAAAGCGATCTAAGTTTTATCTCTTCCCTAAATTACTTGAAAAACCATAATTTTAGACTTGTTGTCTCATAAACCGGATGTTATTTATTCAAATGTTCAAAACTCTTTATCTTCCCCCGCTCTCTATTCTCCTGCTTTCACTGTCACTCATGTTTGTTAAAGAATCTTATAGAAAGTTTTATGACAATAGAAACAAATTTAGGATTCAGCGTCGACCTTAATTCTTTCAATACGGTCGCCGAAGTGTTTTAAGGCATTCTTAGAATATTTACTGAGTTGGGTCTCAACAAAATCATCTTTACTCAGTGTAGACTATATGAGGATGATATTACAGAGTTTATTAGGAATGTCCATTGTGAGGTTGATAGTTCATTAAAGGGAATTATCACTGAATAGGAGATAAACATAACTACAGAAGTAATGCAGAAAACCTATGACCTCTCGATAGGAAAATAACAGCAAAATTATCAGAAACAGAGGTCAAAGAGGCTTTGAAAATTATGAACTTCACAAGGGACATCTATCAGACTGACAAGGACCGACTTCTCCGAAGAATATCAGTTCTTAGCAGATATTGTGGGAAGAGTGCTGATGTGCAAAACTTCAGCACATGACATAGTCCCTAAAACTCAACTGTACTTGATGGGAGTTTTGGTGCTGCAGAAGAAGATCAACTGGGGGGGGGGACTATCTTATGAGTCTCATTTCACATAAATACAAACAAATGGAGAATACATATGTGAGTCAAATCTTCTCTCAAAACTTTTCTCACCTATGCATTTCAAAAGGAATACAAATTCCCTTGGAAAGAAGCTTACCATAGCCCTCTTCTCTAAATGAAATAGGCAAATCACCAAGCCTATATCCCAAAGAGAATCGTCTCCTCCATCATCTCCACAAAAAGACACTTCTTTCTCCACCTATCCTAAACAAATCCCAACACTACTCCACGCATAATGAAATGGGAGAACAATTAACAAAATCCTCTAAGTTTTCTCTAGAGGGGGAATAGAAATTAAAATTTATTTTTATCTAAACTATACTTTTCATAGAATTTGCATTTGCACAGATTTTAACCAGAATTTAAGATAAATAATTATAAACACAGTACATCAAATAATCAATCACAAACAAATGAACAATCACAGAAAACACAAGAAATATAGTGGCTCTCCAAAATCTGGGTACATCCACTCTTCTACACTCTTGGTAGGAATTCACTATCACTATGCCTGAGTATTTTGATATGGAGACCTTTAGAACCAATCACTAGATCTATAAGGAGATCTTGAACCAATACAGTCTGAGTCTTTTCACAGGGAGACTCTCAGAACCTTAAACTGGATCCTTTGAATAGAGATTTTTAAAACTTTCCACAAATATAAAAAGAGAAATAATCAGAGATTAGTAAAAGATATGAAGATATGATGATATTTTTCATAAGTCCTCTCAGCAGAAATCCTGAGGACTATACAGAACTAAGTGAATTGATCTCTGGAACTCTGTTGAATCTTAATTGAGAAGATCTCAAGGATTATAAGTCCTTTAATCAAGATTATCCTTTATTTTTCATGGAATTTGCTGTAACAATTGATAAGCCCTTGAGAAGAAGATTTGATTCAGTAATAGGATGAAGATTGACTGATTCTTGGAAGAACTTCTATTTCAACAGATGAATGATTGTCTTCCTAATCTTCTCTGTTGATTCAAAAAATTCCAAATCACTATCCGCTTCTGTGTGAATTGATAGTTGTATATAATCAATGATTCATTCCTTTTTTTAATCATGTATATATATAGATCTAGCAGAGAACAATCATCTTCTAACATCTCCAAGAAATGGTTATTCAAATTAAATCTTTCTTGAATAAAATTTGATTTAATCCCTAGAAAAATTCTCGTTCATAATACTAATCAACGTAACATCGAATTCATATAATAGTAGCGTCGAGCTCCGGCTTCATTCTGATTGTCTGTCAACTTAACTCTATAATCAACGTTATGTTGACAACATATCAAAGAATGCGTCAATATAAACCTTGAAGTGACGTCAACTTAACTCATTCTGTTTCTCTGACTTATAATCTAAGTAATGTCGACATTGAGTCGAAGTTGCGTCGACTTCTAGTCTACGCATGTTGGAATTTCTTGACTTTTCTTTAAAATTCAGTGTGCCTTTCTCATGTCCTTTACTCCAATGATATACTAGTACTTCTTAGATCGTATTACACTCTCTAGACATCATGGGTAATAAACTTAGGATGTAAAATCACTTAAAATAATTTTTAAAGATAAATCATAAAGGTTTTTCTCAATAATCTTCCCCTATTTATCTTAATAAATTTTATAAAGTTCCAAATGTGATTTTACAAAATAAAACAGTAATGATACAAAATTTGACTTGCACAAACATGTGAAATGTATATAGATAAAATTAAAGGACATAAGCATGAGAGACAACTAAATGCAAGAGGCTTCTAGAATGAATTTTCATAATGTCAACGTAGTTCTCAATGAATACCACAGTAATATACCTACATAATATATTTGCATTTAGGAAGAAATTTTCCTTTTTCTGGAGAAAATCATATGCACTTCCTTCTTCTTTCTATGCTCTGGATGCCCTACTATTAGATGATCTTAATACACCCCTGAACTAATGTAAGATTATCCACGACCTCTTTGCCTATCATGAGTATATTAGTTAAATTATTTTGCTCTATCTCCTCCTGATCTGATACAACAAGATTTTGAATAACTTGATCATTATTTTTCTCTATCTCCCCCTGAATAGATGCAACAAGATTCTAAACAGCTTGACCATCATTTTTATTCTCAATTACAACTTTAGAAATTTGATTTAATGGTTCATCAACTTCTCTACTTAGTAGATCTTTCTAAGCTTCTTCAAGAAGAGATTCATTTTCTTTTAAAGGTTCAATGTACTAGTCTTCCTCAGATATCTCCCCCTTCTGAACCCTATGAGCTAAGGAGGTTAAGAAAGTCCGAGTTACTTATGTGGAAGCCAATTTAGATAGTGTAGTTTGAATATCTGACTCATGAATGTCATATAGGCATTGTCCTTATGACTATACCTGTGACCTATAAGGTGAAAAATACATTTGCTCCATTTTATTTTCTTTCCTACTACCAGAACCCCCATTAGATGTAGTTGGGCCTTAGTAACTACATCATGTGCTGAAATTTTGCACATTAACACTTTTACCACAAATTAGCTAGAAACTTTCATTCCTAAAAAGTCTTTCTTCTTAAGATGAATTGGTTTGTCTTTAGAGAAATTCATCCTCTTCAATACTTCCTTTGTTTCTTTATCTGAACATTTTGCTTCATCCACACCAGAAGGCATGTCAAAAGTTATCTGGATAAGTTCTACAGTTATATGGACATCTGACCTACTGATCTGCCCAACCATTGTTCCATCTTCGTCAATTGTAATATTATTAATAAACTATATTAGCTCGTATAATATAGCAAACATCTTGTAGTAATCAACTTATTTAATCCGGTATCTATGATGATTTGTAAAATTCTCTAAAAATAATCTGCCATAACAACAAAGGATTCAAGATCAACACTAAACCCTGAGTTAGTCTTAGTTGCCATTAAAATACCAACAAAGATTACAAAGAAAATAGGAGAGAGAGAGTATATGAAAAATAGAGTGGGGAAGATGAAGAGTTTGGAGTAATTATGAAGTCTATATAAGTAGACGAAACTTCGACAAATTAGGGCATAAAAGTTAAGTACATGTTTCCTTGGTCTACTTGATGTTGACTTCTATCCGACATATTATGAAAATTTCACAGTCGACGTATGTGTTGATTTATATCAACGTTGCGTCGACAAGATCCAAAACTCTACATAGACACCGTCTCTAGACATTTTGTTGAATAAAGTTGACGTTTTGTCGACTTGCATTCAACGTTACATTGAGTAAAGACTTAAATTTTTGTCTTTTATTGGTTTTTCCCATCAATATATCTTGTGACATTTCATGATATGTTAATGATAAAATCATTTACTGAGTTTTATTAAGCATGCCTAAAACATTGATAAAGTATTTGTGCTTGATCTCATCAAGAGGCTTTGTGAAAATACCAGCCCTCTGGTTTTCAAAAGACACATCTTCTAGGGAAATTTTTTCTTTTTCCATATTATCTCTGAGAAAGTGATGCTTTATTTCAATATGTTCTGTCATGTTGTGTAAGATGGGATTGGAGGCAATTGAGATAGCACTTGAGCTATCACAAAATATTGTTGAATTAATGAACTTTAAATCATAATCAAGCAGTTGATTTTGCATCCCTAGTATTTGTGAGCAGCAACTTCCAGCAGCTATATACTCATTTTATACTATATAAGTGGAGACTAATATTGCTTCTTGAGGTACTTTTTCTATCAAATCTACATCCAGCATAATCAGCATCCGAATATCCATATATTTCAAACTCTGATTCTGCTGGATACCGTAATCCTATTTTAGGTGTACCCTTAAGATATCTCAAAATTCTCATTACTGAACTCAGATGTGTTTCATTATAATCCACCTAAAATCTTTCATAGACACCTATGGTAAATACTATATCTAGCCTGGTAGTTGTAAGATAAAGAAGAGAGCCAATGATTGCTATATATATTTTTTGATCAACAAATTTACCAGATATATCTTTATCTAGAACAACATTAGTAGCCATGCGAGTTTTCATGATGGTGGCAGTTTCAATACCAAATTTCTTTATCGATTCATTTGTATATTTGGATTGTGATATAAAATACATGCATCACTTTGATTCACTTATAGTCCAAGGAAGAAAGATAATTCTCTCATGCTGCTCATTTCAAACCTGGATTGCATTTGGTCAACAAACTTTTTGCAAGTCCTGAGTCTGTTGAGCCAAAAATAATGTCATCCACATAAATTTGGACAATGAGCAACTTTTATTTATGTGTTTTTGTAAACGTGTTATCCATCTATCCTCTTATGAAAGAGTGATCTAAGAGAAAAGTAGATAGAGACTCATACCAAGCTCTTGGAGCTTCCTTTAGACCATATAGTGCTTTATTTAGTTTATATACTTATGATGGATAAGTTGGATCGACAAAATTTGGAGGTTGTTCAACATCAATCTCTTCTTGAAGAGTCCCATTTAGAAAAGCATTTTTAACATCAGTCTAGTGTACTTTGATTCTCTTATATACAACATAAGCAAGAAATAATCTGATTGCTTCTAGCCTGGCTACTGATACAGATGTTTGATTTAGTCAATTCCTTCCTCTTGTCTATAACCTTAAGCAACAAGTCTAGCCTTATTTCTAACTATCACTCCACTGGAATCTAGTTTATTTCTGAGCATACACTTAGTTCCAGTAATTGTGTAATTCTTTGGTCTCTCCACTAGTGTCCAAATTTTATTTCTCTCAAATTGTGTAAGCTACTCTTGCATAACAATAATCCAATGTGGATCATTATCCGCTTCTTCAAATTTCTTTGGTCCATACTATGAAAGAAAGCACTACAACATGACCTTTGTTGATAATTGTTTCATAGTTTTCACTGCTTGATTCACATATCTAATTGTCTAGGTTGGTGGATGATCCCTGAAAAATTGATCTCTCTAGATATACTCTTTCTTGAACAATTTGATGATGATCTCCATGTTGTTCTTCTATTTCTTCTACATGTTGGAAATCAGCCTCTTGCTCATTAATCTGATCAGTGATTGCAGGTGGACTAAATACTCCTTCAACTGGTACTTCATCATCTTAAATTTTTAAAACTCCTTCTAACTAGTGATTATGCTTCTCAGATGATTTTTCAGTATTCTCCTCAATTCTCAACTCTTTAAACTCAATATTTAGCGGAATCTCTTCCCGAATAAAGTGTTCGATAGAAGTTCCCCCCATTGAGAAAGAATGAGTTTCATGAAATACTATATGCATAGATTCCTCTATTTTAAGAGTCCTTTTATTATAACACCTATAGGATTTGCTAGATAAGGAATATCCTAATAATATTTCATTATCAGCCTTCTTGTTAAATTTAATAAGATAGCTTTTCCCATTATTAAGAATGTAACATGCACAATTAAATATTCTAAAATATGAGACTATATGTGTTTTACCCTTTAGAAGTTCATAAGGAGTCTTCAACTTAGCTTTGTGAATGAGGCTTTTGTTGATAACATAATTAGTAGTGTTGACTACTTCAGCCCAAAATGACCTAGGAAGATTTGACTCTACCAATATGGTTCTTCCAGATTCAATAAGTATTCTATTTTTTCTTTCAACCACTCCATTTGGTTAAGGAGTTCTAGGAGTTGAAAAGCTTTGTCTTATTCCTTCATCCTCATAGAATCTACAGATTAATTGATTTTCAAACTCTGTGTCATGATAACTTTTGATAAAAGACACTTTAGTAATAAACTCAGATTGAATCTATTTGACAAATCGTAAGAGAATTAAGAAGCTATCAGACTTAGCTCTTAGGAGGAACACCCAACTAAATCTTAAAAAATCATCCATAATAACCCAAGTATAAGACTTACCTCCTAAACTCTGTGTAGTAAGAGGAGCAAATAAATCCATATATAATAGATATAAAATTCTTGGAGAATCATTCTTACCAATTGATGATGACGATTTAACTTGTTTTCCCATCTGACATGTTTTACAAAGATTAAGTTTTATATACTTACCTTTTGTTAACCTCTAAATAAATCATCCTTTGCAAGTTTAGCTATGATCTTGTGATTAAGATGACCAAGGCTCTTGTGCCAAAGCTCATTCCTGTCTAATTCAGCATTAAATAGACATACTTCATTTTTGGTTGTGCTGAAGTCAACTATGTAGATATGGCCTTTTCTAAAACCAGATAACACCATAATATCAGTTTTAGAGTTGATTATTTGACATAGGTTGTGTGTGAATACAATTTTATATTCACCATCACACTGTTGGTTGATTACTAAAAAGATTATATTGAAGTCATTCAACATAAGCTACTTTGGAGAAGATGATATTTCCAATTTTGATCATACTATAACCTTTGGTTCGACCATAATTGGAATCAGGAAAAATTACCTTGGGACCGTTTTTGGACTTGTAATTTTCCTGCATTTCTTTATGTCCAGTCATATGCCTAGAGCAAGCACTGTCCAAATACCACAGCTTGTTTGTATAAGGATAGTCTCTTTCCTGCACATGAAATCATACATTAATTGGGATCCAGCTTACCATGAACCCATTACTTCTTTTTCCATTATAAGGGGTGATGAAAGTATAAGATGGTCTTTCATAAAGTCCTTGGGATAAAAGAGTGTTGGTCTATTAAATAAATAATTTCCAGTTTCATTTCCTTTTAAAAACATTTTGTACAAGTAAAATTCACATGATAATATGGATATGATGATGAAAATTTATTATTCAGGGATATGCCTCGAGTAGCATTCGACGTAACTTTCTAGATGTGTCGATTTGAAGTTGACATTTCACAGAAGATGTGTTGATATGAGGTCGACACATGTTCATGTATATTTTCTTATTGTTTACCACATGTTGCTTACCTATAATACTTTTTCCTTTGGATTCATTTTCTTTATTGAATTTTGTTACTCTTTCATAATCATTATTTTGATTTATATTAGGTTGAATTTCATTAGCTTTAGTAAATGTTACAAGATTTTTCCATGCTGATGTATTGTTAATTATCACTATCCTGTGAGTATTGACTCCTAATCCAAGATGATTGAAAATTTTCTTAAGATTTTCTATAATATTTTTGAGTTGTTGACTCCTTCCATTTATACAGTCTTCCAAGGCTTTTGCCTTTGATAGCTCTTCCGTTTAATAAGGTGTTTTCTACTATAAAGTCAGTTACTTGATTATCCATTTTTTCTACTTCAATCTCTAATAATTTATCATGTTCAGCTTGTTCTTTGTCACATGAATAACTCTTAATTAACTCTATTTCTTTTCCCAAATATTTAATTCCTTTTTCTACATTTAATTGATCCTTACAAAACTACTTAAAACATATTTTAAATTCATCTGAACAAAAATCTATGTCATCAAAATAACTTACTTGATTTTCTTCAGTATTTGAGTTGGTTTCCAAAGCCATCAAACAGGCTACATCTGCAACTTCTTCTTCACTACTTGATGAAGAGCTTGATTCTAAACTAGTATCACTCCAGGTTCCAGTAATAAATTTTTTTCCTTTTTCTTATCCTTTCTATTTAGATATTTCTTATTCTGATGCTTTTACTTTGATCTATCCTTCCATTGTTCTGGACATTCAGTTGTTATGTGTACATGCTTTTTGTATGTAAAGTAAACTATCTCCTTATTTGGAGTATTATCAAACTTTGTCTTATTTAAATTCTTGTCTTTTCTTCTGAAACTTTCTGTCTTAATCCATTTTCTGAATCTCCTGGCTAAGAGATTGAACATTTCTTATTTTTAATAGATTGTTCATCATCAATAACTATGACATTTTCCTTTGGTTTTATTTCTGATCTACTTTTAGGTAGTTCATATGATTTAAGTTTGCCAAACAGGGCATCTGTCGTAATCTCCATATGGAATATTGATTCTCTAATAGCCCATATTCTAGAATCTTATGTACTTGAAAAGCGCATGAGTAATTTATCATTTATCACAATAATCGATATATCCTTATTGAATCCTTTAAGCTTATTAATGATTATACTAAATATGTCATATATTTCTGCCACAAATTCATCAACTTTCTTTTGAAAATTTTCATACAGAGAAATTAAAAGTGAGCATCTATCTTTTCTCTCGTTAGAACTCCCATCAACAATTATTGATAGTAATTCCCAGATTTCTTTTGCTGATTAGCATTCTGCTACTTTCTGGAATACATCATCAGATATTGTTGAGACTAATATATTCGTAGCTTTATCATCCCAGTCTTTTATTCTCTTGTCCTCATCTGACCACTCACATCTAGGCACTGATTCTAAAGTAATATTTCCTTCTACATCCTTCCTGTAAGGCATAGGTGGTCCTATAAAAGTTGAACCAAATATACTTTCATCAATAAAATTCATATATAACTTAATTCTGATTTTCCATAGTATAAAGTTTCAATATAACACACTAGAGGCCTTGTAGATGCAAATCCTTTCAAAGTATTAGAAGATATTTTGAAATTTTGATTAAATTGTACTAATATAACTGTTATAATCTATATAATCAAGGTGTTAACCTTTTCTTGATTAAACTTTTCGAAGTTAAACCTCTTATTGATTAACCTCGCTCTCATACCAATTGAAATGGGCAGAACAGTTGACAAACTCCTATGTGTTTTCCCTAGTGGGGGGGGGGGGTGAATAGAGATTAAATTTTATTTCTTTCTAAATTGTAACTTTTCATAGAATTTGCATTTACACGGATTTTTATCATAATTCAAGACAAATAATTATAACCATAACACATCAAATAAGCAATCATAGAAAAATGAACAATCACATAAAGCACAAGAAATATAGTGCTTCCCAAAAATCTGGGTACATTCACTCTTCTACTCCGTTGGTAGGAATTCACCATCACTATGCCTGAGTATTTTGATATGGAGACTATTATAATCAATCACTAGATCATTTGATAAGGAGATCTTGAATCAATACATTCTGAGTCTTTTCCCAAGGAGGCTCACAGAACCTTAAAGTGAATACTTCGAACAGGGATTCTTAAAACTCTTTCCACAAACAAAAAGAGAAATAATCAGAGATTAGTAAATGATATAAAGAACTGATGATCTTCTTGATAAGTCCTCTCAGCAGGAATCCTAACGAGTTTATGGCACTAAGTAAATTAATCTCTATAACTCTGATGAATCCTTGATTGAGATGATCTCAAGGATTATAATCCATTAATCAAGATTATCCTTTATGTTTCACTGAATCTGATGTAGCAATTGATATTCTCTTGAGAAGAAGAACTGATTCTCTATGCAGATTTGGGAATATGATGAAGATTGATTGATTCTTGGAAGAACTTCTATTTTAGCAGATGAATGATTGTCTTCTTAATATTCTCTGTCAATTCAAAAACTTCCAAATCACTATCTATTTTGTGTGTATTAATAGTTGTATCTGATCGATGATTCATTCCTTTTTCAATCATGTGTCTCTCTCTATATATATATATACATTTGGTAGAGAAAAATCATCTTCTAAAGTCACCAAGAAATGGTTATTCAAATTAAATATTTCTTGAATAAAATATGATTTAATCCCCATAAAAAATTCCCATTCAGAATACTAATCGACGTAACGTCGAATTCATATAATAATAGTGTCGAGCTATGGCTTCATTCTAATTGTCTGTCAACTTAGCTCTGTAATCGACGTTAAGTCAACAACATATCAAAGTATGGGTCAATATAAACATTAAAGTAACGTCAACTTAACTTATTATGTTGCTCTGACTTATAATCAAAGTAACACCAACATTGAGTCGGAGTTGCATCGACTTCAAGTCGATGCATGTTAGAATTTCTTGAGTTTCCTCTAAAATTCAGTGTGCCTTCATGTCCTTTACTCCACTAATATCCTAGGACTTCTAAGACTATATTACTCTCTCTATACATCATGGGTAATAAACCTGTGATGCAAAATAACTTAAAAATAATTTGTTAAGATAAATCATAAGAGTTTTTCCCAAGACATACACTTTTATACATACTCTACCAGTTCTAACCTCTTTACATACCCCAACACCACAATCAATCCCTACCAAGATCACTCCATACACTACACTAACAACATCTCGCACCATCTCTTCCTCCATGATAATTCAGGCAGTCCAATTGGCATCCAACACCTTATCATTAATGCTCATTTCACATGTCTCACAAATCCAAACCATAGTGGACAATATTCATTCCTAGTTGGATTATTACATCTTGAGTTCAGTACCTTCAAGAAAGGGTCTCTTCTTTCTTAGTTACAAGATGATTTTAAACCTCTCTTACTTAATTATGATGTCAAGAATGGGGATAGTTAGGAGGAAGAAGAGGAAATAGATGAGGTGACATCCTCTCTACACTTTCCAGATCCTCTCAAAATTGTTGGGAACGAAGAATTTCTGATAGAAATAAAGATTTAAAATGCACCAAACCAGGGGGAGGATAGGAAAGTCTTCAGTACAGAATCTGCATCAGTCTAGGAGGAGGCGGTTGCTTCTCCATCGCAAGAGAAAATCAGGGTTGAAGATGAGAAGGAAGAAGAGGAGGCACTGGTATTCCTTAAGAGGGCAGTGAATGTCAAATACACTTTAAAGGGAAAACAACTGAAGTCATCCAAGAAAAGGAAGCTACTAGTTGTAGGTAGTACTCAACCAACAAAAGATATTTTTCAAGCATGTATAGGAAGCTGCAGTACCTCATTACTATTTTTGCCTTACATAGTTCTTATCCCTGTAAAAGACCTAGATGTGGTTCATATGGGTAAGGGAACCTACAATATTTCCCTAATACCACTACCAAAACATTAGCTAATAGAAGAACAAAGAATCAAAAACTTGATGCTACGACAAAACTCATCAAAGGCAAAGATGTGGTGGATTCTGTCAGTGAAATAGAAGAAACCAAGAATAATATTGTGGAATTGAAAAGAAGAAAAATAAATCTAGATGAAGTATATCAGAATGCTCAGAGGGACCGGGAGAGGTTAATCTTTGTGATATAATTTCTTAAAGACAAACCAGACTATTGGAGATACAATAGCCTACTGTAGTAATCAAAAATGACAATTTGCTGAAGAAACTCTACAATTTGCTATTCATTTCTAAACTTCCTCGTAAAACAAGTTGATGTGTAAGAATCATAGTATGCTAAAAGTTGCATATATAATTCATTTAGAAGATATATACATATTCAACTTCCACTCATACTCATATCCTCTATATTCATTTCTGTCTTTTACATATGTACTGGAAAGTATTCGATGTATATGATGTTTACTTTTGTAAAATCACAATTGAATCTTTGTAAAATTTGTTAAGCTTAATAGGGGAGATTGTTGGCAAAAACCCTACTAATTTAACTTAACAAATTATATTTAATGTGATTTTACATTCTATATTTATTACCATGTTATATAGAGAGGGTAATATGGTCATAGAATTACTAGGAAGTTAGTAGAGTTCAAGGACATGAGCAAGGCACTCTAAATTGTAGGAGAAAGTTAGGAAAAGCAAACTTGGGTCGACTAGATGTCGACGCAACATTGACTTAATATTGACATCACTTCAACTAGAACTCAGAGCAACTATAGAATTCTAAGTCGACGTGTAACGTCCCCTGGGTCGTCCATGGGCCTCAGCCACACTAGGCCTCCATTAGATCGTTATCGGGCTGCAGCCCAAGCACCCCAACCACTCTCCCTCCACAGGCGGGTTGTTGGTGGCCACAGCCTCCCTTTGATGGTGAACACTTTCAACTCCGCCATTTCCTTTGGCGCAATGCGATATGGCTGATACGCCAAAAAATGGTATACGCAATTAATCGCATGTGTACGTGCCGTATCAAGTAATAAATAGTAAGTAAGGATCGTTCCCTCGAGGAGATGGTTAATTCAGTGCTTGCAATTACTAGTTGTGACTTTTCTTTAAATTCAAGAAGAATAAGATTATGATTTCAGAATACTAGAATCTTAAAATAAACTTATAATTACTAGAAAGAAACGAAAGATCCGGGAGAGAAATACTTGGTTACAAGTTATCAAAAGATAATCTTGTATCATGATTTCCTAAGTCTAATGTGACAACCCCATGAAAATAGTTTTGTGATGATGAGTGGTGAAATGTCTGGAAACGATTTTAGGAGAAGAAATTCATACCTCTCGATATCGGAAGTCCCTAGTTCTCTGTTACCACGTAGGTGAAACAAGACCCGCATAAAGATCGAAAACCAAAGTTGTTAGCACCAAGGGGAAATCTCTTTCTCCCTTCAAATGATATACCGACTCTACAATATACTTACGCAACTCCTCTCTCGATTTATGAAGCGTAGTAAAAAGATGAAGTCTTGGCCAAATATTTCGAATTAAAGATCATATATTCAATACAAACAATCACCAAACATTCATAACTAAGGATAATTAAGAATTTGTCATCACAAAAGACATAGTACTCTCACAATACAAGATTAAAAGCAAATTAGTTCATCACGATGGAAGAGAGCACACCACCAAAACAAGAAAGATCTTACCGCATATGGTGAGAGAAATGCAAAACAAAGCATGAATTCATTATCCGATGTGTGCAAAACCAGTCTGCCTCCAAGATCCGGCGTGCCCTAGTTCTTCTTCTCCAAGACAAGTCCCCTTTTTTCTCCTTTGGATCCACCCAATTCGCCACTTTTCTGTGTTCTTTTTCCCCTTAAAAATGTCCAGTCACTCTCCAAAAGATCCCACCTTTCATTTTGAAAAGGGCGCAAAAAAATCGAAATTTAAATGCTGAAAACCGTCCAAGAGACGTTGCAACCGTTTTTCTCTGAGTGTTGCAACCATTTTCCCAGATTTTGATATTTGGCAGATTTCCATTCCCAAGCAAATTCCTCTTGCGCATCTAGTAAGAATACAATAGAAAGAGACCCAATTAGCCTTCAATTGAATACATAAACTTTTACTTTCATTTTTATAACCTTTAGACTTATTTGTGTCGGAATAGCCACGTAATATGTCAGAAATAATGGCCTGGATAACTTCTTTTTAGAAGTTATCACACCCCCACACTTGAACCTTTGCTTGAATCGAGCAAAGAGAAATGATTATTTTAATTAAGTGTCTGATAATTATCACACTCCAAATTAAAATAATCCTTTACTTAACCAGCATTAATTAAAGATACTCAAGAAGTCCGCTTTACTCAACTAATAAGCTTGTTGATCATTAAGAGTTCAAACATCACAAATCCATTAGCTTGATAAAAGATAAAGCACAATTAAGAATTTTAGTGTTGTCTGTGTGCCTTCTTCAAAATTATTTACTCCCCCGCACTTTTTCCATTGAGCCTCCACAATAATTGGAAAGGGTAAGCATAGGCTAAGTCTTTGAGCTAACCTTGACAAGAATTAACAGCTTACTTGAACGAAGGTTTAGCTTTGGCTTGGTTAGCAATTCGTGGATAGACTTTGATAATGGAAAGGTAATTCCCTAGTTAATACTCTTAATCATTCACCATGTTACTAGGTTCAATTCTTAAGCATGAAAAATATTATGTCTATAGTTGGGATCATTCCAAGTGTGTGTATGCATACGTAGGCCATATATCACTATGACAAATATTTCTTTTGTTTTTGTTTGTTTTTTATGGTCACAGTTGGGATCATTCCAAATAGGAATATACATACTTAGGCCGCATATCACTATGATATTTCACTTTTAATATTGTTTTTTAAAATATATGTTGAATTGAAACACCCATAAATGGCTAGTGACTTAAAATAGGATGAGTGGAAATATAGGGAATTTGGTCATTCAGTAGTGTATAGCAAAATGATATAGAATCAGCACAAAGATTCTCATGGATGATCAAAATGATTTAGCTACCAAAATATTATCTTCGGCTCACATCATTAACTCAGTTCTTGCTCACCCCACTTCTTATTTTTAGAAGTCAACATATAAAGATTTCAGAGAAGTAAAAGAAAACTGAAGAAGATTGTGCATGAATTAAACGCTTAAGAGTGCTTTACCAAAAAAATCTCACTAACTTCAAATACCAAAATCTGTACTCTTAGGATTTTCTAGCCGCACCTAATTAATTGTCATTGAACATCAAGAATAACTTATCAACTAATTATGGTCAGCATACAGTTCATTAGAATCATGAGCGATCAAATTATCTATCACCACATTTGTATGGGCAATACTAGCCATCACCCCCAAACTACTCAAGCATTTTTAAGAATTAAAGAAAATATAATTGAAACAGTAGTGCTTCCCTGCTATGAAAGCGGTTGCTCCTGAGTCTATTGATCTTCATTAATATGCCCCCGATGAATCTCAGTCCAGGTCACCTTTTCAACAGACAAACCTTTATCTCATTCAATTCCTGCAACCTTTTTTCGTGATATAGATCATAATGATAATATACAAATAAGGCATGCAGACAATGTGATAAGCACATTATAGAAATTAACTAGCAGCAACCACCCTGATTACCAGGGTAAACTAGCATGAAAGAGTACAAATACACGATACTATCCACACAAAATAATCCAAAAGTCAAAATAATACTAGCATGAAGCATCCCACGCAGGGGGTAAACTAGAACTGCTGCAAAAAAAAAATGTTAGAGAAATCGTACTACTCGTCTTCATCCTCATTTTCCTCCATGTCTTGGTCCTCGTTGCCTTGATCCTCATCGTCCTGGTCCTCCTTGTCCTCTTCAAACTCAGTGGGGTTTAGGGTACTTCCATCAATGGCCAACAGCTCCCCACTCACGTTGAACTGGCATTGGTATTTAAAATGCTCTTCCTCCACCTGAAGCTTTGTTTTCTTCACTAGACTATCTATTTTCCTATCCATGAGATCGAGTCAAGAGCGGAAGTAGCAATGTTGACATCGCAGATACACTTTAATAAACTCTATGCTATCCATAACCTCAGATAATGTAGCCCCTTCCCCAGATGGGACTGCCACTTTCTCCGGTTTTCCTGCTGATAAAGACGAAGCCACACTTCTTATTCTCTTATACAGCATCTTGAACCCACCGTCAATCTCAGCCCTCACCTTGATGTTCACCTACACTACCCGTTCAGTAATCTTCCGCCGCACCTGTGTAAACAAGTCCTCTGTGGCACATGTCACACCTGCCCGTCTACAAAGCTCGGTAATCAGTATGGGGAACCACAACAACCGGCTCTTGTCCTCCTAGATCTTCATCTTCAAATGGCTGCTAATGATTTTTCCTACATTAACTCTATTGCCCTTTACTATATTATAATTTAGCACAGCACGATCTAAGGTGACATTATTCAAGTGGCGGGTTGGCATAAAGCCTGCGTTGATAAATAAGAGCCAGACCTTTGCTTCTCTAGACAACGATGTCGACTTGAGTGCTTTCATGGACATCTTTGACCATTCGGGCTCAGAAGAATTGCATATTTCAGCAACCACCTCCTCCGGCTCACTTGGTGATTTAGACTCTCTAGCTCCTCCTCATTACCTAGGTCATAAAGTTTGTTGATGGCCCTGGCGAAGATGTTGATCAGCTTTCCACGCACAGTCACCATTTCTCTATCCATTTGTGTTGCATTCGCATAGAACTCGTAAATCCATGGGAGTAGGGCCTCAGATCGTGGGTGACACAGCGTTTCCCAGCACATCTCGCGTATCTGGAGGGCATAGGTCAAACTCCAAGCCCGTTTCTCCTTTTGAACCCTCTCTCATAAATCAAAGGTGTGGACTTGAGGTTTTCAAAGCGGTGCTCGGCAGCTTTACTCACGAATTTGTGGGATTTCCTGGCTACAGATTTTCCTTTCTTCCTTGAAGACATTGTCTACATTAGAGGGATTGTGCAGCTAAGTTTAGAACCAAAACTCCTCACCCCTTATAATTCTTGAATAGGAATAGGTTTTGGAAGTGAGAGCTCATTACCTGACCGAAATGAAGTAAAGAATGACAGATTTCTTCTCTCCAGAAGTCGTCGGGATGTTGCCGAAGGGGTTCTCCCTAGAGGGTAGAGCACTTCTCAGCGGTGATTGAGTGCCGAATCGCTGAAGCGTCGCGCTATTAGGGCAAGAGCAGCCTTCCGCCTGGAGATCGCCGAAGCGTCATGCTATTAGGGCAAGAGCAGCCTTCCGTCTGGAGATCGCTGAAGCATCACCACTTAAAAGTAGGTGGCCCGGTTCGACTGGACCGAAACCCATAAAATGGCACACTCTTCTATGTTACTCGAAACATGAAGGTTGTAACTATTTATTTTTTTAGACGTCGCAACACCTGCGCCTATCCTGCTTTACTTCTCAAACATCAATCAATAGGTTGTAAATTTTTATTTTTTGTACGTTGCAACACCTGAAACTGCACCTACAGAACTTTCCAGCCATTGATTTCTCTTGTCCAACGTGACTCAGCTAATGAAGAACTAACTAAAACAGATCTAGCATGTGCTTAAAATATATATTAAATGATGGGTTGCCTCCCACCTAGCGCCTAATTTCTAGTCCCAGCAGGACTTACCGTCTAGTAATTTACTTCAACGTAATAAACGACACCAATCGTTCATCATCTCCACATCGAAATATCTTCAAATGTTCACCATTAACCTTAAATTCTGTCCTGTCTGTGTCATTCCTAATCGTAACTGCTCCGTAAGGATGAACCTCCGTGACCCTAAACGGGCCCGACCAACGCGATTTAAGCTTTCCGGGAAATAAGCGTAAATGGGAATTAAACAACAAGACTAACTGCCCCGGCTCAAAGTGTTTTTCTTTTAACCGTCGGTCGTGCCACCTCTTTGTCCGCTCCTTATAGATTTTTGAATTCTCATATGCTTGCATTCTAATCTCTTCCAATTCATTTAGTTGCAGGAGCCTCTTCTTACTTGCATCCCTAAAGTCATAATTGATCTTCTTTATTGCCCAAAATGCCCGGTGCTGAAGCTCTAGGGGTAGATGACATAATTTTCCATAAACTAGTCCATACGAAGTTAGTCCAATTGGCGTTTTAAATGCAGTCCGATAAGCCCACAGGGCATCACTCAGCTTTTGAGACCAGTCTCTATAGTTAACACTCATCGTCTTTTCTAGAATTTTCTTGATTTCTCTATTCGAAACCTTTGCTAGCCCGTTCATTTGGGGTGATGAATTGTAAATATACGTATTTTTATGCACATTAATTTAGTCATTTTCATTTATTTTCGTCGTTTTTACTTATTTTTGTTCAATAAAATGCTCCTATTCTTGTAAATTTACTTTTAACTTATTTTATTTTATTTTGCAGAAAAATTTCGAAATTGCCAAAATTGGGCAGTACACGCCTGTGACAATTTGGTCACGCCCGTGACAGGGCCGTGACATTGCGTTTCCCGTGAAATCGGACGATTTCTGAAGTACTAGCTTGACACGCCTGGCGACACGCCCGTGTCACCCGACACGGGGCGTGACCCAAGCCCGTGTCCTCTCCTCTCGACACTTTCCGCTCGACATTCGTCGAGTGTCGACACCAACTGACACGCCCAGAGTCACGCCCGAGACCTGGGGCGTGACCTTTCCAGCTAGCCCGACAAGATGCTGCCGAAGACTTTCGGCGCAACCCGCACCCGGTTCTACCTCACCGACACGCCCAGAGTCATGCCCTGTGACCTGGGGCGTGACTGCTGCGAACTCAGCCCGAAGTCAACTTTCCTGTCCAATCGCCGACTGACATCATGAATAGTACTGTCACGCCCCCCCTACACGCCCGTGACCTAGGGCGTGTACTTAGATTTTTTTTGCCTATAAATTGCCCAGTTCTGTAAGGTCCAAGGGTTCAGATTTTTGGGCCATTTTAGTGTCTTTTTGTGGGCTTAATCCGTGGATACTAGTGCTATGTAAGGAGATTTCTCCCTTCTTTATTTCATGTTTTGTTTTGCTTATCTTTTAGCTTTGTAATAGCTTGATAATTTTAATAAAATGTTAGATTTTCTCTCTCTATATAGCATGAAAATTCATTTGGATGGCTTACTTCTTCCCCTTTTTATCCTTGGTTTCATCTTTGTTCCTCCTCTTATCAAATGTGTGTGTGTGTTTATGAGTGTTATTTATTTACTTTAGATGCCTTTAATTTGTCTCAAGTTAGGTTTTGTTAGAAATTCATGAAATGATGAATTAGGTTTTCCCTTTTTTTTTCATGTCTTCTTTTAATTTCTTCAACATCTTCACTCTTATGAATGTGTAAAAGAGTTACTAAAGTATTTTTGATTTTTTTTACTTAGCTTTATTTTAGGATGAAAACCTTTTTTGTTCTTTCTCTTTTTATTTCAACTTTTTTAGCACTTTTATGAAATCCTAGGAATGAAAATGTTGAAATTTTAATTTTCCAAAAACTTTGGTTTTTAATTTGTTTTGAAAAACTTTTGTCTTCTAAAAATTGTAATTTCTTCTTTTTATTTGTTTTTGGCAAAACCTAAGCTTGAAAAGGTAAAAGTTTTAATTTTTACGTAACTTTCATTTTGCTTTTAATTTGTGTGTGTGAGTGTATGAGAATAATGTTTTGATGCTTTGATTCAAATTGTGTAGAGTGTGTGCGTGAAGGTGTTAAATTTTAATGCTTTCTTTTAATGCTTTCTTTTAATGTTTTGTTCAAATTTTGTAGAGTGTTGGAGTGTAGGTGTTAATTTTATTGCTTTCTTGAAATTAATTTGGAGTGTGTGTGTTTGTGTATTTATTTCCGCCTACTCGTTAAGAGTTAAATGGCGCTTCGTTTTCATTTTCAGTCCTACTCATTCGAGTAGGACTTGTAATTTCCTTTCTTTATTTTTCCGCCTACTCACTTGAGTTAAATGGACGGACTTTATTTCCCGCCTACTCGTTTGAGTAGGATTTGTAATTTTCTTTCTTTATTTTTCCGCCTACTCACTTGAGTTAAATGGACGGATCTTTAAGCCCTGTAATCGCATTTATTTTGTCCTACTCATTTGAGTAGGACTCGCTTTCATTTCAGTCCTACTCGTTTGAGTAGGACTTGCAATTTTCAGCTTTTATTTACCGCCCCCACTCGTTTGAGTGGGACTCGCAAATTTTAAATATGCAAATTTCTTTCATGTGTAACTTAGTTCCTGTTTAATTTATAATTTGGAGTGTGCGTGAGTTCTTGTTTTTAGCTAACTTTTCAGTTTTCTAAATGTTGTTATTTGTTTTTATGTCCCCTTCTTATAATCGTTCAGCGTTTAATTTCGAACTCGCGCCTCACTAAATTATAAGCCATCCCCATACCGATGTGTGGTTAATCGCTATTAGCCTCGGCATCGAAGAGCATTGGGACATTTAAAATGATTTCTAATAATTGAAGCTCTTTATCTTCATTTTAATTTAAGGACTTAAGGTTTACCCCGGGTTTACGACGCGTAGGACCACATATCGATGTGTGGGCCCTATTTCCGTAGTCCATATGCTAGCTAGCCGAGAGGCCGTGCATAAGGACCGATCACCCCTGGGTAAATAGAGTTGCGTGCATACCCTCGAGAGAGGACAAGCGTAATTCTACCGGATTGGGTTCCCCACCCAATAGCGGGGTTCTTAGCGTAAAGCGGGCGTTAAGAGGAATCCTTCATCGGACTAACGTTCGGTCGAATAGTCTTAACGTTTAGGTGAGCGATATCCCTATAGCTAGGTGAGCTCACATTTGTGGAACCTCCACGGCCAAGTTGCCTTATTATTAATTTGAAAACTAAGTCTTTTTATTATTAAAAATTATTTTAGTCTTAATCCGATTCGATGCCGAGCGTTAACCCTTCATCAAATATTTTCTAAATCGTTTTTTCGCTCCTTTGCTTTTCCGTTTTTAGTTAATTAAAAAAATCCGCCTTACTTTCAGTAAAATAATAGTCCTCCCGGAGGAGTAAGAATAGTCAACACGACCCCGAGAACAATACGACCTCGGTATTCCCCCGAATATCGAGTACTACTTGCGATAGGTGCACTTGCCTCTAGTAGCACGCCCGCGGTGATCGACTCACCGAACCAACCACTGTAAGAGTCTGTTCGCGGGCGCATCAAGTTTTTGGCGCCGTTGCCGGGGACATCTCTTTTCGAGTTGCTATTCCGAATTCCGGAGTCTATTACTTTTACTTATTTTCTATAAAAAAAAGCGTAAAAACTTTATTTTTTTTAAAAAAAAAGAGTTTATTTTGTTTTATTTTTGTTTGGGTGTATGACCCGAGGACAACCCTCAGAGTCTGAAGATTTTGACTTCGACCCTGAGATCGAACGCTCTCTTGCGCGTATTCGATCTCAACGCCGAAATCCTTCTTTAGATCCCGAGGAATCTATCGGAGAACCTACTATTGTACTTATGGCCGCCCCTAACCCTCCCCCAGCGGCCGAGCGTACTATGTCTTATTACGCTCGGCCTAACCTGGATGATTCTGGGTCGAGTATTGTTCGCCCTGCGGTGGCGAATAATAATTTTGAAATAAAGTCGAGTGTCATTCAAATGGTCCAAAATGCCGTGCAGTTCGATGGACTGCCGGATGAGGACCCGAATGTCCACTTGTCCAATTTCTTGGAGATATGCGACACCTTCAAGATTAATGGCGTCACTGATGACGCCATTCGTTTGCGCTTATTTCCTTTTTCCCTTAAGTCCAAAGCCAAGGCGTGGTTGAATGCCCTCCCACGAGGATGTATCATCACGTGGGCTGAGTTGACAGAACGGTTCCTAACGAAGTACTTTCCGCCCGCGAAAACTGCAAAGTTGCAGGCGGACATTTCTTCGTTTGTGCAAAATGATCCTGAGTCTCTATACGAGACTTGGGAACGGTTTAAGGAATTCCTCCACCGTTGCCCGCACCACGCGCTGCCAACGTGGTTGCAAGTTCAAATTTTTTATAATGGGCTGAATTTTCAGACGCGTCAAATGATTGACGCGGCTGCCGGGGGTACGCTTAACAACAAAACCCCCGAGGCCGCCCAGGCTTTATTCGAAGAGATGGATATGAACGCCTATCAATGGAACGTCCCGCGGGGATGCCCAAAGCCGGCGGCTGGTCTTTTTGAAGTGGATGCCACTGATCTCTTGACCCTTCAAGTTGAAAGGTTAACAAAGCAAGTGGCGGAGATGTCTGCTGCCTCCTCCACTCCGCCTTGTTTTATTCCCCCAAACGTCTGCGTGGCTGAAGAGTTCGTGGACTTCATGGGAAATTTGGGTCGTCCTCCCTTCAACCCCAACAACAACCCTTATAGTAATAACTATAATCCGGGTTGGAGGAATCACCTCAACTTCTCGTGGAGCAACCCGAATAATGATCAGCGTCCCCCTATTTCTTTTGTGCCCGGATTTCTTCCTCCTCCTCCTCTTCCGAAACCCTGCCCGATGGAGGAAAAGTTTTCGAAGTATATTGCGTCCAACGAGTCAAATATCCGGAACATTAATGGATCGCTAAAAACACTCGAACAACAGGTTGGACAGCTGGCGAGGATGATGTCCGAGCGCGCGCTCGGGGCACTGCCGGGAAAAATGGAGCCCAATCCGCGGGAGAACGCCAACGCTATAACCCTCCATAGCGGAAAGGAGGTGGTCGATCCAAAACGGACCGACCCTCAGGTACATATTTCACCTCCGACCCCTCTTCCCCTTTCTTCGCTTACGCCGCTTTTACCAATTATAAAAAAAAATTATTTTAAACAAGGCTCTTCCGTATCCGCATAAGTTAGATAACGAGCGTAAGGACGCGCAATATGAAAAATTTATTTTATTATTAAAACAAATTCACATTAATGTTCCTTTTTGCGAGGCTATCTCGCAAATGCCCAAATATGCGAAATTTTTAAAAGAACTACTTTCTAATAAACGTAAACTAGAGGATATTTCGCATATATCTCTCAATGCCGTCTGCTCGACGGCCCTTACTAATAAATTGCCCGCAAAACAAAACGACCCGGGACGGTTTTCCATCCCGTGCCTTTTTGGCGATATATTAGTAAAGTACGCCTTAGCTGAATTAGGGGCTAGCATTAATCTGATGCCGTTCTCGCTCTTTTCGCGTTTAGGTTTGGGTACTCCTAGTCCTACGAATATGCGCATCCAATTAGCGGATCGCTCGGTTAAGTTCCCTATCGGGGTAGTGGAGGACGTCCTTGTCCGAGTCGACAAGTTTACCTTCTCGGTAGACTTCGTCATCTTAGATATCGAGGAGGACGCCGAGGTACCAATAATACTCGGTCGCCCTTTTCTCGCCACCTCCCGTGCACTAATAGATGTTAGTAATGGTAGTCTTCTCCTCCGAGTAGGCGATGACCAAGTTACTTTCTCTATTAATCCCTCGATGGACAATTTGTCATCGAGCGACGATTTCTGCTACTCTTTAGATACCTTTTTCGGAGATCGTTCTTCTCCCATTTTCGAGTCGGTATTTTTAAACGACGATGTTTATGCGCTCGAAAATTTTAAATGCGATGAGGATACTTCTTTAGACTTGCCTTTCGAACCAATTGGTAAGAAAGACATAGGCATTAAAACCTCCCTAGAAGAACCGCCCATCCTAGACCTCAAACCCTTACCCGCATCGCTCAAGTACGTATTTTTGGGAAAAGGTGATACGCTTCCCGTTATCATTTCTTCGGACTTGAGTGATTCGGAGACTTCCGATTTATTGGAAGTTTTGTTTAAACATCGCCATGCAATTGCGTGGCAAATCTCTGACTTAAAGGGGATTAGCCCCTCCTTTTGCACCCATAAGATTTTTCTTAACGATAATTGCCGCAAAACGATTCAGCCGCAGCGTCGTCTTAACCCAAACATGAAAGATGTCGTTAAAGCCAAAATTATTAAGTTATTAGATGCGGGGATTATCTACCCTATTTCGGACAGTGCATGGGTTAGTCCCGTGCATGTCGTGCCCAAGAAGGGCGGTCTTACCGTAGTGGCGAATGCGCATAACGAGCTCGTCCCAACTCGTACTGTTACGGGTTGGCGAGTGTGCATCAATTATAGAAAACTTAATGACGCCACCCGCAAGGACCATTTTCCTCTGTCATTTCTAGACCAGATTTTAGAGCGTTTATCCGGTCACCCGTATTATTGTTTTCTTGATGGTTTATCGGGGTTTTTCCAAATCCCCATTTCCCCCGATGATCAAGAGAAAACAACTTTTACTTGCCCGTTTGGCACCTTCGCCTATCGAAGAATGTCATTTGGACTCTGCAATGCGCCGGCTACATTCCAAAGATGTATGCTAGCGATCTTTGGCGAGCTAGTAGAAGACATTATGGAAGTATTTATGGATGACTTTTCTGTTTTTGGACGCTCTTTTCCCGATTGCCTTCAAAATTTAGATCGTGTCCTTCAACGGTGCGAGGACACAAGCCTTGTTTTAAATTGGGAAAAATGCAACTTTATGGTTCGAGGAGGTTTGGTCCTCGGCCATATGATTTCGTCTAAGGGGATAGAGGTGGATAAGGCCAAGATAGAAATTATAGAAAAACTTCCGCATCCAACAAACGTAAAATCTATTAGGAGTTTCTTAGGCCATGCGGGATTTTATCGACGCTTCATTCAAGACTTTTCAAAAATAACAAAGCCGCTTACTCACCTCTTGGAAAAGAAATCACGTTTTATCTTTAGTAGCGAATGCGAGTCCGCCTTTAATTTGATAAAACAAAAACTTATCTCTTCACCAATTTTAGTGGCCCCTAATTGGTCCCTTTCGTTCGAAATAATGTGCGACGCTAGTGATATTGCCTTAGGTGCCGTTCTTGGCCAACGCGTAGAAAAACATTTTCATCCTATTTATTACGCTAGCAAGATGCTCACTTCCGCCCAAGTAAATTACACGACAACGAAAAAGGAACTCTTAGTCGTCGTTTTCGCTTTTGATAAGTTTCGCTCGTATATAACGCTATCTAAAGTTATCGTTTTTACCGATCACTCCGCGCTTAAGTATCTATTAGCTAAAAATGATGCGAAGCCCCGCCTTCTTCGATGGATTCTCCTCCTACAAGAATTTGATTTGGAGATCCGAGATAAGCGGGGAGCGGAAAATCTATCGGCGGACCACCTCTCCCGTTTAGAAAATCCGCGTGCAGAAGCGCTCGTCGAATCTGAAATAAATGACAGATTCCCCGAGGAATGCCTTCTTGCCATTAATAAATCTTCATCATCTTCGCCTTGGTTCACAGATTTTGCAAATTTCTTAGTAGCGCGGGTGCTTCCAAAAAAGTTTTCAAGTCATCAAAAGAAGAAATTCTTTTCTGACTTGAAAAAATTCTTTTGGGAGGACCCATTTCTTTTTCGTATCTGCGCGGACCAAGCGGTCCGAAGATGCGTTGCGGGTGTGGAGTGCTTGCAAATTCTTAAGCACTGCCACGAGGGTCCAGCCGGGGGGCATTATCCTGCCAACCGGACCGCTCAGAAGGCGCTAGAGGCGGGCTACTTTTGGCCCACTCTCTTCAAAGACGCGCATAATTTTGTGCGCGCGTGCGATAGCTGTCAGCGGTCGGGTAACATCTCTCGTCGCGACGAGATGCCCCAAAACATGTTTTTAGAGTGCGAAGTCTTCGATTTATGGGGCATAGATTTTGTTGGCCCCCTACCTCCATCTTTCAAAAATATGTATATTTTAGTGGCGGTGGACTACGTATCAAGGTGGGCGGAAGCACAAGCTCTCCCCACCAACGATGCGCGAGTCGTCGTTACATTTCTTAAAAAACTATTTTCTCGCTTCGGCACGCTTCGCGCAATTGTTAGTGATAGGGGAACGCATTTATGTAACGCTCTTATGGCTAAGACGTTAGCTAAATATGAAGTCACGCACAAGCTTGCCACCCCCTACCACCCGCAAACAAGTGGCCAAGTCGAGGTAGTAAATCGAGAGATTAAGCGAATTTTAGAAAAAACCGTTTCGCTAAATAGGAAAGATTGGTCCGTTAAACTCGACGACGCGTTGTGGGCGTATCGGACGGCATACAAAACCGCAATTGGTTGTACGCCGTTCCGGTTAGTCTACGGCAAAGCGTGCCATTTACCAGTAGAATTAGAGCATCGCGCACTTTGGGATTTAAAACTCTTAAACCTCGACTCCAACTTAGCCGCTCAGAATAGAAAACTGCAACTAAACGAGCTCGATGAATGGCGTGCGAACGCTTACGAGAGCAATAAATTCTATAAGGAGCGCTCTAAGTTATATCACGATCGAAAAATCAAGTCCCAAAAATTATTTTCTCCGGGCGATCTAGTCCTTCTTTACAATTCACGTCTTAGGCTTTTTCCAGGTAAATTAAAATCTAGATGGTCCGGTCCCTTCCTAGTTGAAGAAGTTTTTCCATATGGAACCGTACTCATCTCCCGCCCGGACAAAGGTTCATTTAAGGTAAACGGTCATCGGTTAAAGTCTTATATAGCAGACGACCCAGTGATCGGTTTTAGCGAAACCATAACTTTCCTCCACATTATAAACCCGCCAAAATAGTCAAGCTACACGACTATAAACAAAGCGCTCCTGGGAGGCACCCCTCGCTTATCTTTTTCGCTCTTTCCTTATTAGCTTTGCTGTTTTTTTTATAATAAACGCAGGGTTTCTGATCGGCCTCCCCCTACGCGTTTCAGGGAAGTTTCTACCCCCTTCCCTTTCTTTTCTTTGTATATATTGTCTTTCCTTTTTGTTCCGCATACTTACGATACAACATTGGGGACAATGTTGGACTTAAGTATGGGGATATTTTCGTACTTTACTTTCTGCACTTCAATTTTTCTGTATTTGAAAAATCCAAAAAAATACATATAACAACAAAACAAAAAAAAAAATTTAAAAAACATCTTAAAATGAAAAAAAAATTTAAATGAAAAATCCAAAAAAAATTTTTTGTTCTCTTTATTTCTTTTTTCCAAAACTCAAAAAAACAAAACAAAAAATATATTTAGTTTCACTTTGTAAATATTTTTTTTTGTACTTACTCTTTTCTCTCTCTCCCCCTTCCTCATTCTTGTAAAAACCTCTCTTTTTCTCCCATATTTTTGTACATAGTATGAAAATTCTCTTAAAAAATACAAAAAAAGATAATAGTTCAAAAGAAATTTCAAAAAAATTGAGAAAAACAAAAATACAAAAAAAGATAATAAATGAAAAACAAAATAATAATAATAAAAACTATAAAAATAAAAAAAAATGTTTGCAACAAATAAATTAAATATTCCATACTTAACTTTTCTGCTATCCAAAAATTCTGTTTTGAGTTTATTTATATGCGAATTTGATTAATTCTTTGTTCACTACCAGTTTATTAATTATTGATTGAAAAATTTAAATACCCGGGGTTAACTTTTAAAGAATTCATTATACTTTGTTAAAAATAGCGAACTCGTTTTAGGCACTACTTCTAATTTTTCATTAATAGGAGCACGTATATTATGTTAGGAAATAATGACTATAGAATTCAATTATACTTACTTTTAGCTTTCTGAAAAAAATTGGAATGTACAAATTATTAAGGTTGCTCTCAAAAATTTTTAGGATTACAATCTAGTTTTCCTTTCTCCCCTTACTTTTCATGACCTACTTGGCATGAAAAATTTTATCCTTAAAAGATCCAATGTCAATGGGAATAAGATTTCGTTCCGTAAACATAGGCACCCAATAATTTTAAAAGATTATATATGGAGTAAGAGGATAAAATTCATTACTCCTACAAATATACATTGGGTTATTCTTATGAAGTTGAAAAACAAAAATCATATTAGGAAAATAAGATTTCGTTTTCCTAATAATCCAAAAGAAAAAAAATGGAGGTTCGAGAAAAAATTACCTCACCTCAAATATCAAAACCCCCTTCATAAACCCACTACACCCTTAGCCAATTACACGATTCTAGAATTAATTCAAAAATCTTTTTGAGAGCATAATTAGTAAATTGAATTATTTCCAGTAGCACTCGTATAAGCTAGAGTCCTTATAATTCCAAACTATTTTCGTTAATCTAACTATTACAAATGTTGCCTTATATTTGACTACATCAAGAAGTCTTTTGGCCAAAACTTTTGCGCTATTTAAATCATCTACATAATTTTAGGACTTAACTCTTACACCCCGTATATTTATTTCGATCTCTCTTATAATTGTTTAAGCGATAGCTAAAACTTTGAGTTTTTTTATTCCTTATAGATTCACCTCAAACTTTTGCTCTGGAATAGCAAAAGCCTAAGTATGGGGGTATTTGATGAATTGTAAATATACGTATTTTTATGCACATTAATTTAGTCATTTTCATTTATTTTCGTCGTTTTTACTTATTTTTGTTCAATAAAATGCTCCTATTCTTGTAAATTTACTTCTAACTTATTTTATTTTGCAGAAAAATTTCGAAATCTGCCAAAATTGGGCAGTACACGCCCGTGACAATTTGGTCACGCCCGTGACAGGGCCGTGACATTGCGTTTCCCGTGAAATCGGACGATTTCTGAAGTACTAGCTTGACACGCCTGGCGACATGCCCGTGTCACCCGACACGGGGCATGACCCAAGCCCGTGTCCTCTCCTCTCTACACTTTCCGCTCGACATTCGTCAAGTGTCGACACTAACTGACACGCCCAGAGTCACGCCCGTGACCTGGGGCGTGACCTTTCCAGCTAGCCTGACAAGATGCTGCCGAAGACTTTCGGCGCAACCCGCGCCCGGTTCTACCTCCCCGACACGCCCAGAGTCACGCCCGTGACCTGGGGCGTGACTGCTGCGAACTCATCCCGAAGTCAACTTTCCTGTCCAATCGTCGGCCGACATCATGAATAGTACTGTCACGCCCCCCTACACGCCCGTGACCTAGGGCGTGTACTTAGATTTTTTTGCCTATAAATTGCCCAGTTATGTAAGGTCCAAGGTTTCAGATTTTTGGGCCATTTTATTGTCTTTTTGTGGGCTTAATCCGTGGATACTAGTGCTATGTAAGGAGATTTCTCCCTTCTTTATTTCATGTTTTGTTTTGCTTATCTTTTAGCTTTGTAATAGCTTGATAATTTTAATAAAATGTTAGATTTTCTCTCTCTATATAGCATGAAAATTCATTTGGATGGCTTACTTCTTCCGCTTTTTATCCGTGGTTTCATCTTTGTTCCTCCTCTTATCAAATGTGTGTGTGTGTTTATGAGTGTTATTTATTTACTTTACATGCCTTTAATTTGTCTCAAGTTAGGTTTTGTTAGAAATTCATGAAATGATGAATTAGGTTTTCCCTTTTTTTTCATGTCTTCTTTTAATTTCTTCAACATCTTCAATCTTATGAATGTGTAAAAGAGTTACTAAAGTATTTTTGATTTTTTACTTAGCTTTATTTTAGGATGAAAACCTTTTTTGTTCTTTCTCTTTTATTTCAACTTTTTTAGCACTTTTATGACATCCTAGGAATGAAAATGTTGAAATTTTAATTTTCCAAAAACTTTGGTTTTTAATTTGTTTTGAAAAACTTTTGTCTTCTAAAAATTGTAATTTCTTCTTTTTATTTGTTTTTGGCAAAACCTAAGCTTGAAAAAGTAAAAGTTTTAATTTTTACGTAACTTTCATTTTGCTTTTAATTTGTGTGTGTGAGTGTATGAGAATAATGTTTTGATGCTTTGATTCAAATTGTGTAGAGTGTGTGCGTGAAGGTGTTAAATTTTAATGCTTTCTTTTAATGCTTTGTTCAAATTTTGTAGAGTGTGTGAGTGTAGGTGTTAATTTTATTGCTTTCTTGAAATTAATTTGGAGTGTGTGTGTTTGTGTATTTATTTCCGCCTACTCGTTAAGAGTTAAATGGCGCTTCGTTTTCATTTTCAGTCCTGCTCATTCGAGTAGGACTTGTAATTTCCTTTCTTTATTTTTCCGCATACTCACTTGAGTTAAATGGACGGACTTTATTTCCCGCCTACTCGTTTGAGTAGGATTTGTAATTTTCTTTCTTTATTTTTCTGCCTACTCACTTGAGTTAAATGGACGGATCTTTAAGCCCTGTAATCGCATTTATTTTGTCCTACTCATTTGAGTAGGACTCGCTTTCATTTCAGTCCTACTCGTTTGAGTAGGACTTGCAATTTTCAGCTTTTATTTACCGCCCCCACTCGTTTGAGTGGGACTCGCAAATTTTAAATATGCAAATTTCTTTCATGTGTAACTTAGTTCCTGTTTAATTTATAATTTGGAGTGTGCGTGAGTTCTTGTTTTTAGCTAACTTTTCAGTTTTCTAAATGTTGTTATTTATTTTTATGTCCCCTTCTTATAATCGTTCAGCGTTTAATTTCGAACTCGCGCCTCACTAAATTATAAGCCGTCCCCATACCGATGTGTGGCTAATCGCTATTAGCCTCGGCATCGAAGAGCATTGGGACATTTAAAATGATTTTTAATAATTGAAGCTCTTTATCTTCATTTTAATTTAAGGACTTAAGGTTTACCCCGGGTTTACGACGCGTAGGACCACATATCGATGTGTGGCCCCTATTTCCGTAGTCCATATGCTAGCTAGCCGAGAGGCCGTGCATATGGACCGATCACCCCTGGGTAAATAGAGTTGCGTGCATACCCTCGAGAGAGGACAAGCGTAATTCTACCGGATTGGGTTCCCCACCCAATAGCGGGGTTCTTAGCGTAAAGCGGGCATTAAGAGGAATCCTTCGTCTGACTAACGTTCGGTCGAATAGTCATAACATTTAGTTGAGCGATATCCCTATAGCTAAGTGAGCTCACATTTGTGGAACCTCCACGGCCAAGTTGCCTTATTATTAATTTGAAAACTAAGTCTTTTTATTATTAAAAATTGTTTTAGTCTTAATCCGATTCGATGCCGAGCGTTAACCATTCATCGAATATTTTCTAAATCATTTTTTCGCTCCTTTGCTTTTCCATTTTTAGTTAATTAAAAAAATCCGCCTTACTTTCAGTAAAATAATAGTCCTCCCGGAGGAGTAAGAATAGTCAACACGACCCCGAGAACAATACGACCTCGGTATTCCCCCGAATATCGAGTACTACTTGCGATAGGTGCACTTGCCTCTAGTAGCACGCCCGCGGAGATCGACTCACCGAACCAACCACAGTAAGAGTCTGTTCGTGGCTCATCAGGGGGTGATAAGGTAATGCTACCTTATGAGTCACCCCGTATTTTCTTAGTAGTGAAGCAAACTGATTATTACAAAAATGGCTCCCTCCATCACTAATTATTGCTCTCGGCACCCCAAATTGATTGAATATGTAATTCTGTAAAAAGTTCAGGACGACCTTAACATCGTTTTTAGATGTGGCGATGGCTTCTACCCACTTTGATACATAATCAACAACTAACAGAATATAAATGTTTCCATGTGAGTTTGTGAAGGGGACCATAAAATCTATCCCCCACACATCAAATAACTCAACTTTTAGCATTATGTTCATTGGCATTGCGTCATTTCTTTGTATATTTCCAGTTCTTTGGCATCTATCACACTCTTTAACAAAAGAATTTGAGTCCCTGAATAAGTTAGGCCCATAAAATCCAGCCTCTAACACCTTCATGGCTATCCTAGTACCCGTGAAGTGGCATCCATATGGTGAATTATGATATTTTTCTAGAATAGTTCTCATTTCACTCTCGGGAATACAACGTCTCAATACTCCATCAACTCCAATCTTAAACAATAAGGGTCGTCCCATAAATATGACCGCACCTGGTGTAGGAATCTTTTTCTTTGGTGATATGTAAGCTCAGAATGCATGATTTTGCTCACTAGGTAGTTTACAAAGTCAGCATACCAAGGTGCTACACTGTTAGAGATCACTAATAGACACTCGTCGGGGAACCTCTCATCAACCTCAGAACATAACGACGGATGGGTAAACTCAATCCTAGATAAATGGTCTGCTACGGGGTTCTATGATCCTTTCCTATCCTTTATCTCGACATCGAACTCTTGCAAAAGGAGCACCCAAAGGATCAACCGTAGTTTTGCATCTCGTTTTACCATCAGATAGCGGATTGCAGCATGGTCGGTATACACTATAACCTTTGTGCATAAGAGATAAGATCTAAATTTCTCGAATGCAAAAACAACTGCTAGTAGTTCCTTCCTGGTGGTAGTGTAATTGACCTGGGCATCAACGAGGGTTTTACTTACGTAAGCTATCATGTGGAATATCTTCCCCCTCACTTGCCCCAAGATAACTCCCACTGCATAATCACTAGCATCGCACATCAGAATAAAAGGCTCTTCCCAATCAGGTGTCATCTACGATGGGTGTCGTGGTTAAATGTTTTTTAAGTTCATCAAAAGCTGTTATACATTCATCACTAAACTGAAACTTCACGTCTTTTTCCAATAAGCTACTCAACGGTTTTGCTATTTTCGCAAAGTACGTGATAAACCTACGGTAGAAACCTGTGTGTCCTAGGAAACTTCGTAGCATCTTAACATTCTTGGGTGGTGGTAATTGTTCGATCACATCTAACTTTGCCTTGTACACCCTTAGTCCCTCTCTAAAACATGATGACCAAGCACAATCCCCTCACGCACCATGAAGTGACATTTCTCCCAGTTTAGAACAAGATTTGTCTCCACACAACGAGTAATTACCTTCTCCAAACACTCTAAGCAATTATCAAACGATTTCTCAAAGATGGAAAAATCATCCATGAATATCTCAATACCCTGGTCCATGATATCATAGAAAATGGCAATCATGCAACGCTGTAAAGTGGCAGGTTGCATTGCATAGACCAAAGGGCATTCTCCTAAATGCAAAGGTTCCGTAATGGCATGTGAATGTGGTCATTTCTTGATCTACAGGGTCTACGGTAATTTGTTTGTAGCCTGAGTACCCATCAAAAAAATAAAAAAAGTCATTCCCTGCCAACCTATCTAAAACTTGGTCAAGGAAAGGCAAGGGGTAATGATCCTTCCTGGTGGCTTTATTCAACTTCCTGTAGTCAATACAGATGCGCCACCCCGTGACCGTTCTAGTGGAAACCGACTCACCTTTCTCAATTCTTACGACAGTCATTCCTCCCTTCTTGGGTACACATTGCACAGGTGAAACCCATGGACTGTCCGAGATGGGGTATACGATTCCCGCGTCTAGCCATTTAATAATTTCTTTATTACCACCTCTTTCATAGGTGGACTTAGATGACGTTGATGCTCGATTGATCCCGTAAATGATTCTTCCAAAAGAATCTTGTGCATACATAATGAGGGGCTTATTCCTTGGATGTCGTTTATGGTCCACCCTATGACCCTTTTAAATTGCTTGAGTAAGTCTATTAACTTTTGACGTTGATTAGATGATAAATGTGAGTTGATGATGATCGGCAAGGTGTAATTATCTCCTAAGTACGTGTAAGTGAGATATTCCGGGAGAGGTTTCAACTTCAATGATGGCGGGTCGAAGATACACGGTTTTAATGACAAAGATCTTTTGGGTATGTCTAATGGTTCCGGCTTACGGAACCAAACAGCCTGCTTATCAAATGCTTGCAAGCATTCTTGAATGTCTTCTTCTTCCTCAGAAAGCTCACCCTCAGTCAACACATGAGTTAATAGGGAATCCTGTTCATCCAGTGATACACTAGGCTTATAGTCTCCTATAGATACATAGTTGACCACCTCCATATTGTCTTCCTCTTGACGGGGGAATTTTAATGCCTTAAGTACATTAAAGGTGACTTGCTCGTCATTCACTCTCATAGTCAATTCTCCTTTCTGAACATCTATCAGTGTCCTACCCGTGGCTAGGAACGGTCTCCCTATAATGATGGGGACTTCCTTGTCCTCCTCCATATCTAAAACCACAAAGTTAGCCGGAAAAATGAACTTATCTACCTTCACCAACACATCCTCAACTATCCCCTTTGGGAATGCCAGGGTCCAATCGGCCAGCTGCAAGGTTATGGAAGTCTTTGATATTTCTCCCAAACCTAGCTTTCTATAAATTGAGAACGACATTAGGTTTATACTCGCTCCTAAGTCACATAGCGTTTTACCCTCAAATTTATATCCTATAGAGCATGGAATAGTAAAGCTCCCCGGATCTTTTAACTTAGGTGGGAGTCTTTTTTGAAGAATAGCGCTACACTCTTGAGTGAGTGCTTCCGTCTCATCTGTTCCAAATTTTCTCTTTTTGGATAGGATATCTTTCATGAATTTAACGTAACTCGGCATTTGCTCTAAAGCTTCACCGAAAGGGATGTTAATTTGTAATTTCTTAAATATCTTGATGAACTTTTGGAATTATTGGTCGAGCTTACTCTTCTTTAACCGTTGAGGGATCGGTGGTGGTGGGTAGACTTTCACATTATCCTTCCTATTAATGTAGTCGGTGATCAGTTCTCTCTTCCTTTCTCCTAAAACTTCCCCTTCCTTCTCAGAAAAGTCATCTAGTCTCACTTATCCCTCGGGAATACAAGGGATTCCCTCTACCAACTCTTTTTCTTCATCACTCTTTCTACCCAGTTCATGTGTAGGTGCACTCACTAATTTCTTACAACTTCGTAACTCGACTACTTTATAATGTTGGTTATCTCCCTTTGGATTTGGAGTGGTATCCGTTGGAAGTGTGCCTGATGGCCTAAGACTCAAGGCGTTGGCAATTTGACCTAATTGGGATTCTATCACTACTAGAAAAATGAGCATTAGCTACACTTTTTTTTGCCAGGGTTCAAAATCTTGGCTAATACATTAGTATTAGCCATGATCTCAAAACCGTGGTTAATAGTTAGGTTTTAGCCACGGCTATAAAAAAACATGGCTAACATTTTAGTATTAGCCATGAAAAGCAAAAAAGTGTGGCTAATATTTAATATTAACTAACGCCAAAAAAAGGGTTAAAATCGGCCACTCACTCCCGTGACCTAATATATCGCTCCCTTGCTCCCGTACCGCTACACGCTCACTCATCTTCTCCCTGATAGCTCTCCCGTAATGCTGAGCTCTCGCATCCTTTCATACTGCTAGAAGGCGGGCATGGCGGTAAGGAGTCTGATTCCTCTCTATATGCTGAGGGTCTCGATTCTCCATGGCGGATGGAGCAATTGCAAGATGGAAAACCTCCTCTACATCTTATTACCCGGCGTTCCTCCGGGCATTTCCGATCAAATACGCAAGCCCGACTCCAGCGACTCCTATCAAAGCCCGACGAATCGACGATTACCGGTGACACATGACTCTATTGCTGAGGTTCGCCTTCCGTGTAATTTCGCTTTGCCATTTCTACTGTTCCCCTTTCCGTCTTTCGTTTGCTTTTGTGTATACCCTAATTTCCCAGACCTCTGGATGCCTGGACTTGTCATCTGCCTATGCAGGATTTGTTTTTTATTCTTTGCAGACGAAGGTGGAAGATCGCAGGATCTTCTTTTATTTTTTGTCTCCATGTAAGTTTTCCGATCTTGGTGATAGCCTTAAGAGATCGCAGGATCTCTGCTATTCAGATTCTTGACTGTTTCTTAACATTTTTGTTTATGTTTCATTTTTTTTATTTGGATCACGGACTTGAATTGCTAGTGATGATGTTTAACATAAACTATTCAAGTAAAGAGATGAAATACACTAATGGATAATAATAGGCAACACAAATTACATAATTTTTCTGCTTCGTTTCAACTTGACAAACTTGTATGTGTATATTGTTGAAGTTTGTTATGTGTTACAAGCTTGAATTTAATGTCAATCATGATTGTTCTGCAACTTGCATTCGGAGGTATTTTTCACCATCCTACAACATCTTCAGCACTCACGAATATATGTTGAGAGCACATCATATAATTTATTTAGCCTTGTTGAGGCAAAGCACAGACTAGCTGCCACTTGGAGCGAAAATTACTATGTAAAGGAGAGCAGAGCCTGCTGGGTAAGAAAAGAATAAAACAAATAACACTAAACTTGAGTAATTTAATTGCTCAACTGATTATGCACAGCTCAGTATTTATAAGTCTATTTCTCACCATTGCAGATATTATTGTTAGCTAAACATTCAACTATTACACCATTTCAAAACATGATGGCACAATTTGATTTCTTGTGGCCCAGCCCATTCGATCCCATTTTGCACGGGACCTGGACCCAATAATTGGCTCACTTCGTAGCGTGTTGCCTCTCGGAGTAGGATTCTTTTTGGTTCGAATTAACTGGATAGTATTCAGTTCATCTTATGGCCTGAATTAAAAGATCACAAAATTCAACTCGCCAACTCAACTTATAGTCTTAGTGTCGTGTGATCCCCGTGGAAACCTTATTTCGATTCTAGTTTTGTGAAAAGTTATAAAAGAAATGTGAAAGTATTTGTAATTTGTTGTTCTAAAATTGTTTGTATTATATGATAGTTTGTGTAGATGATGATTTTTTGGAACCAAATGTGATATCGTCACTAAAAGAAATGTATTTTTTTGGTCTAAGGATTACTTTTCTAATTCTAAATTGAAGTGGATTCTTTTTTGGTGTGGTGAGCATGCAGTTTGTAGGCTTGGGAAATGATAGTCATATAGAGACCGGAAGACTCATATGTTAAACTTTAGAGTAAAAAAGGACTTTTTCATCAAAAATTCTCAGAGCAACAGTTTCAATGAAGTCAAGTGTTGATATTTGTGAATACTCTTTAGCAACAATCTATGTTTTATGTTTTAAAATTGACTCATCTTCATTCTCCTTAACTTTATAGCTCCATTTTAGACCTATTATTCCTTTATCCGGTCGTCGAGGAACTAAGTTCCATGGGTTATTTTTAACCACCATTTTCATCTTCTCATCTATTGCTTTTCTCCAAACTTCACTAATTGCAACTTCTTCAAAAGAAGTTGGAACAAGAGTTGATAAGGCCAGATTGATGGACTGGTATAAGACACTTAATAACCTCATTTTCTTGGGTGGTTATGAGGCTGAGCTGTCTGTCAAAGAACTTGGACAATCTGTATTTATTGCTTCATCTGAATCTTAAGTTTTCTTTTCATCTTATACAACCTCTGACAGTGGAAATGATTGGATGGTATCAAAAATTTAAACTCAAAATGATGATCCATGTTCATAATCTGATGCTCAATTCCATTTCCCGTCTTCATTGAAAATTACATCTCTTGAAATGCTTAGTTTTCTTATTTTTGGATTAAAAAGTCTATATCCTTTGGATTCATTGTTATATCCAATGAAAATGAACTTTTCACTCTTTTTATCAAGCTCGTCTCTCTTATCACTATGTGTTTAGACAAACTATACAACTAAAAATCTTTAGATGAGACACTTTTGGTTTCCTATTGAGCAGAATTTTAAATGGTGTTGTCTTTTTAAGTGGTCTTATAGGTGATTTATTTATTAAGTAGATGAATATATTTATAGCCACTGTCCAAACTCAAATGCTAGGGATTTCTCAATCATTATTTTTTTGGCCATTTCAATAACAGTTTTATTTCTTCTCTCGACTACACCATTATGTTGTGGGGATTTACTTACTGTGAGCTACCTTATGATCTCATTGGTTTTACAAAAATGAGAAAACTCATTGGATGCAAACTCTCCTCCTCTGTCAGTTCTTAAAATTTTGATAGAAAAACCATATTGTTTTCAACCATAACTTCGAATTGTATAAAAAATGATAGGCTTCAAATTTGAATTGGAGCAAGTATATCCACATGAATCTTGAATAATCATCTACCAAAAGTAAAAAAATAACAAATAATTGAACTAGAACCAAAAATTAACAAAATTTAGCTGAACACAAACAATGACCAAATTAATGAACAGAATACGAACAATGGCATGTTTGTTTATGTTCATCCCATTCACACACTAGTTACAATATCAATTATTCAGTACCCAGCCGGTGGAATAGATGTAAGAAGAGGGACTACTTATAATTATTCAGTAAGAAATAACAGTTATTTCTAATAGATGATTTTGGTAAGGGTCCCCATAAATCAGCATGTACTAATTCAAGTGACTGAGTACTCCGTTCACTTGTATGGGGGAAAGGAGATTTGTGTTGATTGCCCAGCGTACATTCTTCACAAAAATTTGATTCTATGCTTATTGGAGGTAATCCTTGCACTAACTCATTTTGTTGTAGCTTTCTTAAGTCTTGAATTTTTAAATGACTATATTTATTATGTCATAGCTTTGTAGCTATCTTGCTGGGTTGATTGATACTTGAATAAGCTTCATTCTTTTATGGCAAAAAAATTAATGGAAAAACACAATTCTTGGTCATTTGAACTAACAGTATAAGTTGAGCATCTTTAGTACATATATCACACTGATTTTGTGAGAAGAGAACTTGATAGCCTTTTTTCATCAATTGTCCAACACTCAAAAGACTTTGAGCTAAGGTTGGGACAAACTTGACACCTCATTTTATTTTATTTTTTTGTTTTAACAATAATTATACATTTGCCAACTATCTTCTCTAACCTACCATTTCCAAGGTCTACTTTTGCTTGCAGATTTTCATCTAAGGAAGCAAAATAACTTATGTTCCCTGTTATATGAAAGGAACAACCACGATCGATATACCAAGTGTAGTGCTGAATTTATCTTCTTCCCTCATAAAAATAGTTGCTCTATTTTCTTCTCTATAAACTTGGCATCTTGTTTTTTTGTTGAACCAATAATCTTTTGTTAGATGTGTTGTTTTTTTGCAATTTTTGCACTTATAGAAGCAGTTTTGTGCATCATGATTTGATCGTTTGCATAAGATACAATACATGTTTTTCCTGCTTGAAATTTTGTTTAGTTCTGTTCAAAGGATTGAAATTTTTCTTTGCTCCCTCTATCTTAACTTCTTATTTAAGGTTGCTCTCAACCTTTGTTTGGAAGGCTTGATGTTCAGTAAGTAAATATTGTCTTCTCAGTCTATCTTTATAGGACTGTAGAGATCTAAGCAAGGCTGGAATCGAAAGTGTGTTCAGATCTTTGGACTCTTCTATTGTAGTAACCATGAAGTTAAAATTGGAGGGGAGACTCCTTAATATTTTGGTCACGATTCTTCTATCTGTTATATCATCACCTAAATTTCTTATACTCTAATATTTTAGAGTTGTTTGTACAGTTGTTATCCAATTTATTCAACTAGTAAGAACTAAGAATGAATGCGCATTAAGCGTGGGTATCTCGTGATTAATAAATAATAATATATTATAGTTTTTTGTTTCATTGAGGAACTCCTCTGAATGGACATCTAATGTGAGACATCGTGAGCACCATTGCGAACAACACTATTGACCCATGTTAGCATAACGTCGCAACACTATTGACCCAACTTCTAATGATCTACTGTGTATGAAAAAAATGTTCACATAACGTCGCAACTGCAATTAAAATCTCCAACAAATCATTAAAGTATTGAATGTGTTTTTTTTAAAAAAAACTTAAATTACTATTTGCCACGGCTTGTAACCGTGGCAAATAGTTTTAAAAAAATGATGAGTTCACTTTTAGCCAGGGATTAAAACCGTGGCTAAAAGTCAAGATATTAGCCACGATAGTTTTTTTCATGGCTAATAGTATTTGCTACGGCCAATCCGTGCCTTAAACTTTTTAGCCACGCCGACTTTAGCCACGGATATTTCCCGTGGATAGACCGTGGCTAAAGGGTTTTAGCCACGGTTTTGGACTTTTTGCTAGGGCAATTTGCCCTGGCCAAAAGCCTGTTTTCTAGTAGTGTTATATCATGCGTAGTGACCCCTATAGATTTGAAATGCGTACATCTCTCTTTTGCATCGACTCCATAATCATCTCATCAGTCAGTTTCCTAGAAATACTAGGTTGATTAAAAGTATTATTATGTTGTGGATGTGAGTTATTCAGATTAAATCCGGATGGCTGGGTCGCTCCCGCATTATTCTTCGAAGAGAAATTTGGATGATTTCTCCACTCTGGATGGTAGTGAGATGCAAAACCTGGTGGTACTTGCCTTGGTTGTCCTCCGACATAGTTTGCCTCCTCTGTCATTTGAAAGAAATAGTACCTAATCACCTAGAGGGTGGGTGAATAGGTGAACTTAATTTTTTTTAAAATTACAGGCAGAAACACTGAATAATAAGACCTGTATTTGCAATTCTCTACAGCAATTCAGCACAGATAATACAACAATCACATAATTAATCACACACAGAGTACACATAGATTTTATAGTGGTTCCCCAAGGTCTGGGTACATCCACTTTCCCCCCTTCGCCTATCTAGTAGTGTACTAGATTCGGCCTAACTTCTCCAATTCTTCTCAGATCCTCAGATCTTACAACTCAGAACCCAAAACAGGTTCCTACAACTCAGAGTGATCCCACTCCTACAACTCAGGCACAAAATCCCTACCACTCAGTCTTCACCAAGACTTACACTCAGAGAACAAAGTCTCCTACAACTCAGGCACTAGGCCCTACCTCAGTCTTCAACAAGACCAACACTCAAAGCACACTGTCTCCTACACTCGGCCTTTATAAAATAGGCTTACAGCTCAGATCCCTTAGGATCCTACAGAAAATAAAGTTTACAAAGTATATAACCACAACTCTGAAAGAGAGAGATGAGTTGACTGGTTTCTTGATGAGTTCTTTGAAGAACTTGGCAGAGATCAACCTCCATTGGCTTTCTTCAAAGCTTCTTGAATTAGAACACAGTAGGGTTGTATCTCTATGCAGATGATCTTCAATCAACTGCTGTCTTGAGATTCTGATTTCAATCTGAATCTTACTTATCAGCCTGGTTCAACAGCTGGTCTTCTTAGAAGGATCTCTCTCTCTCCAACTACTTAGATCTTCTCTTAAAGGTCTTCTTCCTTTTTTGTGTTGTTTTTCAACTCATTGATCGATTCCCCTTCTGTTGAAGGAGAAAGGTCTTTAAATAAGCTTTCTCCATGATGACCGGCTGATCCGGTTTCTAACAACATTCTGTTGGCTCTGACAGTTGCAGTTGACCGGTTGAAATGGCAGCTGTCAAGTCATCCAGTCACTTCTTGAAATCTCTGTCACTGTCTGAAAGTGTTGAGACAGACAGTCTTTATGTGTTGACACAAATAGTCTAAGTGTCGACACAAGTAGACTAATTGTCGACACTAGCCTTCACGGTGTCGACACAACTCCTTGTATTGTTGTAACAGCTTCTCGACACTGCTTATTCAGAATGTGTCGACACTGATTCTGTGTGTCGACACAAGCCTTCTGTAGAATGTGTCGACACTGGTTAAGTGTGTCGACACAAATACTTCTTCAATACTTAGTTGATTTCTGCCGTGTGTCGACACAACTCTGTTAAAATTCAACAAACCCGCAGAGGCCTCCTCGGATACCCTGTTGAAACTCAACAAACCGGAGGAGAACACCCCACTTATATTGTTGAAAGTTTTCCCGGATCTTGGAGTTAGCAGGGGTTATCTCAACAAAGCAGTAACAAGAAGCAACACATGCAGCACAAGCTTCTTTATTGATCAAGAGCAAACTTCTCTACAAGGCGAGACATACATGGCGATACATGCTTCACCAAACAACCCAACCAGGAGAACAGAGATAGTTATAAAGACAAGAAACAAAACAAGCCGCGCGGACTCAATCAACAAGCCACCGGTATACTGCTGTGGAGTCCGCTCAGTCCGCCAGGTCGCCAGACCGCAACCCAAGCCGCACGGACTACCCCTTATTCCAATGCTTAGCTCTTCATCGGCGATCTGCAGGCCACCTGACCGCGAGGTCGCCTAGCCGCCAGACCACACAAGCTGCGTCACCGAATGGAACAGTACGCCTGAAGCAGGAGACTTCTGGAACCCTGAACCAAGTTGCCAAAGAGAAGACCGCCTAGTCGCAATCTGCGGCCTGCTGTTTACAACATGTTACTTAATCGCAGAATCCGCACTGTCCCTGACCGCAATCAGAGCCAAGTCCTGGCTTTCCAGCGCTATCCGCACAACCTGCACAACCTGCACAACACAACCGGGTCAACTCTCAAACCGCGCGGACATCAAAGTCCAGACCGCAGCAACTTACGCGAGCTCAATTACTGTTCACTTACTTCAGTTCAGGTTCTCTTCTTTTTCTCTGATGTGACATGGGTCCTATTTATAGGCACGATGATGAGTATGGTCACCGCCCAAACCGATAGGATCACCGCCACATACCGCAGCAAGAATAAGTGTGTCCGCCAGCCTGCGGACACACACTCCAGTTCACCGCTCCCCTGCAGATAGCCAGTACGCCCCAGCTTCTCCAAGGCCGGACTCCAATATCCAGCCCGCCTTGCCACTAAAGGCCAAGCCAGGACCACCACAGCCGGACTCCACAACAGCTATGTCCGCCAATCTGCGGACACAGCACCAGTCCGCATAACCCGAGCCCGCAGCCTCGCCATCAAGGCACCTGCCGGACTCAGCGGACACTCAGCTTCCGTCCGCACCTCCTGAGTCCATTGCCTCTATCTCCAAGGCACCGCCGGACTCAGCGGACACGCCGATCCAGTCTGCTTACACAGCAAACTCTAATCCGCATTCCTGAGTTCATAACCTCATCACAAGGCTAAACCGAACTTCAGCAGACTACAGCTCCAGTCCGCACGCTTTTGCACAGGCACTCCTCCAGTCCATATAGCCCCAAGCTAGCAATCAAGGCAACATCACTTCGACTAGGCTTGGCGGACTGAGAAAGCAGCCCGCGCTCTACTGCGCGATCTCCCCGGATTGAGCCAACCTGGACTTGGTTCAGATCACACCAAGTCCAGTCCACTGGCCACAAGGGCCGGTCCGTAATTATAGGCGGACACTGGATCTAGCCCGCCATACCGGGCGACCTCCAGCTTCTGTCCGCACTGACCGGCGGTCTCCGCGGCTTCCACTTGCCGCTCCACTAGAGCATGACCAAGACAACTGCCAAACCGATCTGCTGAGCTCCAGTTCATAAGTCTGCTTCATGCCGGACTCCGCGGATAGGATTTCTATCCACCTGGTTACTTCCTGGGATCCAACTGCCTGCTGAGTATTCGCCGGCCTGACAGACCGCCGCTGCTGTCCGCATAGTCCGCGCGAACAGACCGCCCAGGCCGCCACAGAGCAAACCGCCTGCAACATCCCTGCCGACTTAGCAGTCCGCAAACCCTGTCCGCGTAGTCCGCGCGGATAGGTTGCCCAAGCTTTCCATTCACCCACTTTCACTTCACAGTTTTCAACACTCCCCCTTGAAGTGATAAGTGGTGAATAACTCCAGCAGCTCCCGTAACCTTGCACCTGGTCCCTCCGATAGCATTTACGAAGAGATGTCCAAGACATAGTCCTCGCCCCGTATATCATGGACCATGAGGGAGCCCTCCAGCATCTCCAAAAAGGAGTCATGCTTCCCTCTGCCTTCTTTAGCTTCAACCTCCACTCATGCATCACAGGAGTATCACCAACTACCTTGGGCACAGAAGCCCAAGCCTTGTTATCTCTGAGAGAAGTCACCTCTTCATCCTTGGTGTCAACCACCTCCTTGATTGTAGTGGGGTCATCACAGCTAGAAGTTCCTTGCTCGACCTGAGGGCTATCAAAGAAATATGGTACCAAGTCCGCCGTGTTCCCTTCACTATATCGAGCTGGTGGCTTACTGATCCTCTTCGATCTCCGAAGAACCTGATCATGGCTAACCACCTCCGCTGCATTTGAACCAGCTCTGTTCCCGGGCAAAACCGGAATAATGCTCCCCGTGCTTCCTGAACAAGACGCCTCCTCACTGGAACCAAGAGCACCTGGAGCAACGCTCCCCCTGCTACAAGAACCAGAAGACTCCCCTCTTGAACAAGAACTTCGTGGAACATCGCTCCCCCTGCTTCCTGAACCGGAATCCTCTGCCTTTGAGCCAGAAGATCCTGGAGCTTCCCTCTCTCTTCTTCCCGACTCTGACGCCTTTGCCCCGGAGCTAGAACAACCTGGAGTACCTGGTGACTCAGGCAACTCCACTTCCTTAGCAGCAGCCTCCTTCATCCCACCATCTGACCTGCTTATCTCTAGCTCCACATGAGAGCTACCCCAAGACGGCGTCAACTCATCAAAGATAATGTCTCTCGACACTATGAGTTTCTTCGTCGCAGGATCCATACACCTCCATCTTCTCCTCTGCTCATCATACCCAACAAAGAATAGCTTTGTCTTAAGAGCACCCGGAGAGTGTATGTAGCAGGTAGATCCAAACACCCGAAGATATTTCACGCTGGGCTTTACTCCGAACATCAGCTCATAAGGAGTCTTCACTAAGATCAGACTAAGAGGCATCTAGTTGATGACATGAGCAGCACAGGCCATCCCTTCCGCCCAAAGAGCCTTCGGAACGCCTTTACTCTGAAGCCAACACTTGCAGGTCGCCGTTAACCAATGGATCATCCGAGCTGCAATACTACCTTGTTGTGAAGTATGTCCACAAGAAAGCTCCTTCTAGATCCCTTGCTTCCTGCAAAAGTGTGAGAACTCGGTTGAGCGAAACTCACCACCGATACTTGTCCTCAACACCTTGATCCTCCGGCCAAGCTGGCCTTCCACAAGATTCTTGAACTCCACAAACAAGCGCACCATGTTGGACTTCTTCTTCATGAAGTATACCCATGTATACCTTGAATAGTCATCAACCAATATCAGCATGAACCTGCTGCCTCCAAGACTGGCTGTGACGGTCGGTCCCACCAGAGCATAATGGACAACCGCCAATGGTACTTTACATCTGGATTGTGCTTTATCAACCATGAAGCGATAGGCTCCACTTTCCTGACATCCCGCACACTCCCGACCATCGCCATAGGATGACAATATAGGCAAGCCTCTTACGAGTCTTCTTTCCGCCATTGCTTTCAGCTTGTCCATCCCTACATGCCCCAGTCTTTCATGTCAGATAGCTGCACTATCAGTGGCATTCATCCGATCAGCTCCAGAACTAGTTGATGTCCCAACTACGTTCTTCTCCTTACCTCCGACATGAGCTACATTCGCCGAGAGCAAGACAACCTTGCACTCCTTCCGAAGATGACCTTGCTGCTTGCATTTATAGCACCTTGGTCCGTCCTTCCTCTTCCTATCACGCCTAGGAGAAATACTCCTTTCTTCCTGATATGAAGTAGAGGGACCATCGACAGCAGCAACCTTCACCTCCTTCCTGAACAACCCATCAAGGGAAGTCCAAACCTCCGCAGCTGACCGACATCCACTGATGTGGTCCAAGAGCTCCGATGAGATCACCTGCTTGAGAAAAGACTCCGCTTTCACATTTGTCTCCTTCCAATCTCTCATCTCATCAGCATTGCCAGCAGTAGCCTCTTGTCTTCCTGCTCTGCATACAACCTCCCAAAGGTCCTCGCCAAGAATAAAGCTCTTCATACAGGACTTCCACCGTTCACAGTTCGTCTCTGTAAGGAGATCAATTCCAAGACAACTTGCAGCCTCCACTGCCATGGTTCTACCACTGGTTTCCTCTACAGAAGAGCAACTACTTCCATTGAGCACTGTTTGACCACTCCAACAACCTCGCTCTGATACCATGTTAAAATTCAACAAACCCGCAGAGGCCTCCTCAGATACCCTGTTGAAACTCAACAAACTGGAGGAGAACACCCCACTTATATTGTTGAAAGTTTTCCCGGATCTTGGAGTTAGCAGGGGTTATCTCAACAAAGCAGTAACAAGCAGCAACACATGCAGCACAAGATTCTTTATTGATCAAGAGCAAACTTCTCTACAAGGCGAGACATACATGGCGAGACATGCTTCACCAAACAATCCAACTAGGAGAACAGAGACAGTTACAAAGACAAGAAACAAAACATGCCGCGCGGACTCAATCAATAAGCCGCCGGTATACTACTGTGGAGTTCGCTCAGTCCGCCAGGTCGCCAGACCGCAACCCAAGCCGCGCGGACTACCCCATATTCCAATGCTTAGCTCCTCACCGCCGATCTGCAGGCCGCCTGACCGCGAGGTCGCCTAGCCGCCAGACCGCACAAGCTGCGTCACCGAATGGAACAGTCCGCCTGAAGCAGGCGACTTCCTAAACCCGAACCAAGTTGCTAAAGAGAAGACCGCCTAGTCGCAATCTGCGACCTGATGTTTACCGCCTGTTGCTTAATCGCAGAGTCCGCACTGTCTCTGATGGCAATCAGAGCCAAGTCCTGGCTTTCCAGCGCTATCCGCACAACCTGCACAGCACAACCGGTTCAACTCTCAAACCGCGCGGACATCAAAGTCCATACAGCAGCAACTTACGCGAGCTCAATTACTGTTCACTTACTTCGGTTCAGGTTCTTTTCTTTTTCTCTGATGTGACATGGGTCCTATTTGTAGGCACGATGATGAGTATGGTCACCGCCCAAACCGATAGGATCACCGCCACATACCGCAGCAAGAATAAGTGTGTCCGCCAGCCTGCGGACACACACTCCAGTTCGCCGCTCCTGTGCAGATAGCCAGTCCGCCCCAGCTTCTCCAAGGCCGGACTCCAATATCCAGCCCGCCTTGCCGCCAAAGGCCAAGCCAGGACCACAACAGCCGGACTCCACAACATCTATGTCCGCCAATCTGCGGACACAGCACCAGTCCGCATAACCTGAGCTCGCACCCTCGCCATCAAGGCACCTGCCGGACTTAGCGGACACTCGGCTTCCATCCGCACATCCTGAGTCCATTGCCTCTATCTCCAAGGCACCGTCGGACTCAGCGGACACGCCGATCCAGTCTGCTTACACAGAAAACTCTAATCCGCATTCCTGAGTTCATAACCTCATCACAAGGCTAAACCGAACTTCAGCGAACTCCAGCTCCAGTCCGCATGCTTTTGCACAGGCAATCCTCCAGTCCGCATACCCCCAAGCTAGCAGTCAAGGCAACAACACTTCTACTAGGCTTGTCGGACTGAGAAAGTAGCCCGCGCTCCACTGCGTGATCTCCCCGGATTGAGCCAACCTGGACTTGGTTCAGATCACACCAAGTCCAGTTCACTGGCCACAAGGGCCAGTCCGCACTTACAGGCGGACACTGGATCTAGCCCGCCATACTGGGCGACCTCCAGCTTCTGTCCGCACTGACCGGCGATCTCCGCGGCTTCCACTTGCCGCTCCACTAGAGCATGACCAAGGAAACTGCCAAACCGGTCTGCTGAGCTCCAGTTCATCAGTCCGCTTCATGCCGGACTCCGCGGATAGGATTTCTATCAGCCTGGTTACTTCCTGGGATCCAACTGCCTGCTGAGTATTCGTCGGCCTGACAGACCGCCGCTGTTGTCTGCGTAGTCCGCGCGAACAGACCGCCCAGGCCGCCACAGAGCAAACCGCCTGCAACATCCCTGCCGACTTAGCAGTCCGCAAACCCTGTCCGCGTAGTCCGTGCGGATAGATTGCCCAAGCCTTCCATTCACCAACTTTCACTTCACAGTTTTCAACAAACTCCTTTGTGTCGACACATCTTCTTGTGTTGAGACTTTGCTAAGTGTCGACACATTCCTTCATGTGTTGAAACTTTGCTGAGTGTCGACACATCTCCTTTGTGTCGACACATTTTTCATGTGTTGAAACTTTGCTGAGTGTCGACACATCTCTTTGTGTCGACACATGTACTTGAACTTTGTTGAAGTTTGCTGAGTGTCGACACAGCCTCCTAGTGTCGACACTTTTGCTGTCGACAAAGTTTCTCTAGGTGTCGACACTACCTCTAAGTGTCGACACAGATAATGTTGACAATTCTTCACTGTGTGTCGACACAACCTGTATGTGTCGACACATCTCCTGGTGTCGACTCCACCTTCCTGGTGTCGACACAATTACTCCAAGTGTCGACACAACTTCACTGGGTGTCGACACTAGCCTTCTTAAGTGTCGACACTTTTCTTCTAGGTGTCGACACATGGACTTAGAATCTTTTATGTTTTCCCTGCAATTACTTAACCTGCACACATAAACTCAAAGAACATCAAATATATCTTGATGTATATCATTGAGTAGGGTGAGGCTTCTTCAAATCAGGTACATATATTCCAATGTACCCAACAATCTCCCCCTATTTGGAGAAGTCATAACCCTTAGTCAATGGATATACACCATACATAACAAATTCTCAATATTGTGTAAAACAGTATTATATGACAGGGAAAATACTTAAACATGTATGAACAGAACATGTATAAACAATTATCTCAGAACATTAATGTAATAGATTGAACATATAACATTGTTCTTACAACTCCAAACATTTTCATTAATCAAAAGTTTACATAGAGTTAAAAGCAAATGATTACAAATTGTAAACTTAAGAAAAGTTCTATCCTATGGCTGCTCAGGTTCCTTGATAACAATGCAATTTCCAGATTGAATCTTTGCTTGAACAGGAACTTCATTGTCATCAGCAGGCTTCTTCCCTTTAAGATCTTTCTTTTTCTGTTCTTCAGCCTTTATCTTTTGCCTCTCAAAATAGTGATATGGCTTAGGGAAATACTTGCTAGGCTCCTGTGTATTAGGAGGTAGCTTTCCTAGTTTACCCTTCCTTCTGTATTGTACTATAGCTTCTTGCCTATTCTCATGTTTTCTCCACTCCTGTTCAGAATACCATTTGCCCCTATCCAGGATATTATCCTTAGCAGCCTTCCAAGCAGTTAATATGATATTCCTAGAGGTTGGGCTCCATTGCTCAAAATTTGGCCTTAATTCAGCTTGCTCTCTGAATCTTTTCTTAGATAATTAGGCCTCTTGTTCTTTTAGAACTGCCTATGGCATAGGCTGTACAACTTTTTCAAGAATAATATTCTGATTACCCTCAGGAGGACTATACATAGACTGTACCTCCTGATGTATCATGTCAAAATCTGCAGGAGGGTATATCACTTGAGCCACTTCATCTTGCTCTCCTCCAAAGTATGCAGGATTGATGCCAGACTCTGCAACAGTATCATCATCACATAAAGGTGGATATCCAAGGGTAGCTCTGATAGAGTTTGAAATCTATTTCGCATGATCAGAGTCTGCTTTGACTAACACCCTCTCCCCCTTTATGACTTCTCTCTCTATGTGATCCCTAAGATCATCTTTCTGGAATCTGATTTGAGCATTCAAATAGTTAACTCCATCTTTATAAAAAGGTTTTAACCTTTGGAGCCTGTCAGTAATAATCGTTTGAGAATCTGTAATAGCAGTGTGAACGGCAAGTAGGCTTTCTTGGAGTTGCTTATCAAACTCAGCTTTGGCAGCAGTCCTTGCTGTAGTTTGAGTAGCAGCTAGATTCTACATTTCAGTGACTATCACATTGTGTGATTCAGTTAAATTATCATTCATTCTGATCTGGTTTTCCAGGACATAGCCTTGTTTGACTGCCAGATCATCAATCTGTTTCTTGAGATTCTCTTGATGTGTAGCCAGATAGACCACTGCATTGCCTCCTTTATGGAAACAATCAGTCATTTCCTTCTTGTGTTGATTCACTTCAAATCTGATAGATTTCATGTCTTGTGCTAGATCAAATTGCAGGGATTTATGCCCTTCATCCATATACTTTTCTAAAGCTTTTCTTTGCTCATCCATCTTGATTTGCAATGCCACCATCAGAGAACTATAATCAGTAGTTCGGGCAGGTTGTGGAACAATTGTCTGCAGTGCTTTCTTGTAGTTCTGGCTTCTTCTCCTGAAAACTTGGAACTTCCGTTTCTTTGCTCTAGCAGCCTCTTCATCCTCTGAAGCAGAAGTGCTAGAAATATCTACCCTGTCCTTAGGACTAGGAGGTAAATCCTTCTCAGGCCTTTGTATTTGCTCAGCATCCTTTGGCTCCACAGTCTCTTGTCTAGCAGTCTCCTCTACATGCTCCCCCTCAAGATCTACCTGCTCCCCCTCAACAGCTGCTTTCTCTCCCTCAAAGTCAGTCTGTAAAAGGTCAGGGAACAGCTCTTCTAGTGTATACTCCTGTTGAGGATGGACTGGTGAATCTCTGTGCTCAGGAGCATCTAATACCTCTCTATCAGCAACTGATGTGTCCTCCATGACCACATCCTGGGGTTGACTATGTATCTGTGTTTGCTGATTAACATCAGGTAATGAGTCAGTCAAAACTTCATCCTCAATAGTGAAATCTAATTGATTAACTTCAGTGATTACCTCTAGTATTGTTTGGGTAGCCCTTTCACTCTCTAATTGGGTTGGCTCATCCACATGTAGAGGCTCCCCCTGGAGTGGATCCAGGTGAATTGGGCTAGCTGAGGGTAGCTCCCCCTGCCTCTGAGCATCTCCTTGTCTTGCTGGTGACTGTCCAGCATTTTCATCTCCTCCATCATCAGAACTGAAAACAACTTGTTCTTCTGAGCTACTTGAGGATTCTTGAGCCATAATGGTTGTCTTCTTCTTCTTCTTCTTCTGAGGTGTTTCCTTTTCTGGAGTTGGCAGTTCCTTTGTCAATACTCTATCCCACCTTGAGAAAATTCTTACATCCATTCTCCTCATGTTGTTTATCTTTGAACCAGCAGCTTAGTTCATCACTTCAGGAATACTTCCAGCTAAGTATAGACTCAGAATTCTACCCAGATTGGGTTTCTTCAGGCTCTCTTTTATCTTATCAAACATGACTGCAGACCAATCAGTATTAAGTTTGAAAATTATCCTTGTCATCAAACTGAACATGTGAGCTGAAATTCTATCATGCCCACCAGGCTTGCTCAGTACTACCTTGCCAACTATCTCAGATAAAAACTTGCCCTGCATGTTCATGCCTTTTCTATTGAAAACTGATCCAATTTTCAGGTTTGAGTCTAATCCACACCATTTCAATGCCTCTCTAGTCTTAGAAGCAGATACATCTTCTTCCCCTTTTGTTCTTGGTAGTTGAAGTACCTTTATTAGACTTTTCTGTGTGACCTTGACTTTTGTCCCATGGACTCTGCACTTAATCTTGAGTCCAGTATCATCAAGTGAAGCTGCACTCAAGAATTCTAGCACCTCCTTCTTCCAGATCTTGATAGGTTCTGATACAAGATACTCTAGTCCAGTCTCGGTAAGTAGGGTTACCACACCTTTGATTTCTGGTTCCGCATCATCAAAGGCGTGACGCACGAGCTCATATCCTTCATTAATGTTCTCTTCTAGCTTGGGCGCCATTAGGGTTTGAAGAAATTTTGAATTTAGAGAAGAGAGATGTCGACACACAAGTTTTGTCTCGAAACTAAGGTGAGCGTGTCGACAAACAATGGGGAAAACCTATTTATACCTTTCTAGAATTGAACGTGAAAAGGCGCGTCAAAATACTTGAAATGTGTCGACACTATTGAAAAGTGTCGACACTTACTTATAATGTCTCGACAAATATGTGTCGACACAAATATAGTCGATAGAATATATGTGTCGACACTTATATATCTCAGCTCGACACTTAGTCGATAGTCTACTAGACTAATTCTGTGTAAATCCTAAGGGTCGACACCACCTTGGATGTGTCGACACTTACACTGCATGTGTCGACACTAATTCTCTAAAGGGTCGACACAGACTTCCTAGATGTGTCAACATCATTTCTCTGAAATGTCGACACCACTTCTATGTGTCGACACAGACAACTCTGTGTGTCGACACTATTTTACTTAGCCAAATTTTTTTTGTAAACTATTCTAAGTTTATCATACCTAATTCAATTTTAAAATTATTGAATTTGGTTTCATCTAAGGGCTTAGTAAACATATCAGCTAACTGATTATCTGTCTTAACATACTCTAGGGAAATGTCTTCTTTTTCCACATGTTCTCTTAGAAAATGGTATTTAATTTCTATGTGCTTAGTCCTACTATGAGAGACGGGATTATTTGCAATAGAAATGGCACTAGTAGAATCACAAAATAAAGGTGTTCTACTTACTTGAATACCATAATCTTCTAGCTGATGTTGAATGCATAGAAGTTGAGCACAGCAACTTCCTGCAGCCACATACTCTGACTCTGCTGTAGAGATAGCCACACTGGTTTGCTTCTTGCTACTCCATGAAACCAGCCTTCCACCTAGAAATTGACAGGTTCCTGTGGTACTCTTCCTATCTTCCTTACAGCCTGCAAAATCTGCATCTGAATAACCTATCATTTCAAAATCTCCATTCTTAGGGTACCAAAGGCCTAGATAAGGTGTGCCCTTAAGATATCTCAAAATTCTTTTCACTACTGTCAAATGAGATTCTTTAGGGCAAGCTTGGAACCTAGCACAGACACATGTAGCATACATGATATCTGGTCTACTAGCAGTCAAATACAGTAGGGAGCCAACTATCCCTCTATACAAAGTTTCATCTACAGGTTTCCCTGCATCATCTTTTCTTAGAGACATTGTTGACCCCATAGGAGTTTTCATGGTAGTGGATCATTCCATACCATACTTCCTTATCAATTCTAGGGTGAACTTAGAATGGCATATGGATAATCCATCTTCAGTCTGTCTAACTTGGAGACCCAAGAAGAACTTAAGCTCTGCCATACTGCTCATTTCAAATTGTCCTTGCATAAGTTTTGCAAACTTTCTGCAAAGACTACTTTCTATATACCCAAATATTATGTCATCTACATATATTTGGACTAAGATAATCTTGCCTCTGGATTCCCTAAGGAATAGAGTCTTGTCTATTTTCCCCCTTGATAATTTATTCTCAATGAGGAAACTAGACAGGGATTCATACCAAGCCCTAGAGACTTGTTTTAACCCATACAAAGCCTTTCTAAGTCTATATACATAGTCAGGTTTAAGAAATCTACAAAACCTGATGGCTGCTCTACATAGACTTCTTCCTTCATATTTCCATTCAGAAAAGCTGACTTAACATCCATTTGATATACCTTAAATCCTTGATATGTTGCATAGGCAAGGAACATCCTTATTGCTTCCAGTCTTGCTACTGGAGCAAAGATTTGATCAAAATCAATACCTTCTTCCTGCATATATCCTTTTGCAACTAATCTAGCTTTATTTTTTATAATAATTCCATTCTCATCCAACTTGTTCCTAAAGATCCACTTAGTTCCAATAATGTTGTGGTCCTTTGGTTTACGAACTAACACCCAGACCTTGCATCTTTTGAACTGGTTCAGCTCCTATTGCATGGCCTCAATCCAATGAGGGTCTAGGATTGCTTCTTCAAATTGCTTTGGCTCTACTTGGGATAGAAATCTGGAGTAGAGAACTGAACTTACATTCCTGCTCCTTGTTTGTACCCCTTGTCTGAGATCTCCAATAATTTGATTGGCTGGATGATCTTTTAAATGCCTATTTGCAGGAGACAACCTGTCTTCAGGTTGTACATCTTCATTCTCTTCATTTAGCTGCACTTCTTGATCCTCTTCAACTTCAGGAGTATCTTGTACTCCCCCTGGACAGCAGCCACCATCTTCCACTTGCTTACTTGCATAAGAACCTTCTGTTAAGGTAAGCTTCTCCATTCTCTCAGTTACACTTGTAGAGCTGCAAACACTTCTAGGAAATTCATTATTAATGAGTCTAGCTTCATCAAAAACTACATGAACAGACTCTTCTACAACTTGAGTAATCAAGTTGTAGACCCTATAAGCCTTACTATTGTTGCTGTACCCAACAAAGATCTCCTCTTGGGATTTGGCAGCAAACTTGGTTAGATAAGACTTACCATTGTTAAGGATATAGCACTTGCAACCAAAGATCTTGAAATAGGATAAATTTGGATTTCTGCCCTTCACAATCTCATAGGGGGTCTTCTTGTGGCTCTTGGTGATAATGGCCCTATTGATTACATGACATGCAGTATTAACTGCCTCAGCCCAGAAATATTCTGGGAGAGATGTGTCACTCAATAGGGTTCTACTAGCCTCTATTAAGGTTCTATTTTTTCTTTCAGCAATACAATTTTGCTGAGATGTTCTTGGTGAGGAAAATTCCTGAAAAATTCCAAACTCTTCACATAGTTTTGTCATACTTTCAGACTGAAATTCAGTACCATGGTCACTTCTGATTTTGACCACTGTACTGTCCAATTCATTCTGAATTTGTTTAACAAAACTATACAAGATACTTGGTGTTTCAGATTTTTGCCTTAGGAAGAACACCCAGGAATACCTTGAGTAGTCATCAACTACCACAAATGTGTAGACCTTCCTACCTAGGTTGTGAACTGGCATAGGACCAAAAAGATCCATATGCAAGAGGTATAGACACCTCACAGCATCTTTGTTCTCAAGGCTATGAAAGGTGGATTTGGTCTGCTTGCCGTTTTGACAAGCTGAGCATGTCCCATCCTTTATACACTTAACCTGAGGACCATTCCTCACTAACTATTTGCTAAAGAGTTGACCATGTTTGGTATTGTATCCACAACGTACCTGATTTGAAGAAGCCCCTGAACAAGCTAAGGTAAATAGACAATGTATTTGATAAAATTTTTCAAGTTGTGCTTGCAGTTATTCCACGCTAAGTGCACACCAATATCAGGGTGCAGTAGGTCAATATACACGGGTCTACACGACGTAATCCCTCGTTGAGCAGATCAGTGTGTTGTCCTACGTGTACTCTCTCTATTGGAGTGTACTTATTTTCAAGTACAGGGCTGTGATATTGCAAGAGCAGACAAGGAGCAAGGATGGGTCAAAGAGCAGTCCATGGGCGGATAGACGAAAAATCGTCTAAGTGTTAATCGACGAGAATCACCAACTGATTCTCGCCGATTCGGTGAGAATCATCAAGTGATTCTCGCCGATTCGGTGTGAATCACTAGTGATTCTCGCCGAATCGTCGAGAATCACTAGCTGATTCTCGTCGTCTCCTTCCGGCGAAAACAGTGCGTGCAACCAAGTCAACTTCGACGAGAATCATCTTTGATTCTCGTCGAATCGTCGAGAATCACCTTTGATTCTCGACGATTCGACGAGACTCACCTTCGATTCTCGCCGATTTTGACTTGGGCGAATTCTGGATCCCGCTGGACCGGACTCTGCCGCTGGCGCTGTTTTGAACCGGGTTTAGGGTTTCTTCAGGTGGGACCCATAACGGTTATAATGGAGTATTTCCACCGTATAAATATACGTGTATTTTGAACAGAAAAAAGATAGAGAAAAAGACAAAGCCGGGCAGCCGACCTTGACCTAAATCGCGAATCTGCTCTGCCGCCGCCGTCGCCGCTCGTGCTAGTTGGTCGCCGCCTTTGATCGAGATACTTCCAGATCTCCCGGCGACAGAAGCATAGCCAAGCATAGCGTCTCACGCGTCTAACCAGAGATCCCTTGTCTCTTGATTTGTTGATCGTGAAAATCTTCCCCATCCGAATCGATCGAGACGATCGATCCTAGTGTGACCGTTGGAAGACCTTGCTAGCTTTGCTAAGAAGAGTGCATCTCCAAAGTACAGCAGCCGCACACCATTGTCGCCGCCGATCTCGAACCAAGCCGCCGCCCTTCTTGCCGCCGCCGGTTTCGGGGAGATTCTCTCCAAGTGGGATCTAGGGTAGTGGACTCTTCGTGACTTCTAGAACACGTCGTCAAACGAAGAGGGACACCTTAGTCTCCAAAAGTAGTTTGTATTTCTTGTACATTCTAGTTTTATTATTGTTGTAAAGGAACGTTGGTTCCTAGCTATAAGGGTTGGGTGCAACCCGTGTTGTGGGAGTGTCGACTCCTACGTGTGGAAGGGTTCCTTCCGATAGTGCAAGGATTGGATTTCAATCCTGTTGGTGAAGAGACCGAGTCGTCCCTTGTTGGGAGATAGGTCGAAGGGGGAAAGTGGATGTACCCAAATCGGGGAACCACTATAAATAGCTTGTGTACTCTATTTGTTGTGCTGTTTTAGTTTCGTGTGCAGGTACAATTTTAATTCCGCAAAAACGCTGCACGTCACCTATCCCCCCCCATAGGTGAAGCTAGTAGACACTAGGTGGACTTTCAGACAATTGTCTTATAGTTAAGATGAGCTAGCCTCTTGTGCTATTTAACACAATGTGAGACTTTCTCATTAGCTACAAGACAAATAAGAGAAATAATGTTCTTATACATAATGTCTAGACAATAGACATTTCTCTTCCTATATCCTGTCAGAATGATCTTTTGATAAATTAACCTTCTGATATGACAACCATCCTTGACAAATGAGATGTCATATCCTAAATCACTCAGCTGACTTATGCTAATGAGGTTATGTTTCAAACCTTTTACATAAGCCACTTGAGTAATTGTAATTTGGTTACTAGAAATGTTACCAAAGCCTTTGATGATCCCTTTTTTTGAACCACCAAAGGTAACTTTAGGCCCATCTTTGATAGATGTATAATCCTTCAGCAACCCCCTAGTTCTAGTCATGTGCTTGGAACATCCACTGTCCAAGTACCATATAGGGGCATGGCTACTTGGACTCACCTGCAAAACAGATTACTTAACCTTAGAACCCAAATAACTCTTGGGTCCTTGGTGCAGGTTAGTTTGACTTTTAACAAAACTACCTGTAGCTCTTCTAACAGGTAGTTTGCTACTCTCCTTGACACTTGAATTGTGCCAAAAATCTATGGCAAAGTGGTCTACCTTGCCACAACACTAGCACTCAAATCTGTTGTACCTTTGTTTAGGTACAACCCTAGTTGTTTTATCTATAGCAAGCTTCTTATTGAGTGCTGGGGCTTTGCCCTTAGATTTGGACCTAGCTGTCCAGGCACGTTTTGTAAACGCCAATCCAGTCTTACCCTTTTGAGGTACAAACTCATCTATTAAAAGTAAAACTGATTTTGGTTTATAAAAACCAGCTACAATATCTCTCTCCTTCTGAAGTCTAGCCTCCAGATTTCTAATTTGATCATTCTTAAATGTAATAGTACCCATCTGAATAACAGTAATGTTCTTCAGCCTGGCTATTTCATTTAGTTTCTGATCAAGCAACTTGTCTGAATCAGCAGCAGCCAATTTAATACAAGAAATCTCCTTTGCCTGAGTTTTGGCCAAGGATTTGCTTCTCTTCAACGCCTGCAGCAAGTCCCTATATTCATCAATTAACTGATGAATATCACCTTCAGATTCAGACCCACCCACATCACTTGATGTAGATGTATCTGATTCTGACTCAGTACAAGAAATTGAACTTGAAGAACAACTTTGTACCTTACTTGGTCCAGGCTGATCCTGGATTTTGTCTCCTTCAGATAAGGCCATCAGCCCTTTTGCACTGATTGTCCTCATGCTCATAAATTGAATTCATTAACTGCATGAACTCATCTTCCTCCTCTTCAGCAAACAACCCAATATAGGCTTCAGCTTCTGAATCTATTTCTGATGATGACTGATCAGTAAAACTCTTATCCTTCTTGGCCACAAAGGACCTTTCCTTTTTGCCCTTAAACTGAGTCTTCTTTTTGTCAGTTGACTCTTTCCTCTTTTCTGGACAGTCAGCTACTATATGTCCTTGTCTATTGCAACAATAGCATACTATCTTTGAGGATGTATTTTTACTTGGCTTGGACTTTCTTTTATCATTCCTTGATGACTTCCTGTTCTGATAATAGTCATCTTTTGTCTGTGAAGTGGATGGCTTAGACCACCACTGCTTCTTCTTCAGAAACGTTTGAAAATGTCTTGTAAAAGCAGCGAAGTATTCATCACTTTCACTGCTATCTGACTGCTTGCTTTCTGACTCATCTGTCTCAGCCTCAGCAACTTTTTGAGGTGGAGATGGAGACTTGCTTTTATATTTCCTAGTAGCTTCAGTCTTGAAGGCCACAACTCTTTCCTTGTGCTCCACTCTTGTAGTCTTCTCTTCCTCCTTTCTAACCATTAACTGCATCTCATAAGATAACAATTTTCCAAACAATGTTGGAGGAGGTATATCAGCTAATTTGGCCATTTCCCTAATGGCACAAATCTTGGCTTCCAGTCCTTAGTCAGGGATCTTAAGAACTTGTCATTCAGCTCATAGTTGCTGAATTCTCTTCCATAGGACATCAATTCATTGACTATCCTATAGAATTTCTTGTAACATTCAGTAATACTATCAGACTTTCCTTGTCTGAAGCTTTCATACTCCTGATTTAACAAAGACTACATGTCTTGTCTTACCTCTTCAGATCCCTCCATGTAAACTATTAGTGTGTCCCACATTTCTTTTGATGTTTTACAATGTATTAGGTTCTGAAATGTGGCATCATCAATTGCACTAACAATAATATTCTGGACCCTCTTGTCCATAGTGGCCAGAATAATTTCATCTTTAGTCATTTCTGAATAGTCTTTGGGAGTTCTCTGATTTGCATCTATAATAGATACTTTCATTAGCACATATGGCCCTTCTTTGACTGTAATGTATATTCTTGGGTCAGAGACTTCCATAAAAAGTCTAACCCTCTCTTTCCAAATGCCAAAAATCTCTTTTCTACAGATTGGCAACTTCATGGACCACAGCTATTTGTGATTCTCAGTTGAACCCATTTTCTTGAATCTTGATTAACCTGATTCTGCCTACAGGATCTTACTCAGACTGTTATGTCCCTTTTTGAGTAACCTCCCTCTGATACCACTTGAAAAATAGTATCTAATCACCGAGAGGGGGGTGAATAGGTGAACTTAATCTTTTTTAAAAATTACAGGCAGAAACACTGAATAATAAGACTTGTATTTGTAATTCTCTAAAGCAATTCAGCACAGATAATACAGAAATCACAGAATTAATCACACACAAAGTACACACAGATTTTATAGTGGTTCCCCAAGGTCTGGGTACATCCACTTCCCCTTTCGCCTATCTAGTAGTGTACTAGATTCGGCCTAACTTCTCCACTTCTTCTCAGATCTTACAACTCAGAACCCAAAACAGGTTCCTACAACTCAGAGTGATCCCACTCCTACAACTCAGGCACAAAAGCCCTACCACTTAGTCTTCACCAATACTTACACTCAGAGAACAAAATCTCCTACAACTCAGGCACTAAGCCCTACCTCAGTCTTCAACAAGACCTACACTCAGAGCACACTGTCTCCTACACTCAGCCTTTATAAAATAGGCTTACAGCTCAGATCCCTTAGGATCCTACAGAAAATAAAGTTTACAAAGTATATAACCATAACTCTGAAAGAGAGAGATGAGTTGACTGGTTTCTTGATGTGTTCTTGGAAGAACTTGGCAGAGATCAACCTCCCTGGGCTTTCTTCAAAACTTCTTGAATTAGAACACAGTAGGGTTGTATCTCTATACAGATGATCTTCAATCAACTGTTGTCTTGATATTCTGATTTCAATCTGAATCTTACTTATCAGCCTGGTTCAACAGCTGGTCTTCTTAGAAGGAGCTCTCTCTCTCCAAATACTTAGATCTTCTTTTGGAGGTCTTCTTCCTTTTTTTGTGTTGTTTTTCAACTCATTGATCGATTCCCCTTCTGTTGAAAGAGAAAGGTATTTAAATAAGCTTTCTCCATGGTGATCGGCTGATCCGGTTTATAACAATTTTCTGTTGGCTCTGACAGTTGCAGTTGACCGGTTGAAATGGCAGCTGTCAACTCATCCAGTCACTTCTTGAAATCTCTGTCATTGTCTGAAAGTGTCGAGACAGATAGTCTTTATGTGTTGACACAAATAGACTAAGTGTCGACACAAGTAGACTAAGTGTCGACACTAGCCTTCATGGTGTCGACACAACTCCTTGTGTTGTTGTAACATCTTCTCGACACTGCTTCTTCAGAATGTGTCGACACTGATTCTGTGTGTCGACACAAGCCTTCTGTTGAATGTGTCGACACTGGTTGAGTGTGTCGACACAAATACTTCTTCAATACTTAGTTAATTTCTGCTGTGTGTCGACACAACTCCTTTGTGTCGACATATCTTCTTGTGTTGAGACTTTGCTAAGTGTCGACACATCTCCTTTGTGTCGACACATTCCTTCATGTGTTGAAACTTTGCTGAGTGTCGACACATCGCCTTTGTGTCGACACATTCTTCATGTGTTGAAACTTTGCTGAGTTTCGACACATCTCCTTGTGTCGACACATGTACTTGAACTTTGTTGAAGTTTGCTGAGTGTCGACACAGCCTCCTAGTGTCGACACTTTTGCTGTCGACAAAGTTTCTCTGGGTGTCGACACTATCTCTAAGTGTCGACATAGATAATGTTGACAATTCTTCACTGTATGTCGACACAACCTGTATGTGTCGACACATCTCCTGGTGTCAACTCTGCCTTCCTGGTGTCGATACAATTACTCCAAGTGTCGACACAGCTTCACTGGGTGTCGACACTAGCCTTCTTAAGTGTCGACACTTTTCTTCTAGGTGTCGACACATGGACTTAGAATCTTTTATGCTTTCCCTGCAATTACTTAACCTGCACACATTGTAACGCCCCCATCCGTCGCATGACATATAACAGAAGGTCCAGCTGGAACCCGACGTCATATACCACAGACAGTCGGAAGGGTTACTAAATGAATAATCAAACCAACCAATTAAGACTACTCATCCTAATCACAGAGCATTGTAGCGAAAGTTTTTAAAGTTGAAAGAACCCAAACTTAAATCCATCAAACGTGAATGTCCACAGCTACAACTATAGGAATGAAACCCCAAATACACTGAAACGGGTACATGGCCTTATGGCCTTACAAATGTTCATAAAATATAACATGTCTTACATACATCGGCTCGCAGGCCGGCCACACATGATAAATGTAAAAACAACTATTCTACGGCCTTCTAGGGCCAGCACAGCAACATAGGCTCCAGCCCGCTATATGGCGCTCGGCTCCGCAGCACCTTCAAGCACATACCACCGCACGGTGGCAAACAAGGCAACGGTCAGCTAAAAGACGACCAAATTATAACGACCCCACCCCTTTCTCGGGACGGCGGTGCTCTTTCCCTGCATAGCATTAGTCCAATAAAATAATATTGCTCAATTATAATTCACCACAGGTGTAGGCTCGCACGGCCAAACACCCTGTGCACTCAGGGCACATTCATGGTGAACCCTGATAAATCAGTGCATTCACCACCACCCCCAGGATGGAAACAACATGTGAGCATTTAGCCTTTCTGACCACCGTCTAAGGCTCCGACTATGCCAACGGCCAGTCCCCGTCTTCGGGTCTCTCGCACGGAACCACATAGCCTAGGTCCAATTCCACTTTCCCGTTGCTCACACCGCATATACAATTTAAGTCCTATGCGCGGGCCAAGCTTCTCTCGGATCCCAAATTTTTCAAAACAATCTCATAACCCAGTTATGATCAAGGCCGGTTCTCAGACCGCCAAGTTAGCAGAACACGTTTCCGCTCAGTTTTCCGGGTGCGCCTTGAAGCTAACCTCCAAGGATCCCTGCTGCAATCTACCGCGTAGAAACCCGAAAAACCCAAAGCACAGAGTCTTCTCCGGCAAAACATATCAAATGCAACATCACCGATCCAGACAAAACACGTCTGGGTAGGCTTCACACACAATGCCTATGCCCGTACTTACGATTTCGGGCTCTATATGCAACACAAGAGGGACTAATCATATCAACCTTAAGGAACACCACACACTCGCCGCACACTCGCGGGAGCGGGGTTCCCTATGCAAAAGAAAGAGCTTCAAACGCTCAAGTTGAGAATCGTTACCCTTGTAGTCCGTTTTGGCGCCATGGAAAAACTACGCAGTTAGAACTCTTCGCAATGACCTTCCCTCCACGGATCCGCTCTCTGATTTCTAAACGGTGCTCCTATGCTCCGCCGGCGGCCGGAAACCTCCTTCTTCTTCCTCTTCTCTCTCACTTTGGAAGTGGAGAACTTTGGCGAGAAAATGGGGAATTAACCTCCTATTCCCGGCCTAAATAGAGCAGGGACTCATCTGAGCCGTCGGATCTAAATTAAAGAAAAAGAATGGCTCGGATCTGCACAAAATTCCCCAGGCCTAGGCCGAACACAGCTTGGCACACGGCCGTGTCCCAGGCCGTGTGCCTCGATCCAGACACGATCGTCGACCTGAGAAACGCACACGGGCCAAGACACGCCCGTGTCTGACCTGACACGCCCGTGTCGGGTTCCTCGACACGCCCGTGTTCGTGGGCGTGTCACGCATAACCGCCAAGGCAACAGACACGACCCATCAGGACACGGGTAGGGACACGTGTTGGCACACGCCCGTGTCGGATGACATGCCCGTGTCATCCGGCCGTGTTCCTGGCCGTGTCCTTCTCGGGTTGAAAACGGCCAAAAATCACCAGCCAGACACGGCCTTGGACACGCCCGTGTCCCAGGCCGTGTACCCCTAAAAGCACCAAAAACCCCTTTTTCGCGACCGACTCGCACACAACTTTTTGGGGCGTTACAAATCTCCCCCACTTAAGGAATTTCGTCCCGAAATTAAACAAAGGTACACAAAAGCTAAGTGATACCTGAGTGGAATAACTCGGGGTATTCCTCCAACATAGCTTGCTCTCGCTCCCAAGAAAGCTCCTCACATCCGCAATTATTCCAACGGACTTTAACCATTCGGACCTCCTTGTTGCGGAGTCGCTTGACTGCAACGTCTTCAATTCGTACTGGCCTGACCCTTGTTGTTAACTCATAATCAACTGGTACCTGATTGTCCGCAACGATCTGCGAAGGCTCTTGCACTGCCTTACGCAACACCGATACGTGGAATACGTCATGCAGCCCACTCAACTCCATCGACAGCTTTAATCTATACGCCGCCTCGCCAACACGCTCCAGGATTTCAAATGGTCCAAGGTATCTCGGACTCAGCTTCTTCAAGCGTTGAACCCGTGATACACCCTTGAACGGCTTGATTTTTAAATATACCATGTCGCCAATGTTGAACTCCACATTTCTATGTTTGGCATTGTAATACTTTGACTGTCTATCCTGAGCAATCTTCAGCCTCTCATGAATTGTCCGTATCATTGAAGTGGCGTCTTCCACCGCTTGACGTTTATACAACTTTGATTTGCCTGCCTCCAACTAAGATAACGGCGTACGGCACTTCCTCCCGTACAAGGCTTCGAAAGGAGCCATTCCAATGCTTGCCTGAAAACTATTGTTGTATGCAAATTCCACCATGTACAAGTGATCCTCCCAATGCTTCCTGAAATCTAGGACGCACATGCGAAGCATGTCCTCCATAGTCCTGTTGACTCTCTCGGTTTGGCCATCTGTCTGCGGGTGAAAGGCTGTGTTGAACTTTAGCTTAGTACCCAACAGACCATGCACCAACCTCTAGTCATTCGACGTGAAGTGTCCATCTCGATCACTAACAATACTACGAGGCACACCATGCAACCGTACAATATTATCCACATAGAGTTTGGTTAACTTTTCCACTGGATCCTCCTTTCTGACTGGGATAAAGTGCGACACTTTTGTCAATCTATCTATGATCACCCAAATGGCGTTGTTTCCCTTCTGCGACTTCGGCAAACCGTGCACAAAATCCATAGATAAGTCGTCAAACTTCCATTTTGGGATAGGAAGGGATTTTAAGAATCCCCCGGGCTTCTGACATTCCGCCTTCACCAATGCACAAGTACGACACTTGGCCACATAAAGTGCCACATCCTTCTTCAAACCCGGCCACCAGAATAATTTCTTCATGTCTCTATACATTTTTGTGCTTCCCGGGTGGATTGAGTACTTGGTATGATGAGCCTCATACATCAACTCCTCCCGAATATTATTCGCAATAGGAACGCATCGACGACTATCCTTCCTTAGCAACACATCTTCAACCACAAACTGGGAATTTGACCCATCCAAAGCTTCATCCAAGATCTGCTTCATGTTGTTATCCTGAACCCGAACTCTATCCGCTAGGTCACACTGCACTTCTGTCCAAAACAGTTTCGCCTCGGCACTAGACTGCTTATCGACACAAGATATCTCCAATGCCTCCAACTCTTGGACCAATCTCTCATCATGTACCAATAACCAATTGGCTTGTGAGGGAATCTTACGACTCAACGCATCCGCCACTGCATTTCCCTTCCCAGGCACATAGTGTATCTTGAAGGTGTAGTCCCCTAAGAACTCCATCCACCTCCGCTACCTCATGTTCAGATCCTTTTGGTCCAACAGGTACTTCAAACTCTTATGATCGGTGTAAATATCGACCTTCACACCGTACAGATAGTGCCTCCAAAGCTTTAGAGCAAATATCACGGCCGCTAACTCTAAGTCGTGGACCGGATAATTCCTCTCATGAACCTTCAGTTGTCGTGAACCATAAGCTATCACTCTCCCATGCTATAGTAGAACACAACCCAAACCACTGCCCGAAGCATCACTATAGATCTCGAACCCTTCGGTTCCACTTGGCGAACATAAAATAGGCGTCGTGGTCAACTGCCTCTTCAACTCTTCAAAAGCTTGTTCGCACTCCTGAGACCACACAAACTTCTGATCCTTTCTTGTCAACGTCGTGAGTGGTAGTGCTATTCGCGAGAAGTTCTCTACGAAGCGCCTGTAGTAGCCAGCAAGCCCCAGAAAACTCCGGACTTCTTCCACCGTAGTCAAAGTAGGCCACTCCTGTATCGCCACTATCTTCGCCGGATCCACAGCTATTCCTTCTCCACTGACAACATGACCAAGGAACGCTATCGAGGATAACCAGAATTCACACTTGGAGAACTTTGCCTACAACTGACTTTTCATCAATGTCTCCAACACCATGTGTAAATGCTTGTAGTGATCCTCCTCGCACCGCGAATACACCAGGATATCATCGATAAATACTATCACGAACTGATCCAGGTATTCTCTGAACGTCCTATTCATCAGATCCATAAACACGGATGGCGCATTCGTCAACTCAAACGGCATAACCGTGAACTCGTAATGCCCAAACCGCGTACTGAATGCTGTCTTTGGGATGTCGCTCTCCCTTATCCTCAACTGATAGTAGCCGGACTTCAACTAATATCCAATCCAAAATCTAACTTCGGGATTGGATATTTGTTCTTCTCCGTAAGTTTGTTCAATTCCCGATAGTCGATGCAAAGCCACAAGCTCCCATCTTTCTTCTTGACAAAGAGAACTGGTGCGCTCCAAGGCGACGAACTTGGACGCACATAACCTTGCTCTAGCAACTCTTGCAGTTGCACCTTCAACTCTGCCATTTCTCTTGGGGCTACCCGAAAGGGGGAGCGTGACACCGGCTTGGCACCCGGTACCAACTCTATAGTAAAGTCTATCTCCCGCTGAGGAGGGGCTCCTGGGAGATCATCTGGAAACACATCAGGATACTCGGACACAATTGGGATGCTGTCCAAACTAGGCTTAGGCGTCGAAGTCTGCACTAGAGTGACATATAGTTCTGCCCCAGACCAAACTGCCTTGAACATCTGAAGGGCTGACACCAAAATTTTCCCTGACCCCTTCATGCCCGCAAAAGTAGTCTCCCGATCAGTGTCTAGACCCAACTTGACTTCTTTACGGCTGCAATCAATACATGCACTTTGCTCCGAGAGCCAATCCATACCGAAAATTACGTCGAACTCTATCAATGGTAGAACCAACGCTCGCAAGTCAAACTCCCGGTCTCCAATCCGAATCTTCACAACACAGATCCTATCCGCACGCATGGAGCACCCATTAGGAAACAACACATCCAACTTGTTTTCTGCCATCGAGAACGGAACTCCGATACGCGATATGAATTTTTCAGACAAGAAGGAATGAGATGCTCCCGTATCAAAAAGGGCTCTCGCCGGAAACCCAAAGATTAACACAAAGCCTAGTACTAACAAACGTAAGCTAAAAAATACAAAGGTAACAACTATAAAAGTTAAAACCACTGTAATTTAACTCATATCTGTCACCATGTCTGTTTGCTTTATGGCCTCCTACAGACCAAGGTTGTAGACTCTACGCTGGGCTGGAGCATGATGGGACGCGGTTGACTCCACCACCTTCCCTTTCTCCTCATAAGTCGCTCCAGGTCTCCTCTCGGACTTTGAACGCCCGCTCCAACACTCCCGAGCAAAATTCCCCGTCTTCCCGCAGTTGTAGCAAGCTCCGGGGACTTGACTTGTAGTTGCCCCCGACACATCAGCCGAAGGGGCTGAGTTCGAAGTCCTCCGCTTCTTGTTCCACATGCGGAAACTTGACTTGTTATGTGGCACCTTGAACTCGGTCTTCCTTTCTCCTGGGTCCTTCTTCTCTTGAACTTTCTTTGCAACCTTTTCCAACGATCGGGCCGAATTGACCAAGGCTAGAAAGCCCTGCGCCTTAGGCCCAGCAAGGAGTAACTGTAAATCGCTGTGAAGACCCACATAGAATCGGTTGGTCTTCCTCTCTTCTTCTGTAAACATAGCACCAGCATAACGACCCAACCGTGTGAACTCATGCAGATATTCGTCCACGCTTCTGGATCCCTGAGTCAACCCAAGAAATTGATTCTCCATCTCCAACTTCTGAGCAGAGGGTACAAATATGGCTAGGAACAATCTTGAAAATTCTTCCATCGGCACATCCGCAAGTTGCCTTCCCACTAGAAGATGAAACTCCATCTCGTCCCACCACAGCCTCGCTTCACCTTCCAAAAGAAAAGTCGCTATGGTGGTCCTCTGCCACTCCTCAGTTACTGTGGCCGTCAAGACCCTCTTTATGGAAGAGAGCCAGTCCTCAGCTTGAGTTGGCGTTCCAACCCCATTAAACCTCGGAGGATTAAAGCCCATCACATACTTCAGCTGCCTTTCCGTAGTTCCCCTCGGCTCTACTAACTCAACTACTGCGCGTTCTACCACTCTCGGCTCTGCCGCCCTAACTGGTTCTTGCTCATTCGCAGGAGGTGCGCGATGCATTTGCCCTGCAGGTTGGGCATTTATCATTGCGAACACGGCTTCAGCCACCATCCTGATGGTTTCCGCTGAAGGAGGTGTAGCAGGCACGTCCCTTGGTGAACTACTCTCCGCTGATTGCGGATGCTCTGACTGACCAGCACCGCTCCTAGCTGCCTAAATTAGCAAATACACACGATTAGACAACAAACAAATTGCTAAAAGCAATCATTGGAACACTCAGGTTCCACCAAACAAGTGTATTTTTTCATTCCTAAGTGGACATTCATGGGTTCTTTTTGATGTTATAATGATGACGCACACATGTGCTCACCACCTATTAAATGAATTCGCCAACGAATTCATTTAAGCCTGACCGTAACCAGAAGTCTGATACCAAATTGTAACACCCCCATCCGTCGCATGGCATATAACAGAAGGTCCAGCTGGAAGCCGACGTCATATACCACAGACAGTCGGAAGGGTTACTAAATGAATAATCAAACCAACCAATTAAGACTACTCGTCCTAATCACAGAGCATTCCAGCGGAAGTTTTTAAAGTTGAAAGAACCCAAACTTAAATCCATCAAACGTGAATGTCCACAGCTACAACTATAGGAATGAAACCCCAAATACATTGAAACGGGTACATGGACTTATGGCCTTACAAATGTTCATAAAATATAACATGTCTTACATACATCGGCTCGCAGGACTGCCACACATGATAAATGTAAAAACAACTATTCTACGGCCTTCTAGGGCCAGCACAGCAACATGGGCTCCAGCCCGCTATATGGCGCTTGGCTCCGCAGCACCTGCAAGCACATACCACCGCACGGTGGCAAACAAGGCAACGGTCAGCTAAAAGCCGACCAAATTATAACTACCCCGCCCCTTTCTCGGGACGGCGGTGCTCTTTCCCTGCATAGCATTAGTCCAATAAAATAATATTGCTCAATTATAATTCGCCACAGGTGTAGGCTCGCACGGCCAGACACCCCGTGCACTCAGGGCACATTCATGGTGAACCCTGACAAATCAGTGCATTCACCACCACCCCTGGGATGGCAACAACTTGTGAGCATTTAGCCTTTCTGACCACCGTCTAAGGCTCCGACTATGCCAACGGCCAGTCCCCATCTTCGGGTCTCTCGCACCGAACCACATAGCCTAGGTCCAATTCCACTTGCCCGTTGCTCACGCCGCATATACAATTTAAGTCCTATGCACGGGCCAAGCTTCTCTCGGATCTCAGATTTTCCAAAACAATCTCATAACCCAGTTATGATCAAGGCCGGTTCCCAGACCGCCAAGTTAGCAGAACACGTTTCCGCTCATTTTTACGGGTGCGCCTTGAAGCTAACCTCCAAGGATCCCTGCTGCAATCTACCGCGTAGAAACCGAAAAACCCAAAGCACGGAATCTTCTCCGGTAAAACATATCAAATGCAACATCACCGATCCAGACGAAACACGTACGGGTAGGCTTCACACACAATGCCTATGCCCGTACTTACGATTCCGGGCTCTATATGCAACACAAGAGGGACTAATCATATCAACCCCAAGGAACACCACGCACTCGCCGCATACTCACGGGAGCGGGGTTCCCTATGCAAAATAAAGAGCTTCAAACGCTCAAGTTGAGAATCGTTACCCTTGTAGTCCGTTTTGGCGCCATGGAAAAACTACGCGGTTAGAACTCTTAGCAATGACCTTCCCTCCACGGATCAGCTCTCTGATTTCGAAACAGTGCACTGATGCTCCGCCGGCGTCCGGAAACCTCCTTCTTCTTCCTCTACACTCTCACTTTAGAAGGGGAGAACTTTGGAGAGAAAATGGGGAATTATCCCCCTATTCCCGGCCTAAATAGAGTAGGGACTCATCTGAGCCGTCGGATCTAAATTAAAGAAAACGAACGGCTCGGATCTACACAAAATTCCCCCGACCTGGGCCGAACACGGCTTGGCACACGGCCGTGTCCCAGGCCGTGTGCCTCGATCCAAGCACGATCGTCGACCTGAGAAATGCACACGGGCCAAGACACGCCCGTATCTGACCTGACACGCCCGTGTCGGGTTCCTCGACACGCCCGTGTTCATGGGCATGTCACGCATAACCGCCACGGCAACGGACACGACCCATCAGGACACGGGTAGGGACACGGGTTGGCACACGCCCGTGTCGGATGACACGCCCGTGTAATCCGGCCGTGTTCCTGGCCGTGTCCTTCTCGGGTTGAAAACGGCCAAAAATCACCAGCCAGACACGGCCTTGGACACGCTCGTGTCCCAGGCCGTGTACCCCTAAAAGCACCAAAAACCCCTTTTTCGCGACCGACTCGCACACAATGTTTTGGGGCGTTACACACATAAACTCAAAGCACATCAAATACATCTTGATGTATATCATTGATTAGGGTGAGGCTTATTCAAATCAGGTACATATATTCCAATGTGCCCAACATCATTTGATTTAGTTGTTCAACTGTTAGGGGTGCATTAGGTGTAGAGGTAGATAACAAATCTAACATCTTATTAATTAGATTAAACTGGGATGACATTTGTGCAGCTAACGATATAATCTGGTCCACTTGATGGACTCCAGCCGGTTGAGTATTACCTTGTCTCTCATAAGCCTGATAATTATTAGAAGTAAGATCTTCTAATATTGTGTAGGCGTCTTCGGGATATTTCTTCATTAAGGAACCGCCTGCGGCTCCATCCACTATAATCATGGTTGTCGTTTGCAAACCAATGTAGAATGTAGAGACTTGTTGGTGTTGGGCTAATCTGTGGTATGGACATTTTCGCAATAACTCTTTAAAATGCTCCCACGCCTCATAAAGAGTCTCCCCATGATTCTGCATGAACGTAGTTATGTTCCTAATGAGCTTAGACATCTTCGAGGGTGGGAAATACTTATTTAGAAATTTTTCTACTAAGTGATCTCACGTGGTAATACAGTCATTGGGTAATGAGTCTAACCAGTCTTTCGCTCGTCCTTCCAACAAAAATGGAAATAGCCTCAACAAAATTGCATCTTCAGACGCTCCATTAAATTTGAACATGTCATAGATCGCTAAGAATGTACGTAAGTGTGAGTTCGCATCTTCATGACTAAGACCCCCAAATGTTTTATATTGTACTTGTTGCATAACTAGTGGGTCCATTTTAAAGTTGTTTGCCGCAATTGCGGGTCGCGCGATACTAAAGTGTAAACCTCCTCTTAAGGGTGTATTATAATCGCGACACGTCATTCATGGCGCAGCGTCTTGACCATTATGGTACACTTGTCCTTCATGATTATTCATATTCTCGTGATCGTTATTATCCATCTCTTGATGAATAATATTCAGCGTTATACAAAGTTTTTTGTTTTGCCTACACGTACGCTCTATTTCTGAATTGAAAGGCAAAAGTTCAGAAGTTCGATGTCTGGACAAGCACAAACAGAATTACAGATATCAGTAACCACAACAACCAATACAAGATAAAGCAACAAAACAAGAACTTGAGCTCTAAATATTCAGGTTTAACTAATATTGCAAGAGATAAAACACTAAATACATCGCACCTCCCCGGCAACGATGCCAAAAACTTGATACGCCAAAAAAATGGTACACGCAATTAACCGCAAGTGTATGTGTCGTGTCAAGTAATAAATAGTAAGTAAGGATCGTTCCCTCGAGGAGATGGTGAATTCAGTTCTTGCAATTACTAGTCGTGCCTTTTCTTTAAATTCAAGAAAAATAAGATAATGGTTTCAAAATACTAGAATCTTAAAATAAACTTCTAATTACTAGAAAAAAAAACTAAAGATCCGGGAGAGAAATACTTGGTTACAAGTTATCAAAAGATAATCTTGTATCATGATTTCCTAAGTCTACTGTGACAACCCATGAAAATAGTTTTGTGATGATGAGTGGTGAAATGTCTGGAAATGATTTTAGGGAAGAAATTCATACCTCTCGATATCGGAAGTCCCTAGTTCTCTGTTACCACGTAGGTGAAACAAGACGCGCATAAAGATCGAAAACCAAAGTTGCTAGCACCAAGGGGAAATCTCTTTCTCCCTTCAAATGATATACCGACTCTACGATATACTTACGCAACTCCTCTCTCGATTTATGAAGCGTAGTAAAAAGATGAAGTCTTGGCCAAATATTTTGAATTAAAGATCATATATTCAATACAAACAATCACCAAACATTCATAACTAAGGATAATTAAGAATTTGTCATCACAAAAGACATAGTACTCTCACAATACAAGATTAAAACAAATTAGTTCATCACGATGGAGAGAGCACACCACCAAACAAGAAAGATCTTACCGCATATGGTGAGAGAAATGCAAAACAAAGCAGGAATTCGTTATCCGATGTGTGCAAAACCAGTCTGCCTCCAAGATCTGGCGTGCCCTAGTTCTTATTCTCCAAGACAAGTCCCCTTTTTTTCTCCTTTGGATCCACCCAATTCGCCACTTTTCTGTGTTCTTTTTCCCATTAAAATGTCCAGTCACTCTCCAAAAGATCCCACCTTTCATTTTGAAAAGGGCGCAAAAAATCGAAATTTAAATGCTGAAAACCGTCCAAGAGATGTTGCAACCTTTTTTCTCTGAGTGTTGCAACCATTTTCCAGATTTTGATATTTGGCAGATTTCCATTCCCAAGCAAATTCCTCTTGCGCATCTAGTAAGAATACAATAGAAAAAGACCCAATTAGGCTTGAATTGAATACATAAACTTTTACTTTCATTTTTATAACCTTTAGACTTATTTGTGTCGGAATAGCCGCGTAATATGTCAGAAATAATGGCCTAGATAACTTTTTTTTAGAAGTTATCAATGGAGAGCAGGCGACAGGTTTCGCACCTGGCACCAACTCGATCGTGAAGTCAATCTCTCGCAGGGGTCGTAGCCCAGGGAGATCTTTGGGAAACATATCTGTAAATTCCGACACTATCGGAACATCGCACACACTGGCCTTAGGCTCCACAACCTGAGTTAACGCGAAGTATAACTCTGCGCCTTTCCGAACAGCTTTGACCACTTGGAGTGTAGACATCAACGTCCCTCCCACTCCTCGCATCCCCGCGAACTTAGTCACCTGCTCGGTATTCTGGCCCAACGTGATCTCTTTGGACTGGCAATCAATCAAGGCATGCTGCTCCACGAGCCAATCCATCCCTAAGATCATGTCGAATTCTGATAGCAGCAAGACAGATGCAGTCAAACAAAAGTCCCGACTTCCTATTTGGACCGCCACATCGCAAGCTCGATCTGCGAGCATCAAACAACCATTCGGCAGCACCACTCTGACGCTATCTGTCTTCACACGACTAGGTATCCCAAGCCGCGCTATAAACTCTTTAAACAAAAAAGAATGTGACGCACCCGTATCAAACAATGCTCGTGCCAGGGTGTTCCGAATAATCACAAATCCTGTGATCATATCACACAGATAAACCGCATACACATATGATATAATCAAAGCATATAAGCAATACAATGCGCAAAACTTAACTCGTACATATGACGACATCACTCTGCTTGATGGCCTCCTGCAGGCCAAGATTGTAGACCCGGGGCTGCGGCTGCGAGGCAGAGGACTCCACCACTGCCTTTCTCTTTTCCACATATGACGCTCCCGCGTTCTTTTCACTCTTGGGCGGCACCCGACAATCCCAGGCTATATGTCCCACCCGGCCACAATTAAAGCATGTACGAGTATCCGACCTTGAGGTGGCCCCAGAAGTTGCTCCCGATGCAACTGAAGAAGGAGCTTGTCCCGTCATCTTGGGTCTCATGCCCCATTTCTTCTTATCAAATGACTTCGTCGGTCGGGGCGGCTTGAATTTTGGATGTGTCACAGCCAAGGCCCTCTTCCCTTGCACTCTCTTCATATCTTTTTCCAGCGCGCAAGCAGTGTCAACTAACGCCTGGAAGTCTTGGATCACAGAACTAGAAAGTAGGAATCTCAACTCGTCCCGCAGACCTTCATAGAACCTATTCATCTTCCTCTGCTCATCAGCAAAAATCGAACCTGCATACTGCCCCAAGCATGTAAACTCATGCAGGTAAGCTTCTACACTGCCATCTCCTTGCGTCAGCCTTTGGAATTCATTCTACATGGCTATACGCTATGCCACCGGGAGCTTCTTCGCCAGAAAGAGCCGAGAGAATTCCTCCATCGACACTTGTGTCAATGGTCTACCAGCCACATGATGCAGCTCCATCTCATCCCACCACAACCGCGCCTCTCCTTCCAGCAAGAAGGTGGCTAAGGTGACTTTTTGATGCTCCTCCATTCCAATCGCTGTCATGATCCTCTTGACACGCGACAACCTGTCTTCAGCATGTGCAGGAGATCCCACTCCCGAGAATGTAGGCTGGTGAAAACTCATGAAATGCTTTAACTGTTTCTCAGCTGCTCGAGAATTCACAGCCGGTACAGTGTCTGGCCTTGCCGCGACCTGTTCTGGCCTCACGGCCGGCTGTGCCTGCCCTTGCGCCTGCCCAACCGGCTGTCCTTGAACCATAGCAAACAAAGCCTCAACAATTGGTCGCACCCTAACACATTACATTCTAGCGAAAGCCTATAACACTACACTTGAACTCCACACCTGAATGTCCAACATATAAAACCTCCACATTTGATACATCATAGGAATGTCTTACAACACACATAAATAGTTGGCCTTATGGCCTTACAGGGCTTTCAACATAGTGGCCTTAAACATTGGCACACAGGCCGGCCACATCAAAAGAAAACATAACACAACCCCATATGTTTACATAGTATATACTAGAAGGTCCGGTCGGGGCCCCACAGCATATACCACAAAACAGGCAGTGACGTCACGGTATGATACCAGAGTAGTGCAGCGCACCCTAACACATTGTATTCTAGCGGAAGCCTATAACACTACACTTGAACTCCACACATGAATGTCCAACATATAAAACCTCCACATTTTATACATCATACGAATGTCTTACAACACACATAAACAGTTGGCCTTATGGCCTTACAGGGCTTTCAACACAGTGGCCTCAAACATTGGCATGCAGGCCGACCACATTAAAAGAAAACATAATACAACCATTTCTTTTAGCCTTCGAGGGCTAGCAATGGCAGCAGCCAAAGCAGCAGGGACTTCAACCCTTATGCGTCCCGCTCGGCTCTTCAGCACCTGCACAGGGACATTCCACCCAAGGGTGGCAAACAGAGGCAACGATCAGCATTCAGCTGACCAAATTATAACGACCCTACCCCTTTCTCGGGGCAGCGGTATTCTTCCATGAAGGCCTAGCATATCACAAGCATGTATATATATCTCATATAATGTGCTTTCACGCACACATGACATCACAACCGTCAGCCACCCGGCCCGACAGTCTGTGCACTTAGGGCACATTCTTGTTGTACTGGCAAACCAGTTGCCCACCACCGTATCAGGGTCACAGCCCAACGACAACTCACTTGAGCATTTACTCCATGGCGAGCAGCCGGACTTTTATAGTCTTAGTGAACCGGGATTGGCCCGTAGCCCCCCATTGTATCACGGCACGCAGGCCTAAGACTCTTGCTATGCGCTCCAACAGACCGCACTTTCAGGTCTCACGTCGGACGGACATAGCGCAGGTCGGATCCTCCACCCCCCCCCCCCCCATTGCTCAAATCGCCTTGCCATCACCGAGCATAACGTACTCGCGTCTAAATCAGAGGTGCGGGTTGGTCTCACTGATCTTGTTCTGGCATTAAAGCATGGGTGTTTTCCTGGGCACACCAGTGCTTATCATTACACCCATTCATATCACTCATCATTAGTGGATATTTTCTGGGTGCACCAGTACTTCTTGCTACTCTCTTCGCAGGTATGACTTTGCAATGTCAAGGGTCTTTCCTGGCTCACCATGCCAGTACTTCCTGTTACTCTCTTCAGAGGTACCACCCAAAAACATCAAGCGTCAAAAGGGTATTTCCTGGACGACCAGTCCAGTGTTTCCTGCTACTCGCTTCACAGGTATAACCCAATAGCACAAGCATGAAATGGATATTTTCCTGGACTACCACTCCAGCACTTCCTGCTACTTTCTTTCACAGGTCCAATCCGTCGACTCCTAAACTACATGTTTATCACAGAGTCTTCTCCGGCTTGTTTGCAACATTACCAATCCAGACCAACCTGTCCAGATGGCCTTCACACAGCATGCATATTTCGTACTCAATTTTTGGATCTATATGCCAAACAAGAGGGGATTCCATAAATCTACCCAAAGACTCCCACAACAAGCCACCCTCTGGTGGGGGAATCACATGCATATGCCAAAAAGGAAGCCTTCACATGGCTAGGAAGAAAGGTCATTACCCTTGAAGACCGCTTCGATGCCATGAACTCCTAGCTGGCTAGAAAGAACCACAACAACCTTTCCTCCGCAAAGATGGCCTCAGATCTAAGCTTGACACTCTCAAGCTCCACGTGAGATCGGCCCCTCTTCTACTTCCTCCTTCTTCCTTTCCTTTTCTCTCTCTAGAATTGTAGAAAGATGAAGGCCAACATAAAATGAAACTTTCCTTCTTAGTTTTCGGCCTTAAGGAAGCAGAAAGGTCTCTCAGCCCTTAGATCCCAGCTGAAGAAAATGAACGACCACGAAAAAGCTGTAAAATCACTTTTCGGGTCCGACACGCTGTAACACCCCCTATCCGTCGCATAGCGTATAGCAGTAGGTCCGGCTGAGGCCCGACGCCATATACTACAGATAGATCGGGTGGTTACTCAATGGAAACCATCCAACCAGTTTATACGTCCTACACATAGCATTCTAGTGGAAGCAGTTTAAGTTACAATAAATAACCCAGCACAAAGAGCACGAATGTCCACTAAAATACCAAATAGGAATGTAGTACATACATAAGTACTGGCCTTAAGGCCTTACAAAATGGTTTACTTAAATATTATATGTTTTACAAACCACTGCACGCAGGCCGGTCATGCATGAATAAAAGCAGTAAACACTCCAATTAGGCCTTCAAGGGCCGGCTTCGCAATTTGGGCTTTAGCCCGCTATTGACCGCTTGGTCCAGCAGCACCTGCAAGCAACAAAACCACCGCACGGTGGCAAACAAAAGCAACGGTCAGCAATGCTGACCAAATTATAACGATCCTGTCCCCAACTCGGGGCGGCGATGCTCCTTCCCTGCATTTTATTAGCATAAGCGAGCAATATAGAAATGTCACAACATCACAGGCATAGGCCCGCACGACCACACACCCCGTGCACTCAGGGCACATTCGTGGTGAACCGTCCAATGTCACGTCAATTTAAGCCATAGACATTCCGAACTCACCACCGCCACTTTGACGGCTAAACATATGATCCATTTGTCTTCCCGGCATGGGCCATGACAATTTAAGCCATAGACCGTCGAAGACCCTCATCTATGCCAACGGCTCTAACCGAACGACATAGAAATGGGTGCGGTTCCATCTAACCCGTGCTCACATCACAACGACAATTTAAGCCATATGCGCAGGTCAAACTTCTCCCAAGTCCCATTTTCATCACACAATTCACATAACTCGGTTATGTTCAAGTTGGCTCTCTGGACTCCAAGTTGGCAAGATCACGCATCCGCCCAATTTTCCTGGTACACCATTGTGTTAATCCCCAAGGCTCCATATTGCAATCTACCACATGGAAAAACAAACAATTGCAAGGAGTCTTCTCCGACATTTATGCAATGCAACATCACCGATCCAGACCAACATGTCTGGGTAGGCTTCACACATCATGCCTATGTCCGTTCTCACTTATGGACTCCACACAACGGGGACTTTACATATCTACCCGAAGGAACGCCTCCAACTCACCGCAAACTCGTGAGAGCGGGCTTCCTATGAAAAGAAGGAGAGCTTCACATGCTCAAGAAGAGAATCGTTACTCTAGCGTTATTCCTTGGCACCATGGAAAAGTAAGCGGATGAAAAGCACCGCACTCTTTGTGCCTCCGTAGATCCTAAGTCGGCTCGCGATTTGGAGCTTCGAAGCTCCTCCAAAGGCCGGATCTAGCTTCTTCTTCCTCCTTTGGCTCTCCTCTCTCTCTTGACTTAGAAAGAGAACCACTCAAGTAAAAGTGAGGGTTTCTAGGGTCCAATCCCGTGTATATCCAAGTACTAACAGCCCCCAACCGTCGGATCCTGAATTAAAGAAACGAACGGCCACGATCCAGATCTAAACTGCAGAATCTGGGCCGAACACGGCCTGGCACATGCCCATGTTCAGGGCCGTGTCCCTCATTCACCGTCAAAATTGATGTGCCTGGAAAAACACAGGGGCATTTGACATGCCCGTGTTCGACCTGACACGCCTGTGTTCCACCTGATACGGCCGTGTGGCCGACCGTGTGCATCCATCGACACAGCACGAAAACAACCCGAGAACTACACGGGTACTGGACATGCCCGTGTCCTTGCCCGTGTCTACCTCAACGCGTCTGGGATCCAGGCCGTGTTCACGATCTCGACACTTCGTCGAGCAAAGTTCGTCGACCACCAGACATGGCCTTGGACACGCCCGTATCCTAGGCCGTGTGCCTTATCTTGACACATCGTCGAGCGAAAATGTCGACACCTCGGGCCGGTTGTCAACACGGGCTCGACACGCCCTGGGACACTCTCGTGTCTCAGGTCGTGTGCCCCGTCTCGACACTTCGTCGAGCGAAAATCATTGACACCCCGGGCCGATCATCGACACGGGCTCGACATGCCCTGGGACACACCCGTGTCTCAGGCCATGTGCCCTGTCTCGACACAGTGTCGACCTAAATTCGTCGACTTCGCGGCCAAGTCGTCGAATCCAGCCTGACACGCCCTGGGACACTCCCGTGTCCCAGGCTGTGTGCCCCCTGCCAGATTCCAGATTTGGCCCAAAACGCCTCCTGTCGCTCTTTTGAGTTTCGGGGCGTTACACACACCCTGTGATATGCCCGTGTCACACACCGTGTTCTCTAAGTGGTACACAAACTGCCTTATCCCGAAACAGGTCACGCCCAGGGTACATGCCCGTGTCATCCCAGACACGCCTGTGACATAGGGCGTGTACTTCACTCGAGTCATTCTCGCGACCTACTCGAGAGGACTACTCGAGTAGTTAGTCATGATGCGCCCGTGTTACATGACCGACACGCCCGTGTTCCTTAGGTACTCGAGACGTTTCTACCCACTCGAGACATTTCCTCGAGATCTACTCGAGTTATCAACATAGAACAGGACACGCCCATGTCTGAAGGATGACACGCCCGTATCACCACTACTCGAGTCCCACTCGAGACCTACTCGAGACAATCACTCGAGTAGTAGTTTGGGTTGGACACGCCCGTGTCATGGGGCGTGCTCCTCCCGAACAGTTCGCCGAATGCATTGTTCGTCGAACTCGTGACGGCTCCGCACCCGAGCAGGACACGCCCTGGGACACGCCCGTGTACCAGGCCGTGTCACCCAAAAAAGTTTGCCTGCTGAAAAATGGGCTGTTACAACCTGAAATAATTACTGGAGCAGGGTTATATACGCCCAAGCATGTCTCCTTGGAGCGCCCCTATGCTTTTTGTGAAAAAGAAAGACGGTGGCTTGCGGTTATGTATTGATTACCGAGATTGAATAAGCTGACCGAGAAAAATAAATATCCGATTCTGCGGATTGATGAGCTGTTTGATCAGCTAGTGGGATCGTCCGTCTACTCGAAGTTGGACTTGAAGTCTAGGTACTACCAGTTGAGAATCCGGGAAGGTGAGATTCCCAAAACCGCATTTGGAATACGGTACGGGCACTACGAGTTCACGGTCATGCCGTTTGGGCTATGTATTGCGCCCTCGGTATTTATGGACTTGATGCACCGAATATTCCGCGAGTACCCGAATCTGTTCGTGATAGTGTTCATTGATGATATCCTGGTGGACTCGAGATCGAAAGCCGATCATGAGAAGCATTTGCGGTTGGTGTTGAATACATTGAGATAGAATCAGCTCTATGCCAAGTTCTCGAAGTGCGAGTTTTGGCTATCGTAGGTGGCTTTTCTGGGCCATGTGGAGAGTGGAGCGGGCATAACAGTGGATCCAGCGAAAATAAGGGCCATAGAGGAGTGGCTAGTGTTGTCTCCAGTGGCCGAGGTCCAGAGCTTCCTTGTACTAGCAGGCAGGCTACTATCGAAGATTTGTTGCAAATTTCTCGCGGATCACTTTGCCGCTGACCACACTGACGCGAAAAGAGAATAAGTTCTTTTGGTAGCCAGAGTGCGTGCGAGCGTTTTGAAGTGCTGAAGGTTAGGTTGACCACGGTGCCTGTGTTGACATCACCATGTGGTACCGATGGATTTGTAATCTATAATGATGCCTCAGGAAGCGGCTTAGGTTGTGTTCTTCTGCAAAATGGAAAAGTGATTTCTTATGGCTCACGCCAGCTGAAGGTGAACGAACGAAACTATCCCGTCCATGACTTATAATTGGCGGCGGCGATCTTTGCACTAAAACTGTTGCGAAACTATCTTTATGGCATGAAAGGTGGAGATCTATACAGATCACAAGAGCCAAAAGTATCTATTAGAGCAGAAGGACTTGAATATGCGACAAAAAAGGTGTTTGGAGTTCCTCGGGGACTACACCTTCGAGATTCACTATACTCCCGGGAAGGGGAATGTGGTCACGGATGCCTTGAGTTGTAAGGGCGAGTTGGTTGCAAAGGCATGATGAACGTCTCATCCAGGAGTTGGAAGCATTGGAGATCTCGTGTATTGACAAGAATACTATTGTCGATGCATGTTTGAACTGGACGGAGGTGCAGTGTGACCTTGCAGACCGGATTCGATGAGCAATAGGGCTAGATGAAGATCTCCTATGCTATGCGCAAGTTCTCCTGGGATGACTGTCTTTTGCGGAAAGAGGGCCGTTTGTGCATCCCAAATTTGGGTAAATTGAGGGAAGAACTGATGTAGGAAGCGCATTATAAGAAAGTACTCAATCCACCCAGGGAGCACAAAGATGTTCAGAGATATGAAAAAGCTGTTCTGGTGGCCAGGGCTAAAGAAAGATGTTGCTCTTTATGTGGTCAAATGCCAAACCTATGCTATGGTGAAGGAGGAATGCCAGAAGCCGGGTGGTTACTTGAAGTCATTGCCGATTCCAGAATGGAAATTTGACGATATTTCCATGGATTTTGTACATGGGTTGCCAAGATCGCAAGGAGGGAATGATTCCATCTGGGTGATTGCTGATCGGCTGACGAAAGTGGCACACTTCCTGCCAAACAGACATGATGATTCGGTGGAAACTTCGGCAAAATTATATGTTGACCAGAATGTGCGGCTACACGGTGTTCCTCGGTGCATCGTAAGTGCTCGAGACGGGCGGTTCACATCGAATGATTGGCAGTTAGTTCATCAACTATTGGGCACGAAGTTACAATTCAGTACGGCCTTTCATCCCAAAACAGATGGCCAAACTGAACGGACCAACAGAACGATGGAAGACATGCTTCGGATGTGTGCCCTTGACTTTGGGAAGAGATGGGAAGGTCATCTCTATATGGTGGAATTCGCTTACAATAACAGCTACCAAGAGAGCATCGACATGGCGCCGTATGAAGCTCTGTATTTACGGAAGTGTCGTACTCCCTTAGCTTGGGTAGAAGCGGGTGAAGCCAGAGTTTATCGGCGTAATGAAGTCGATGAAGCAAATTTGACAATCTGTACTATTCAAGAGAGGCTATTGATCACTCAAGATCAACAAGCTAAATACTACAATGCCAAGCACCGGAACGTGGAGTTCGCGGTAGGCGATTGGGTATAGTTGAAGATCAAACCCTTCAAAGGCGTATCCAGGATTCGACGCCTGAAAAAGTTGAGTCCAAGATATTTGGGTCCGTTTGAAGTGGTTGAGAGAGTCGGAGAAGCTGTATATCAGCTAGCTCTGTCGGCAGACTTGAGTGGATTACATGATGTGTTCCACATCTCAGTGTTATGGAAAGCCGTTAAAGATCCAGCTCAAGTGATCGTGAACGATCGTGTGCCGGTGGAGTAGGGGTTAACAATGGAAGTGAGGCCCATTCAGATCGAGGACCGAGCCGAGAAACAGTTGCGTAACAAGACGGTCGGGATGGTCAAAGTCTGATGGGACAATTGCGGTCGTGAGGTGCTTACATGAGAGCGAGAGCAAGACCATGCGAGCGAAGTTTCCCGAGCTATTTTGTAAAGCGATTACTTAGTGAAAATTTTATTGTAACATGAACGTTTAATGTTATAATTTTTTGGTTGCTGGTTGCCTTCCTGTATATGAATTTTGAGGATGAAATTTCTTGTAGGAGAGGAGGGTTGTAACAGCCCATTTTTCAGCAGACAAACTTTTTTGGGTGACACGGCCTGGGATACGGGCGTGTCCCAGGGCGTGTCCTGCTCGGGTGCGGAGCCGTCGCAAGTTCGACGAATAATGCATTCGACGAACTGTTCGGGAGGAACACGCCCCATGTCACGGGCATGTCCGACCCAAACGACTACTCGAGTGATTGTCTCAAGTAGGTCTCGAGTGGGACTCGAGTAGTGGTGACACAGGCATGTCATCCTTCGGACACGGGCGTGTCATGTTCTATGTTGATGACTCGAGTAGATCTCGAGGAAATGTCTCGAGTGGGTAGAAATGTCTCGAGTACCTAAGGAACACGGGCACGTCGGTCATGTGACATGGGCGTTTCATGACTAACTACTCGAGTAGTCCTCTCGAGTAGGTTGCGAGAATGACTCGAGTGAGGTACACGCCCTATGTCACGGGCATGTCTAGGCTGACACGGGCATGTACCCTGGGCGTGACCTGTTTCGGGATAATGCGGTTTGTGCACCACTTAGGGAACACGGCCCGTGACATGGGCGTGTCACAGGGCGTGTCAGACCCGAAAAGTGATTTTACAGCTTTTTCATGACCGTTCATTTTTTCAGTTGGGATCTAAGGGCTAAGAGACCTTCCTGCTTCCTTAAGGCCGAAAATTGAGAAGGAAAGTTTCATTTTATGTTGGCCTTCATCTTTATACAATTCTAGAGAGAGAAAAGGAAAGGAAGAAGGAGGAAGAAGAAGAGGGGCTGATCTCTGTTGGAGCTTGAAAGTGTCAAGCTGAGATCCGAGGCCATCTTTGTGGAGGAAAAGATGTTGCGGTTCTTTCTAGCTAGCTAGGAGTTCATGGCACCGAAGCAGTCTTCAAGGGTAACGACCTTTCTTCCTAGCTATGTGAATGCTTCCTTTTTGGCATATGCATGTGATTCCCCCACCAGAGGGTGGCTTGTTGTGGGAGTCTTTGGGTAGATTCATGGAATCCCGTATTGTTTGGCATATAGATCCGGAAATTGAGTACGGAATAGGCATGCTGTGTGAAGCTCATCTGGACATGTTGGTCTAGATTGGGATGTTGCATACGAGCCGGAGAAGACTTCGTGATAAACATGTAGTTTAGGAGTCGACGGATTGGACATGTGATAGAAAGTAGCAGGAAGTACTGGAGTGGTAGTCCATGAAAATATCTGTGTTATGCTTGTGCTATTGGGTTATTCCTGTGAAGCGAGTAGCAGGAAACACTGGACTGGACGTGCAGGAAATACCCTTTTGATGCTTGATGTTCTTGGGTGGTACCTTTGAAGAGAGTAACAGGAAGTACTGGCATGGTGAGCCAGGAAACACCCTTGACATTGCAGAGTCATACCTGCAAAGAGAGTAGCAGGAAGTACTGGTGCACCCAGGAAAGATCCGCTAATGATGAGTGATATGAATGGTGTAATGGTAAGTACTGGTGTGCCCAGGAAAACACTCAGGCTTGAATGCCAGAACAGGATAGGTGAGACCAACCCGCACCTCTGATTTAGCCGCGAGTACGTTATGCTCGGTGATGGTAAGGCGATTTGAGCAACGGGGGGGGGGGGGGGGGGGGGGGGGGGGGGGTGGAGGATCCGACCTGCGCTATGTCCGTCCGACGTGAGACCTGAAAGTGTGGTCTGTTGGAGCGCATAGCAAGAGTCTTAGGCCTGCGTGTCGCCATGATACAATGGGGGGCTACGGGCCAATCCCGGTTCACTAAGACTATAAAACTCCTACTGCACGCCATGGAGTAAATGCTCAAGTGAGTTGTCGTTGGGTGTGACCCTAATACGGTGGTGGACAACTGGTTTGCCAGTACACCAAGAATGTGCCCTAAGTGCACGGACTGTCGGGCCGGGTGGCTGACGGTTGTGATGGCATGTATGTGTGAAAGCACATTATATGAGATATATATACATGCTTGTGATATGCTAGGCCTGCAGGGAAGAATACCACTGCTTCCCCGAGAAAGGGGTAGAGTCATTATAATTTGGTCAGCTGAATGCTGACCGTTGCCTCTATTTGCCACCCTTGGGTGGAATGTCCCTGTGCAAGTGCTGAAGAGCCGAGCGGGATGCATAAGGGTTGAAGTCCCTGCTACTTTTGATGCTGCCGTTGCTAGCCCTCGAAGGCTAAAAGAAATGGTTGTGTTATGTTTTCTTTTGATGTGGCCGGCCTGCGTGCCAATGTTTGAGGCCACTACGTTGAAAGCCATATAAAGCCAATTGTTTATGTGTCTTGTAAGACATTCCTATGATGTACAAAATGTGGAGGTTTTATATGTTGGACATTCAGGTGTGGAGTTCAAGTGTAGTGTTATAGGCTTCCGCTAGGGTGCGCTGAATGTAATGTGTTAGGGTGCACTGCGCTACTCTGGTATCATATCGTGACGTCACCGCCTATTTTGTGGTATATGCTGTGGGGCCCCGGCTGGACCTTCTAGTATATACTATGTAAACGGATGGGGTTGTTACACCACGCTACATCAAGATAGAGGTCAACACATAGGTCGATAAGGTATCAATGAAACTTCGATAATATACTTATTCTATATAGAAGAAAGAAGTCAATGTTACTCTTACTTGAAGGACGCAGCGTCGAGTACAATCCATAATGGAAAATTCAGAGAATTATTTCAGGCTTAATCCAAGGAACTTTCATGGAATTAATTCAAATAATTCTAACCGTTGGAAGACATTCTATAAGAAATATTTCTCTATCAGATTTAGAGATGGTTTTATAAAAAGTTTTTGAAAAAGGATGTTGAGATTGATTAAAGTATTTTTGGAAGAATATATCATCATTCCATGTAAAGATATTATGCCAAGAAAGGAACAATTCAAAAAACATTTAGAGATGATATAGTCAAAGAATAGAATGCAGAAGAGAATGAACTAATGCACGAAAAAAATACTGATAGTCGACTGATCTTCATCTTCTCAATACTCATTCTTCTCTACTAGTGCTTCAATAAATCATTAACTAGAATATTTAGAGAAGATCACTGATCCAAGGATAAATAACCCATACAAATTCTCCTCCAATAAGAGGTTCATCATAACAAAGGATCAGATACACTTAGTGTCTTATAGTCCTCAGATTCTTGCCGAGAGGACTCATCTAAAAGAATTCTTCTTCTTAACTTTCTCTATCAATATCCTTCTACTTCTATTATATTAATTGAGTAAAGAGTTTTTAGAATCCATCTTCAAAGGATTCAGGTTATAGTTCTGAGAGTCTCCTTGTCAAAAGATTTAGTTGGTTGTGGTTTAATTTCTCCTTATCAAAATATCTTATTGTTATTTCTAAGTGTCTCCTTATCAGAAGACTCAAGCACTGGAATAATGTATTCCTACCAAGGTGGTAGAAGAGTGGATGTATCCAGATTTTGAGGAACAATTATAGCTTTGTTGTCTTCTATGTTTTGCTTTTATGTACTTACTTTCTGTGATGTGTTATGTTTACTTTTACTTAGATTATTTTTTGGTCTGCAATCTGTGTGTGTGTGCATATTCTAAGTTAACATAAATTATTTAAAGAAGAATTTTAAATCTCTATTCACCCCTGTCCCTCTAAAGAATTCTCAGAGGATTCCATCAACTATTCGCACTTTCATTATGGAAGGCCCACTAGTCCACAACTGATTGAGGAGAAAATGGGGGAAGGAGATCCAATGGCGTAGAGTATATATTGCTAATATGGTGTAGTAGCTCTTACCGTGGCGAGTTAAGATGGACTGCCTAAATTGGAGCAGTGTGTCCACCATTTTGGGCTCGATAAGTGTGCCTCTCACTTTCCTAATGGGATACCGCTTGGTTGTAACCATTCCTCTGGTGGTAGATTATTGTGTCTATTTAAATAGCAAATCTCTTCGTTTCCACGTACATGAACTTCATCCATAATTCAAACCTTTTGTGAGAGCACTCTTCCCTGAAGTCTAGAGTACTCCAAACACCGTCCATGAAGGCCAAGAACTTGAAGGAGAATTTAGAAAACTTACACTATATAAAGGCTGCTCGCATTGACTCTGATGATCTCTTTGGCATGTCTTCAACCTCATCTTTGAGTTTTTTGCTGTAAACTCAACACACTCAATGCCTAAGTGCCAGACTCGTCGAATTAACACTTTGACTCGACGAATCATTGAGTAAACTCAACACACTCAACGCCACCATTCGACGAGTCAACACTTGACTCGACGAAAGCGTTGAGTGGTCTCAACGCACTCGATGCTTTCAAAGCCTGGCTGAGCTAAGTCATATCCACTCATCATATGAGTAAAGCAAAACAGATCCAACCTTCCAATTTCTCCAAACATTCTTATGTGAGACCCTGATATGCCCATATTTCGTTGGCAGTGAGGCTACATACTTGATCACTTCCGTATCACAATAGTAACACCAACATTTTAGTGACCAGCGAGATCCCCGATGGCGAGATCCACGATGGTGAGATCCCCGAGAGAGAGATCCCTGAGGGTAAGATCCCTGAGGGAGGGATCCCTAAGGGTTCTTCCAAAACTCCAAAATTCCAACAAGGATCTTCCAGACTTGTCAGCTAGGTGAGAGCCTGACAGTGGGGGCAATACTAGGCCTTGCTTCAAAGCTTTTTACCACTCCCACCGAGGACCCAACAGCCCTATCAGCTAGATGAGAGCCTGACAGTGGGAGCAACTCCGAGCCGAGATTCAAAGCTATTTACCACGACCATCAAAGACCCAACATCCCTATCAGCTAGATGAGATCCTGATAGTAGGAGCAACTACGGGCCTAGCTTTAAAGCTTTTCACAACACTCATCGAGGACCCAACAACCCTGTCAGCTAGGTGAGAGCTGTAATGCCCCGAAACTCAAAAGAGGGACTGGTAGTGTTTAGAGCCGAGTTTGGTTCTTGGTAAGGGTCACACGGCCTAAGACACTAGTGTGTCCAGAGCTGTGTCATGCTCGGGTTCAACGAACGTCTCGAGTGGTCGATGAAATGTACTCGAGGCAGCTAACACGGCCTGAGACACGGGCGTATCCAGGGCCGTGTCCTGCTCGGGCTGTTAGCCAAGCAGTGTCGAGGGAGGTACACAGTATGGGGCCAAGGCGTGTTCGGGTTGACACAGGCGTGTCAAATTCGACACGGGAGTGTCGCGTAGCCGTGTCCTCTTCGGGTTGTTTTTGGTCTTGTGTCGATGGAGGAACACGCCCCGCAACACGAGCGTGTACTGATTGACACGGGCGTGTCAAGGTTGAAACGGGCGTGTTGAAAACCCGTGTCCTGTTCTGGATGCGACAGTTTCAGCATCGATTGAGGCACACGACCTTAGACATGGGCGTGTCACAAGCCGTGTTCGGCCCAGGATATTGATTTTAAGTGCGAATTGTGGCTATCTGTTTCCTTCTTTTGGGATCCAAGGTCCCAGGCTGGTCCATACTGGGTTAAATTCGGGAATGGGGTTTGAAACCCTCATTACTTTTGAGTTTTCTCTTTCTAAAAACCTTAGAGAGAGGGGAGAACAAGGAAGAAGGAGGAGGAGAGTTCCGGCCGCTGGTGGAGCTTCGGAGCCCCAAATCGCAAGCCGAGTTTGGATCTACGGAGGCGAGCCCGTTGCGCTGCTTTTCATCCGTCTAGATCTTCATGACGCCAAAGAGAAACACAAGGGTAACGATTCTCTTCTTGGACATGTGAAGTCCTCTTTCCTTTTTGCATGGGAAGCCCGCTCTCGCGAGTATGCAGTGAGTGTGAGGTATTCCTTCGGGTAGACATGAATAGTCCCCGTTGTTTTGCATGTAGGGTCCAAAATCGAAGTACGAACATAGGCATGGTGTGTGAAGCCTACCCGGGCAAGTTGGTCTGGATCGGTGATGTTTCATTGCATGAATGACCGGAGAAGACTCTTAGCCGATGGTTGTTTTTCGGGTTTTCTACACGGTAGATTGCAACAGGGAACCTTTGGGACTAACTCCAAGGTGCACCCGAAAAACTGGGCAGATGCGTGATTCTACCATCTTGGTGGTCTGGGATCCAACTTGCACATAACTGGGTTATGTAAAGTGTGTGATCGAATTGAGACTCGGGGAAGCTTGACCCGCGCATATGGCTTAAATTGACATTGCGGTGTGAGCAACGGGTTAGGCAGAACCTTACCCGCTCTATGTCGTTCGGTTAAAGAGGCCTAAGGTACATGGTACTTGCCATTGGCATACATGGAGGGTCTTAGGCTTAGGCCGGAAAGACCATAATGCTCACGAGATTTGCAGTCCATAAGGCAGTAGTGAGACCGCGGATATGACCGGGTTCACCGAGAATGTTCCCTGAGAGTACGGGGTGTGTGGCCGTGTGTGCCTACGCCTGTGATAAAGTGTAATTTCACTAATGTTTGGCTACGCTAATAAAGTGCAGGGAAGGAGAATCGCCGCCCCGAGGTAAGGGGCGGGGTCGTTATAATTTGGTCAGCTTAGTTGACCGTTGCTTTTGTTTGCCACCGCTTCGGTGGATTGTTGCTTGCAGGTGCTGCGGAGCCTAGTGGCAAATAGCGGACAAAATCCCTTGTTGCTGAGCCGGCACTCGAAGGCCTTTGCTAATGTTTACTTTTATTCTCATGTGTGACCGGCCTCGTGCCGAGGTTTGGAAGACATTATTTGTATAAGTAAACTCTTGTAAGGCCATAAGCCCAAAGTACTTTATGTATTAGTACATTCATTCCTTTTGGGTTATTGTTAGTGGACATTCATGCTGTGGCTGGGTTCTTATTTTGCAACATTTAAAATGTTTTCGCTAGAATATACTCTATGTATGGCGTTGGTTTTTGGAAGGATGGTTTCATTACGTAACCCTTCGGTCTATCTGTGGTATATGAAGTCGGGCCCCAGCCGGATCTACTGCTATATGTTATGTGACGAATAGGTGGTGTTACAAGAGCCTGATGGTGGGAGGTTAACATCAGCCAAGTTTTCTTTTTTGAACAATCATCGGGCGCTACTACCATACCAATCAGTTAGTGAGAGCCTGACGAGGGGTGTTGGACATCAACCAGACATATCTCTTTGGCCAGCCACTGGGCACTACCACCGACCCAATCAGCTAGTGAGAGCCTGATGGTGGGTGTTGGACATCAACCAGACTTATCTCTTTGGCGATCCATCGGGCGCTACCACCAGCCCAAACAGCTAGGTGACAGCCTGATGACAGGTGTTGAGCATCAACCAGACTTATCTCTTTGGCCAGCCATCAAGTGCTACAACCGACCCAATCAGCTAGGTGAGAGCCTAATGATGGGTGTTGACCATCAACTGGACTTATCTCTTTGGCCAGCTATCGGGTGCTACCACCGGCCCAATCATCTAGGTGAGAGCATTACGGCGGGTGTTGAGAATCAACCAGACTTATCTATTTGGCTAGCCACCGGGCGCTACCACCGGCCCAATCAGCTAGGTGAGAGCTTGACGGCAGATGTTGAGCATCAACCAGACTTATCTCTTTGGCCAGCCACCGGGTGCTACCACAGACCCAATTAGCTAGGTGAGAGCCTGACAGCAGATGTTGAGCATCAACCGAGTTTATCTCTTTGGCCAGCCACCGGGCGCTACCACAGGCCCAATCACCTAGGTGAGAGCCTGACAGCGGGTGTTGAGCATCAACCAGACATATCTCTTTGGCCAGCCACCGTCTATATTCCTTCTATTGAGCAAATGAACCATGAATAAGTAAGAATGCAAAAGGAGATTGACTTATTATTTTCATGGGTAGAAGCGCTACAAGTCATCGCCACTTCAGACATGACTGAGGGGTTCCCCTTCCACATTCTTGAGATGGTAACCCCCGACTTAAGCACCTCTTTGATTATATAGAGACCCTCTCAGTTAGGATTCAACTTGCCGATAGCTACCGATCTTCTGGCAGCATCGACCTTCTTCAAGAACAGGCCCCCCTTTATGAATTGATTGATCCTAACATGCTTGTCAAAGTACTTGGTCATCCGCTGCTTGACCTCCTCTTACCGAATATCTGACAAGTCGTGCGCCTCTTCCACCATGTCTAGGGAGAGTCGCAACTCGTCTTCATTCTCAGCCATCCACTCTTCTCTGCCTTCCTCTACCTCCACTATTCGTGGTGTCCGGACCTCGAACTCTATCGGGAGTACAGCTTCACAGCCGTGAGAGAGCCTGAAGGGGGTCTCTCCAGTGAAAGTGTTGGGTGTGGTCCTCAGGGCCCAAAGAACTAAAGGGAGCTACTCCACCCAGCTCCCATTCAGATTCTTCACCTTCTTTTTCAACAATTTTACAATTATCCTGTTCGTCGCCTCCACCTGCCCGATGATCCTGGGGCGGTGGACCGATGCGAACCAAAGATCAATCCTAAGCTGACCACAAAACATGATGAAGTCCATACTGGCAAACTGAGGTCCATTGTCTGTGACAATGGCCTGGGGTAATCCATGCCTGCAAATAATCTCTCCCCATACAAAATTTCGAACTACCTGAGAGGTCACCTTGGCTAGTGCTTTAACCTCCAACCACTTATAAAAATAATCAATCATGACCAATATGAACCTCCTATGCCTGCTGGCCTGGGGGAAAGGTCCTACAAGATCCATTCCCCAGATGGCAAACGGCCAGGGCGCAGTGTTTCTCCTGAGTCTCTTGGCTGGTAGTAGTTGGAGGGGGTCAACATATGGCACTTCTAGCACTTCTTGGTGAACTTGGTGGCATACCGGGCCAGGGTCGACCAAAATTACCTTTGCCTTATTATCCTCCCTTCCAGGGTCCTGCTCCCTGAGTAACTCCCGCACTCCCCGGAGTGAACTTCCTCCAAGATCCTTGGGACCACCTCTTCAGACATGCAATGTGCTAGAAACCCCGAGAGAGTCTTCCGATACAGCTTTCGATCGTACATCAGGTAGTATGCTGACTTATACTTGAAACACTTCCTATCCAAGCCTTTCGGGAACTCCCCTATGGATAGGAAAGTAGTGAAGAGGCCCATCCAGGAGGGGTGCCAATCCACTTCCATCAGCTCCCCCTCTTCGATGGAACGACGAAAGTGGTCTGTCAGGGTTCCTCCCATATGAGGTCCGAACTTGGCCAATTGGTCCATTTGCTCACTTTCCTCCCTTGGTATATGTTAGATGGAGAATGTTTGGAACGTGTTGATGACCCCTTTTACCTTTGCCAGGTATAGCTAGAGGGTGGGCTACCTTGCTTCAAACTCGCCATTAATCTGAGAGGGCACCACTATGGAGTCCGTTAGTACCTCTATCTCATGCACCCCCAGCTTCCTGGCCAGCCGTAGACCTGCGATCAGCGCCTCATACTCTACCTGGTTGTTGGTGATGGGAAAATAGATGACCACCGTTTATTATATCTTTGTCCCTTAAGGACTCTCTAGGACCACTCCTACTCCCAAGGAGTGTCGTGCGGAGGAGACATCCACTTTCACCTTCCAAGAGACCGGATGGGTGAGCTCAGTCTCTGCCACCTCGACCACTTAGTCAGCCAGGAAGTCAGCCATCGTCTGTGCCTTGATCGAGAGGCGAGGAACTAAGGAAATTTCAAACTCGCTCAACTCCACCGACCACTTTGCCAACCTCCTGGAGTGTTCTACCCCATCAAAGATGTTGTAAAGGGGATGATCAGTCACTACCTATATGGAATGGGCCTAGAAGTAGGGACAGAACCTCCGAGCTGAGATTACTAAGGCAAAGGCTAACTTCTCCAGAATGGGGTATCAGAACTCTGCCTTCCTCAGGACCATACTCACATAGTAGATTGGCAACTGCTTCTTGCCCTCTTCTCGGACCAGGATGGAGCTTAGGTCCTCGACCCTAACCCCAAGGTATAGGGATATATATTCCCCCTCCTTTGGTCCCTAGAGAAGTGGAGCCTAGGTAAGTTGTGTCTTCAAGGCCTGGATAGCCTTCTCGCACTCCTTAGACCACTCAAACTTTTGTCCCCCTCTCAGTACTTTGAATAAAGGCTAGCACTTCACACCATCCCGAGAGAGGAACCGGCTTAGCCCTGCTAGCTTCCTTATAAGGTGCTGGACTTCCTTGGCATTCCGAGGCAACCCCAACTCCATGATTGCCCTCACCTTGTCATGGTTGGGCTCTACTCCTGTAAGAGTAAGGAGATGGCCTAGGAACTTGCCCTTGCTCGCCCCAAAGACACACTTCAAGGAGTTCAGCCTCATTTTGTACTTTTACAGGGTGTTGAAGGTCTCTTCCAGATCCTGGAGATGAAAGCCAACATCCTGAATCTTGATCATGCGATCGTCTACATACAACTCCAGGTTTCTTCCCTTCTGCTCTCAGAAGACCCAATCCATCATCCTTTGGTAAGTTTCCCCTGCATTTTTTAGCCCAAAATACATCATTTTATAACAGTAACCACCATCCCCTGTGATGAAGGAGACATCTTTCATGTCAAGCGGGTGCATCCTAATCTGATGATAACCTAAAAATGCATCTAAAAAGCTCATTGGAGAGAATCCGACGGCTGAATCAACCAGCGTGTCGATTCAAGGCAAGAGATAATAATCTTTAGGGCATGCTTTATTTTAAAGAGAGAAGTCAATACACATCTAAAAGTTATTTAACTCTATGTTAGCTAATCACCTAAAGGGGGGTGAATAGGTCTTTGAGCTTTTAAGATATCTTTTACTATTTTAAAATTATGCTAACTAGAGCTTGTCTTTAAATCCTGCAATCACAAAGACAAACAAGTACAAACAACAAACAACAGAATTTATAGTGGTTCCCTAATTGGGTACATCCACTTTCCCTCTCCACCTATCAAATCTTATTTTGTTGGACTCGGCACAAACTCCTCCAAGATGCTCCTAAGAGCTTACACCTCAGATCCCGCAGGATCTTCAAGTCTCCTCTAAGACTCACTTCTCAGCCACAAGGGCCTACACTCAGTGGTCAGTAGACTACCTACCTGAGGCTGTTAAGCCCTAGACTCAGGCTGGGAGGACAGCCCTACCTCAGATCCCAAAGGATCCTACCTCAGAGCTCTGTAGAGCTCCTACACTCAGTGACCCGCAAGCCACCTACCTCAGCCTTATCTCTAAGGCCTACAGCTCAGGCTTTTCAGCCCTACAACTTTAGGAACAAGGCCCTACTCTCAGAGTGCTGCAACAACTCAGTACCCCTCTAGGTACCTACCTCAGTGCCCTTCCAGGCACCTACAGCTCAGTGACAAGCTTGTCACCTACCTCAGGCACAAATGCCCTTCACTCAGAGAGTAGCACTCTCCTACCTCATACACTTAAGCCCTATAGCTCAGATTCTCACTTGGATCCTACCTCAGTGCCCCTCTAGACACCTACCTCAGTGACAAATTTGTCACCTACCTCATGCACAAAGTGCCATACTCTTAGATTCAGGAAACCTGAATCCTACAGGAAATAAATACAGAGTTGTAGAAAATAAAATTACTGACTCAGAGCAATAACTCTGAGTCAACTTTGCTAGACTGAGCAGATTTCAGTCCAGCTCACCTACTGTAGAAGGAATCAGCCTTCTTCTACATCTCTCACTTATTACTGCTGCACTGATGAACAACATCCACCTTGCTGACAGATGAATCAGTTAAACTATTATGTAGAGAACACCCTTACTGAGCTTGAAGAGCTTCAGCTATCCTTTCTTGTCTTCAGGCTATCTTGGCTGGACTACAGCTTTCAAGCTTGATCGAAAATAAATGACCATCCGCCTCTGTCAGTTTTTTCTTTCTGTTCCTTTGATTCGTTAACCCTAATCCTTTACTGTTTCCCCTTTTATAAGTGTTGATTTGAATCAACGGCACCATAGTATGTGGGCACACCAAGGATTGGTAAGCGCAAACTCCATCAGAAAGGGACAAAACATCTTTCGACGCTGTAGCATCTTTCCCGCAACGACTTCCTGCAATTTTGACTTTGATGACATCAACAGTGGTCATCAATATCTGAACTTAGAAAATTTTCTTGAATCCCATTAAGCGTTGAGTGATGTTGAGACACTCAATGCCATCAGCCTTGGCTCTGAGCACTTCTGGACTTAGAACCTTCCCTGGCTTTGTCTGAGCGATCTCAGTGATTTTCCATTATTAGCTGAGACAAGCCTTTGTCTCAACGCTTTCCTCTTATCTGCTGTCGCAGTGGTTTTTGCACTTTAACTATCTCAGCGAATTTGTCTCAGCGGTTTTTCATTTATCAGCTAAGACAGTTCTTTATTTCAGCACTTTACTTTTTATTAGAAGCGTTGAGTCAACTTGCTTCACTCAATGCTTCTGGACTTAGAAAAATTCCAGCTAATTTTGTTCTCAGTTTTTTACCTCTTGACTGTCTCAACGCTTCCTGCTTTATTTAGAAGAGTTGAGTGAACTTGATTCACTCAATGCTTCTAGACTTAGAAAGTTTCCAGTTAACTTTGTCTCTGTTGTCTCAACTATCTCAACGTCATCTTCTTAGCTATCTCAGTTGTCTCAATGCCATCTTCTCAGTTGTCTCAGCTGACTCAACGCCATATTCTTAGTTGTCTTCAGCTATCTCAACGTTATCTTCCCAGTTATCTCAGCTGTCTCAGTGGTCTCAACGCCTTCTTCTCAGCAGTCTCAGCGCATATGCCTTAGATGGATTTTCTGGCATTAACTTGACAAGCTTTGAGCTGAGCTCGATGAACCGAGAACTGAGCTCGACGAACTTTGATCTTCTTAGCGCTCTCAGTGCTTTTTTCCTTAGTCAATTTTTCTCTTGCTTCAGCTTGACAAGCGTTGGGCTGAGCTCGACGAACTGTAACCTAAGCTCGACGAACTTCGAGCTAAGTTCGATGAATTTTACATCCTGAATTCTAAAGCATATGTTGAGTTGAGCTCGACGACCAACAAGCTGATTTCGATGAACTCTGAGCTGAGTTTGACGAAATTTGAGTTTACTGCCCAACTCATTTTTCTTTACTTGTCCAATCATGGAGTAACTACATGCATGAACTAAAGCACACATCAAATACATTATGTATGTATGTCATTGACCCGTTTGAGTTCTTATAAATCTGGGATATTGGGATCAATAGACCCAACAATCTCCCCCTATTTGAAGAAGTTAAAACAATTCAGGTCATTAATAACACAACATTTCATCATAACAAAATTTAACAATAGAAGTAGAAGGGTTACCATTTCTCTAGCCTATGGATAACTACTTACTGCCCCTGGCATGCTGGCATCCTTACATTTCCACTTGGCTGCACTTCTCATCCCTTGACTTCTTTCCTCGGCCTTTTGACTTCTGTAATAGGGAGCATACTGATAGGATGATCTCCCCCTATCTATATCAGCTGTTGGGCTAGCTCCCCCTCAATAGTTGCACACCATCTTCAGTATTTGGAGGAAGAGCTTGTTCTACCTGCAAAATAAGCAATGCAGCATATGGTAGAAGAGAGAATTGAAGCTACACAAGATTCAACATGCCCAATTCAAATTTGAAGGTGTTGAACTTAGTTTCATCTATTCGCTTAGTGAAGATATCGACCACTTACTTGTCTGTGGAGACAAACTCAAGGGAGATGTCTTCCCTTTCCACATATTCTCTAATGAAATGATACCTAATTTCTATATGCTTAGTCCTGTTTTGGGAGACAGGATTCGTAGCTATAAAAATTGCACTAGTAGAATCACAAAAGAGTAGAGTTCTACTTATCTGAACATTGTAGTCTTGAAGTTGATGTTGAATCCACAGCAAATGAGCACAGCAGCTTCCAGCTGAAATATACTCTGACTCTGCTGTTGAGATTGCTACACTTGTCTATTTCTTGCTGCTCTAAGAGACAAGCTTTCCACCTAGAAATTGACAGGATCCTGAAGTGCTCTTCCTGTCCTCCTTATAGCCTGCAAAATCTCCATCTGAATAGCCAGTTAGTTCAAATTCCCCATTCCTGGGGTACCATAGGCCAAGATCTGGGGTGCCCTTAATATATCTCAAGATTCTTTTCACAGCAGTATAGTGAGACTCTTTAGGGCAGGCCTGATACCTAGCACAGACAAATGTTGCATACATAATGTCAGGCCTACTTGCTATGAGGTAGAGAAGGGAGCCAACTATACCTCTATATAGTGTTTGATCAACAAACTTCCCTGGATCATCTTTGCCTATAAGCATAGTTAATCTCATGCAAGTTCTTATGGTGGAATCATTCTCCATGCCATATTTCTTGATTATCTCCCTTGTGAATTTTGACTGGGATATGGATAAACCATCATCAGTATGTTTTACTTGGAGTGCCAAGAAAAACTTCAATTCACTCATACTACTCATCCCAAACTTCCCCTGCATAAGTTTTGCAAACTTCCTGCATAGGATGTCATCAGTAGGGCCAAATATTATGTCATCAACATTAATCTGGGCTAGGATAATCTTGCCCTTAGATTCCCTTAGGAATAGGGTCGTGTCTATCTTCCCCCTTGAGAATTTGTTCTCAATGAGAAAGGTAGACAATGTCTCATACCATGCTCTTGGGGCTTGCTTAAGCCCATAAAGAGCTTTCCTAAGCCTATATACAACAATAGGTGAGTTAGAGTCAATAAAACCTGGAGGCTGCTCTACATAAACTTCTTCCTTCAAGTCTCCATTCAGGAAGGCTGACCTAACATCCATCTGGAATACCTTGAATTCCTGGAAGGCTGCAAATGCAAGGAACAGTCTGATTGCATCCAACCTTACAACTGGGGCAAAGGTTTAATCATAATCAATCCCTTCTTCCTATCTATACCCTTTGGCCACCAGTCTGGCTTTACTCTTGATTATAATGCCATTTTCATCAAGTTTATTTCTAAAAATCCACTTGACTCCAATGACATTGAGGTCATTTGGTCTGGGAACCAACTTTCAGACCTTGTACCTTTTGAACTGGTTCAGTTCTTCCTGCATTGCACCAATCCAGAATGGGTCTTGATTTGCTTCTTCAAATTTCTTGGGCTCTACTTATGACAAGAAGCTGGAATAGAGTGCTGTGTTGAGACTCCTGCTTCTCGTCTGTACACCTTGGCTAGCCTCACCTATTATCTGCTCTAGAGGATGATCTCTAAGATATTTGACTACTGGGGGCAGTCTGACTGCTTCTTGCTAATTATCATTTTCTTCAGCAGGTTGGTCTTCATTGCCAGCTTGATTGCCCTGTGCTTCCTCTGGACATCATCCCTCACCACAAACTTCTTGCAAAGTCGGGTCTTTATCTTTGATGGAGAGCTTTTCCATCATGACTTCTGTTCCGGCAGAGCTAGGCAAAGATATTGACAGCTCACTGTCAATCATGCATGACTCATCAAACACTACATGGACAGACTCTTCTACAACTTGATTTGTCAAGTTATAGATTCTATATGCCATACTATTGTTGTTGTACCCAACAAATATCCTCTCATGGTATTGGGTAGCAAACATAGTCATTTTTGACTTACCATTGTCCATGATGAAACACTTGCAACCAAAGATCCTGAAGTAGGAAATGTTTGGTTTTCTGTCCTTCAAGATCTCATAGGGAGTTTTCTTGTGACCTTTGGTGATAGAAGCCCTATTGAGCACATGACATGCAGTGTTAACTGCCTCAGCCCAGAAATATTCAAGGAGATAAGTATCACTCAATAGTGTTCTCCCAGCTTCTATGAGAGTCCTATTTATCCTCTCAGCTAACCCATTTTGCTGGGGTGTTCTTGGAGAGGAGAACTCTTGATGAATCCCTTGCTCTTCACAGAATGTAGTCATAACAGCAGACTGAAGCTCAGTTCCATGATCACTTCTCATTCTGACCACAGAGCATGCAAGCTCATTCTGAATATGCCTCACAAAATTTGTGAGGACTTCAAGGGTTTCATCCTTTCTTCTAAGGAAGAACACCCAAGTAAACCTGGAAAAGTCATCAACCACCACAAGGGTGTAGACCTTCCTACCTAGACTATGAACAAGCATAAGACCAAACAAGTCCATATGCAGGAGATACAAGCATCTCACAGAGTCCTTGGCCCCAATGCTCTTGAAAGAGGTCCTAGTCTGCTTACCCTTTTGGCAAGCAGCGTAGATACCCTCCTTGGAGCATTTTATTTTGGGACCATTCCTGACAAGCTCATCACCGAAGAGCTGACCAATGGTCTTATAATTCAGATGAGTCAGTCTCTTGTACCACTGGACACAATATGAGACTTTCTCATCTGTAACTAGGCATATAGGGGAACTATTTTCTATGCAAGAAAAAATCAAGCAATAAACATTCTCACTCCTAATGCCTGTTAAGATGACACTTTGGTCACTTAACCTCTTGATGTGGCACTTATCCTTGTGGAAGGAAATGTCATAACTTAGATCACATAGTTGGCTTATGCTTATGATGTTGTGTTGCAACACCTCCACATAAGCCACCTTTGTGATGGTGATTATGCCATTTGAGATGTTACCACGGCCTCTGGTTATCCCCTTGTCTGAGCCTCCAAAAATGACCTTGGGTCCATTCTTTACTGGAGTGTACTCCTTCAATAGCTCATTTGTTCCAGTCATGTTCCTAGAACATCCACAATCCAAGTAACATTTAGGGGATTTGGTACTTGAACTAACCTGAAAAGAATGCAAGTCACCTTACCTTAGGACCCCAATTTCTGTTGGGTCCTAGGTTCACATTAACCTTGAAATAACCCTGCCTTCCTTCAGAATTCCTGACAGGTTGGCAACCTCTGGACACTGCGGGATTGTGCCAGCAATCTACAACATAGTGGCCTACTTTGCTACAACACCAGCACTCATAGATATTATCTAACACCCCCATCCGTCGCATGGCATATAACAGAAGGTCCAGCTGGAACCCGACGCCATATACCATAGACAGTCGAAAGGGTTACATAAGAATATACAAACTATCCAATTAAGACTACACGTCCTACCCAGAGCATTCTAGCGGAAGCTTTTAAAATTGAAAGAACCCAAATCTTAAATCCATATCCAAGAATGTCCACATCCACACAACAAGAATGAAACCCCAAATAAACTAAAAGGGTACATGGTCTTATGACCTCACAAATGTTCACTTAATAAAAACATGTCTTACATACATCGACTCGCAGGCTGGCCACACATGATAACAATAAAAATGACTATTCGCTTTGGCCTTCTAGGGCCAGCACAGCAACATGGGCTCCAGCCCGCTATTTGGTACTCGGCTCCGTAGAACCTGCAACCACATTCCACCGTACGGTGGCAAACAAAGCAACGGTCAGCCAAAAGCCGACCAAATTATAACGACCCCGCCCCTTACTCGGGACGCGGTGCTCTTTCCCTACATAACATTAGCCCAATGAAATAATAAAGCGCAATTATACTACACCACAGGTGTAGGCTCGCACGGCCAAACACCTCGTGCACTCAGGACACATTAACGGTGAATCTGGTCAATACCGTGGCTTCACCACCATCCCAAAGATGGCAACCAAGTGAGCATTTAGCCTTTCTGACCACCGTCTAAGGCTCCCGACTATGCCAATGGCCAGTCCCCTTTTCGGGTCTCTTGCACCGAACCACAGAGCCTAGGTCTGATTCCACTTGCCCGTTGCTCACGCCTCCTAGTCAATTTAAGTCCTACGTGCGGGCCAAGCTTCTCTCGGATCCCAAAGTTTTCCAAACAATCTCATAACCCAGTATGATCAAGGTCGGTTCCCAGACCGCCAAGTTAGCAGAACATGTTTCCGCTCAGTTTTTCGGGTGCGCCTTGAAGATAACCTCTAAGGATCCCTGCTGCAATCTACCACGTAGAAACCCGAAAAATCCAAAGCACGGAGTCTTCTCCTGCAAAACATATCAAATGTAACATCACCGATCCAGACAATACACGTCCGGGTAGGCTTCACACACAATGTCTATGCTTGTACTTACGATTCCGGACTCTATATGCAACACAAGGGGGACTATTCACATCAACCCCAAGGAACACCGCGCATTCACCGCACACTCGCGAGAACGGGATTCCTTATGTAGAAAGAAAGAGCTTCACATACTCAAGTAGAGAATCGTTACCCTTGTAGTCCTCTTTGGCGCCATGGAAAAACTACACTGATGGAAATCTTTGCAACGAACTTTCCTCTATAGATCCGCTCTCAGATTTCGAAACAGTGCTCCGATGCTCCGCCGGCGGCCGGAATCCCTTCCTTCTTCCTCCTCTTTCCAACTCCTTAACAGAGCAGGAAACCATCTGGGCCGTTGGATCTTAATTAAAGAAAACGAACGGCTCAGATCCGTTCAAAAATCTCCTGACCTGGGCCGAACACGGCTTGGCACACGGCCGTGTCCCAGGCCGTGTGCCTCGCTCCAGGCACGATCGTCGAACGGAGGAAAGACACACGGGCAGAGACACGCCCGTGTCTCACCTGACACGCCCGTGTCGGGTTCCTCGACACGCCCGTGTTCGGGGGCGTGTCATGCATAACCGCCACGGCAACAGACACGACCCAAAAGAACACGGGTAGGGACACGGGTAGGCAAACGCCCGTGTCACATGACACGCACGTGCCACTTAGCCGTGTTTCTAGCCGTGTCCTTCTCGGGATGAAAACGGCCAAAAGCACCAGCCAGACACGGCCTTGGACACGCCCGTGTCCTAGGCCATGTACCCCTATAAAGACACCAAAAATTCCCTTTTTCGCGACCGACTCAAATACAATTTTCGGGGAGTTACAAATCTCCCCCACTTAAGGAATTTCGTCCCGAAATTAAGTAAAGGTACACAAATCCAAATACTACCTGAGTGGAATAACTCGGGGTATTCCTCCAACATAGCTTGCTCTCACTCCCAAGAAAGCTCCTCACGTCCGCAATTATCCCATCGGACTTTAACCATACGGATATCCTTGTTGCGGAGTCGCTTGACTGCAACATATTCAACACAAACTAGCTTGACCCTTGTGGCCAACTCATAATCAACTGGTACTTGATTATCCGCAATGATCTGCGAAGGTTCTTGCACTGCCTTACGCAACACCGATACGTAGAACACGTCATGCAACCCACTCAATTCCGCCGACAACTTCAATCTTTACGCCGCCTCGCCAACACGCTCCAGGATTTCAAATGGTCCAAGGTATCTCGGACTCAACTTCTTCAAGCGTCGAACCCGCGATACACCCTTGAACGGCTTGATTTTTAGATACACCATGTCACCAACATTGAACTCCACGTTCCTATGCTTGGCGTTATAGTACTTTGACTGTCTATCCTGAGCGATCTTCAACCTTTCCTAAATTGTACACACCATTGAAGTGGCGTCTTCCACCGCTTGATGCTTATACAACTTCGATTCGCCTGCCTCCAACTAAGACAACGGCGTACGAAACTTCCTCCTATACAAGGCCTCGAAAGGCGTCATTCCAATACTTGCCTGAAAGCTGTTGTTGTACACAAACTCCACCATGTACAGGTGATCTTCCCACTGCTTTCCAAAATCTAGGATGCACATGCGAAGCATGTCCTCCATAGTCCTGTTGACCCTCTCGGTCTGGCTATCCGTCTGTGGGTGAAAGGCTGTGCTGAACTTTAGCTTAGTACCCAACAGACTATGCACCAACCTCCAGTAATTCGACGTGAAGAGTCCATCTCGATCACTAACAATACTGCGAGGCACACCATGCAATTGTACAATGTTATCCACATAGAGTTTGGCTAACTTTTCCACCGGATCTTCTTTCGTGATCGGGATAAAGTGCGACACCTTTGTCAACCAATCTACGACCACCCAAATGGCGTCGTTTCCCTTCTGTGACTTCGGCAGACCATGCACAAAATCCATAGATATGCCATCGAATTTCCATTCTGGGATAGGTAGGGGCTTCAAGAAACCTCCGGGCTTCTGGCATTCCGCCTTCACCAATGCACAAGTACGGCACTTGGCCACATATAGTGCTACATCCTTCTTCAAACCCGGCCACCAGAATAATTTCTTCATGTCCCTATACATTTTCCTGCTTCCCGGGTGGATTGAGTACTTGGTATGATGAGCCACATACATCAATTCCTCCCGAAGATTATCCGCACTAGGAACGCATAGGCGACCGTCCTCCCTTAGCAAACCATCTTCAACAACAAACTGGGAATTTGACCCATCCAAAGATTCATCCAAGATCTGCTTCATGCTATTATCCTGAACCAAAGCCCACCGAACTCTATCCGCTAGGTCACACTGCACCTCTGTCCAAAACAGTTTCGCCTCAGCACTAGATTGCTTGTCAACACAAGATATCTCCAAAGTCTCTAACTCATGGACCAATATCTCATCATGTATCGATAACCAGTTGGCATGTGCGAGAATATTACGACTCAACGCATCCGCCACTGTATTTCCCTACCCAGGAACATAATGTATCTTGAAGGTGTAGTCCCCTAAGAAATCCATCCACCTCCGCTGCCTCATATTCAGATCCTTTTGGTCCAACAGGTACTTCAATCTCTTATGATCGGTGTAAATATCGACCTTCACACTGTACAGGTAGTGCCTCCAAAGCTTTAGAGCAAATATCACTGTCTCTAACTCTAGGTCGTGGACTGGATAATTTCTCTCGTGAACCTTCAACTATTGTGAATCATAGGATATCACTCTCCCATGCTGTAACAGAACACAGCCCAAACCATTACCTGAAGCATCACTATACATCTCGAACCCTTCGGTTCCAACTGGCGAACATAAAATAGGCGTTGTGGTCAACCGCCTCTTCAACTCTTCAAAAGGCTGTTCGCACTCCAGCGACCACACAAAATTTTGATCCTTCCTTGTCAACATCGTGAGTGGAAGTGCTATCCGTGAAAAGTTCTCTACGAAGCGCCTATAGTAGCCGGCAAGCCCCAGAAAGCTCCGGACTTCCGCCACCGTAGTCAAAGTAGGCCACTCCCGTATTGCCACTATCTTCGCCGGATCCACAGCTATCCCTTCCCCACTAACAACATGACCAAGGAACGCTATCGAGGATAACCAGAATTCACACTTGGAGAACTTAGCATACAACTGATTCCTCATCAACGTCTCCAACACCATATGCAGATGTTTGTAGTGATCCTCCTTGCACTGCGAGTACACCAGGATATCATCGATAAATACAATCACGAAATGATCCAGGTACTCTCTGAACGTCCTGTTCATCAGATCTATAAACACGGATGGCGCATTAGTCAAACCATACGGCATGACCGTGAACTCGTAATGCCCAAACCGCGTACTGAATGCTGTCTTTGGGATGTCGCTCTCCCTTATCCTTAACTGGTAGTAACCAGACTTCAGATCTAACTTCGAATATACCGTTGACCCAACCAACTGATCAAATAGATCGTCAATCCGGGGAATCAGATATTTATTCTTTTTCGTAAGCTTGTTCAATTCGCGGTAGTCGATACAAAGCCGCAAGCTCCCATCTTTCTTCTTAACAAAGAGAACTGGTGCGCTCCAAGGCGACGAACTTGGACGCACATAACCTTGCTCTAGCAACTCTTGCAGTTGCACATTCAACTCTGCCATCTCTCTTGGCGCTATCCGATATGGAGAGCGTGAGACCGGTTTGGCACCCGGTACCAGCTCAATGGTAAAATCAATCTCCCACTGAGGAGGGGCTCCTGGGAGATCATCTGGGAACACATCAGGATATTCAGACACAACTGGAATATTGTCAAGACTTGGCTTAGGCGTCGAAGTCTGCACTAGAGTGGCAAACAACTCTGCCCCAGACCGAACTGCCTTGAACACCTGAAGGGCTGACATCAAAATCTTACCCGACCCCTTCATGCCCACAAAAGTAGTCTCCCGATCAGTGTTCAGACCCAACTTAACTTCCTTATAGTTGCAATCAATGCAGGCACCCTGCTCCGAGAGCCAATCCATAATGAATATTACGTCGTACTGTACTAACGGTAGAACCAACGCCCGCAAATCAAACTCTCGGTCTCCAATCTGAATCTTCACAACGCAGACCCTATTCGCGTGCATTGAGCACCCATTGGGCAACAACACATCCAACTTGTCTTTTGCCATCGAGGACGGAACCCCGATGCGCGATATGAATTTTTCGGACAAGAAGGAATGCGATGCTCGCGTATCAAACAGGGCTCTCGCCAGAAACTCAAAGATCAACACAAAGCCAAGCACCAACAACAGTAAGCTAACAAATACAAAGGTAACAACTATAAAAGTTAAACCACTACAATTTAACTCATACATGTCACCACGTCCGCCTGCTTTTTGGCCTCTTGCAGACCAAGGTTGTAGACTCTAGGCTGGGATGGAGCATGGTGGGACGCGGTTGACTCCACCGCCTTCCCTTTCTCCTCATAAGTCGCTCCAGGCTTCCTCTCGGACTTTGCACGTCCGCTCCAATACTCACGAGCAAAATGCCCCATCTTCCCGCATTTGTAGCAAGCTCCTGGGACTCGACTTGTAGTTGACCTCGATGCACCAGCCGAAGGGGCTGAGTTCGAAGTATTCTGCTTCTTGTTCCACCTGCGGAAACTTGACTTGGCATTGGGCACCTTGAACTCGGACTTCTTTTCTCCTGGGTCCTTCTTCTCTTGAACTTTCTTAACAACCTTCTCCAACGATCGGGCTGAATTGACCAAGGCTAGGAAGCCTTGCGCCTTAGGCCCAGCAAGTAGTAACTGTAGGTCGCCACGTAGACCCTCATAGAATCGGTTGGTCTTCCTCTCTGCTTCCTTAAACGTAGCACCAGCATAACGACCCAACCGTGTGAACTCATGAAGATACTCGTCCACGCTTCTGGCTCCCTGAGTCAACCCAAGAAATTGGTTCTCCATCTCCAACTTCTGAGCAGAGGGTACAAATCTGGCTAGGAACAACCTCGAAAATTCCTCCATAGGCACATCAGCAAGCTGCCTTCCCACTAAGAGATGAAACTCCAACTCATCCCACCACAGCCTCTCTTCACCCACGAAAAGGAAAGTCGCTATGGTGGTCTTCTGCCACTCCTCAGTTAACGTGGCTATCAGAACCCTCTTTATCGAAGAGAGCTAGTCCTCAGCTTGAGCTGGCGTTCCAACCCCATCGAACCTCGGAGGATTAAAGCCCATTACATGCTTAAGCTGCTTCTCCGTAGCTCCCCTCGGCTCTACCAGATCAACTGCCGTGCGCTCCACCACTCTCGGCTCTGCCGCCCTAACCGGTTCTTGCTCATTCGCAGGAGGTGCATGACGCATTTGCCCTGCAGGTTGGGCATTTATCATTGCAAATACCGCCTCAGCCACCATCCTGATGGTTTTCGCTGAAGGAGGTGTTGTAGGAACGTCCATTGCTGCACTACTTTCTGTTGATTGCGGACGCTCTGACTGACCAGCACCGCTCCTAGCTGCCTATAGTAGCAAAGACACAAGATTAGACGACAAACAAATTGCTAAAAGCAATCATTGGAACACTCAGATTCCACAAAACAAGTGTATTTTTCATTCCTAAGTGGACATTCATGGGTTCTTTTTGATGTTATAACGATGACGTACACATGTGCTCACCAACCATTAAAAGAATTCGCCCATGAATTCATTTAAGCCTGACCGTAACCAGAAGTCTGATACCAAATTGTAACACGCCCGTCCGTCGCATGACATATAACAGAAGGTCCAGCTGGAACCCGATGCCATATACCACAGACAGTCGAAAGGGTTACATAAGAATATACAAACTATCCAATTAAGATTACACGTCCTACCCAGAGCATTCTAGCGAAAGCTTTTAAAATTGAAAGAACCCAAATCTTAAATCCATATCCAAGAATGTCTACATCCACACAACAGGAATGAAACCCCAAATACACTAAAAGGGTACATGGCCTTATGGCCTTACAAATGTTCACTTAATAAAAACATGTCTTACATACATCGGCTCGCAGGCCGGCCACACATGATAACAATAAAAATGACTATTCGCTTTGGCCTTCTAGGGCCAGCACAACAACATGGGCTCCAGCCCGCTATTTGGTACTCGGCTTCGCAGCACCTGCAAGCACATTCCACCGCATGGTGGCAAATAAAGCAATGGTCAGCCAAAAGCTAACCAAATTATAACGACCCCGCCCCTTACTCGGGACGGCAGTGCTCTTTTCCTGCATAACATTAGCCCAATGAAATAATAAAGCACAATTATACTACGCCACAGGTGTAGGCTCGCACGGCCAAACACCTCGTGCACTCAGGGCACATAAACGGTGAATCCGGTCAATACCGTGGCTTCACCACCATCCCAAAGATGGAAACCAAGTGAGTATTTAACCTTTCTGACCACTGTCTAAGGCTCCCAACTATGTCAACGGCCAGTCCCCTTTTCGGGTCTCTCGCACCGAACCACATAGCCTAGATCTGATTCCACTTGTCTGTTGCTCACGCCACCTAGTCAATTTAAGTCCTACGCGCGGGCCAAGCTTCTCTCGAATCCCGAAGTTTTCCAAACAATCTCATAACCCAGTTATGATCAAGGCCGGTTCCCAGACCGCCAAGTTAACAGAACATGTTTCCGCTCAGTTTTCCGGGTGCGCCTTGAAGCTAACCTCCAAGGATCCCTTCTGCAATCTACCGCGTAGAAACCCGAAAAACCCAAAGCACGGAGTCTTCTCCGGCAAAACATATCAAATGCAACATCACCGATCCAGACAATACACGTCCGGGTAGGCTTCACACACAATGCCTATGCCCGTACTTACGATTTCGGACTCTATATGTAACACAAGGGGGACTATTCACATCAACCACAAGGAACACCACGCATTCACCGCACACTCGCGGGAGCGGGATTCCTTATGCAGAAAGAAAGAGCTTCACATGCTCAAGTAGAGAATCGTTACCCTTGTAGTTCGCTTTGGCGCCATGGAAAAACTACACTGATGGAAATCTTTGCAACGAACTTTCCTCCACAGATCCGCTCTCAGATTTCGAAACGGTGCTACGATGCTCCACCGGCGGCCGGAATCCCTTCCTTCTTCCTCCTCTTTCCAACTCCTTGAGAGAGAGAATGGTTGGAGAGAAATGAAGGATTAACTCCCCTATTCCCGGCCTTAACAGAGCAGGAAACCATCTGGGTCGTTGGATCTTAATTAAACAAAACGAACGGCTCAGATCCATTCAAAAATCTCCAGAGCTGGGCTGAACACGGCTTGGCACATGGCCGTGTCGCAGGCCGTGTGCCTCGCTCCAGGCACGATCGTCAAACGGAGGAAAGACACACGGGCAGAGACATGCTCGTGTCTCACCTGACACGCCCGTGTCGGTTTCCTCGACACGCCCATGTTCGGGAGCGTGTCACGCATAACAGCCCGACGATATTGGGTAGCGCCAACAGGCGATAGTGCCACTCGACGCATTTCCGCTCGACGCTCGACGAAATCGTGGCTTCCGTTATTTTGCTATCGTTAGACGGCGATAACCGATATCACTCGGCGGTAGTGCATGATTCGACGCTCAATGTTTATGCGATGCGAAAATGAGGAGTTCGTGGGACACGTGGGAGCGGTTACCGATATCGCCAGATGGCGATACCCAGTATCGCCCGGGGATAGCGCCAGAATATAAAAACCTTTCATTTTCTAAGGAAATCATGAATTTCATTACCTGGAGTGTATTTTCCTGCATTGACGTTTCAGAGAGCTCCAGAACTCAGAGATACTCCATACTTTCAAGAAGTCCAAAAGCGCAAAAGATTGACGGCACATGCGAAGCATTCAAAGCATCTATAACAAGGATTCGTCGGCATCCTCAGCGCATTGTTTGAAGGGAGTGTCTAGCCTAAAGTGTTCAATTTGTTTTTGTTCTTTTCTTTTACTTTCTCATTATAATTGGTAGAGAAATCGCCGCCTTGTGCGTGGCGTCTAGGTCCTTGTGTGGCTTAGGAGAGAATCGCCGCCTTGTGAGTGGCATCCAAGTCCTTGTGTGTCTTAGGGAGAAATCGTTGCCTTGTGTGCAGTGTTTAGATCATGTTTAGATCTAGGGGAGGCTAGTAGCAAGATCTATAAAGAGATATGCTTTTGCCTGCCGGTTCTTGGAAGAAGAACCGGCAAAAACACTAGCAAATTATTTATTTCATGAGCCTTTGTCTCTAGCTCTATAGAGACACTTTGTATTCAATTTATCTCATTTTAAATATATCATTATTGTTTTTAGCTAGTATACATTTGCACTCTTCAATTCTATTGTTATTATTCATCTAGTAAAGTTTGTTTAATTTTTGAGAAAAATTAAAAGAATCCTTATTCGCCCCCCCCCCCCCTAAGGGCACCACAAGATCCAACACTTGGTATTAGAGCTAGGTTACTCCAAAATCTGTTTCACCACCGGGAGTAAATGCGCAAAACACTCACGCATTTTCTGAGGGGCAATGTATTAGTAGACCTCCCTTATTCACGGGCACTGACTACAACTATTAGAAAGCAAGAATAACACTAAGGCAATGAACGCATTATTTTGTGTGTTAGATAGGACTGAATTTAACCGTGTTTGTGCATGTGATATTGCATATGATATTTGAAATCTTTTTGAAGTTACTCATGAAGGAACATCGCAGGTAAAGGACTCAAAGCTTTTCCAGCTAGAATCAGAGTTTGAGAAGTTCAAAATTTAGGTTGATGAAGATGTAGACTCCATGTACACAAGGTTTAGCAAGATAGTAAACGACTCAAGGATTCTAGGGAAGAATTTCTCAAATGGAGATTTGGTGAGGAAAATACTTAGATCGTTTCCCCCGAAGTTTAATCCTAAAGTGACTGCCATCTCGGAGTCACACGATCTAAAGTCTCTCCAAATTGAGAATCTCATAGGCAACTTGAATACTCATGAAGTAGAGTTGAGGATTCAACAACAAGAGTATAGCTTAGAGCTAAGAAGGAAAGCTTTGGCGTTGAAGTCCAAGAAGGAGAAGGAAAGCGAGTCCGATGAAAGTGACGATGAAGATGAATAGTGCTTGTTTGTGAAGAAATTCAGAAGATTTATGAGAAATCCTGAAAGAAGAAATTCTTTCAAGAGATTTTTCAAGAGGCAAGAATCTGCGATTAGGAAAGGAAAGTTCCAAGCTGAAGGAGAGGATGACGAAGATAGACCACCACTGAATGCTATCATTGCAGGAAGATTGGCCACATAAAGAGCAAGTGCCCAAAGTATCTGAAAGAGCTGAAGGAGAAGCGGTACGGAAAGAAAGATAAGAAAAAAGTTCTAAAGGCTGAAACATGGGATTAGGCCACTTCGGAGGAGTCATGCAGTTCAGGGTCAGAAACTGAAGTGGAGACCAACATGTGCATGATGGGAAAGAGCGCTTCATCTTATGATGAAGGAAGCAGTGTCCAGAGCGACACTGAGGTAACTCCTGAAACCTTTGATGATTTATATTCTGAATTTTTGAGAACTTGTGAGTATTTAGACAAAAAACTGCATGAAATTAAATTGATTAAATCTGAAAATAAAAAACTAAAAAATGAACTAAAAGTTCTTGGAAAGGAGAAAGCGTCTTGTCTAGAGGATTGTCCCTCCTTGACAAAGATAGTGGAGATTGAGAAAGATCTCTCTAAAACTCAGACTCGGGTTGAGACTCTTACAAAAGAGAAAGAGGCCTTAGAGAGATCTATAAAGTTTTCTCAATCTCAAGTGGTAGGCAGCAGGAAGTCCTTCGCTAATCATTGCAGCACCATAGTTGCCGAAATGGCCACTAACAAATTTGGAGTGGGCCAAAAATCTCTAAATATGATTTTGGGAAACCAGTACTATGGTTCTGGAAAATTCAGACTTGGATACTCTCCTGAGCACTATCGCCCGGTGACATCCACTATCGCCGACGATAGGAAAAATTCCAGGAAAGGGACAAAATCTGATTTTCAGATTAAAAACAATAAACCCCATGTCCCTATAGCTTCCAGCAAAGGGTCAAAATTTACTTTAAAAACCCGTCAATTTCTTTCATCAAGTGTGTCAAATGTTATAAGTTTGGTCACACAACACATACTTGTAAGAAGATGGGATACTGCTTAGTCAAACAAATCTGGGTGCCTAAGGCTTCCACCTATTCTATGGGAGGAACCACTTGGGTAGCCAGATCTTTACTCTCATCCTCTTTCTAGGTGTGTTGGCAGGATAAGGACAAAAAAGACGTGTGGTACTTGGACTTAGGGTGTTCCAAGCACATGACCGACAATAAATCAAAGTTCCTTAGCATGAAGATGAAGAAAGGAGGAGTAGTTACTTTTGGAGACAACGGAAAGGGAAAAATCATCGGCATTGGAGTAGTAGGTAACAAATCATTTTCTATCTCAAATGTTTTATATGTTAAAGGTTTGAAGCATAATTTAATTTCAATAAGTCAGTTATGTGATATTGGCTTAAACGTCTTGTTTGACTCATCTTCAAACCTATACAAAATTATTAACTCTAAAACAAATGATATTGTTATTACTGCTCCTAGATTTCAAAATGTTTACATGATTAGATTTAATGATTTGTCACATTCTTCATTAAAGTGTTTTATTTCTAAAAATGAGGAGTTAAATTTGTGGCATAGACATCTTGGGCATTCTAGTTCCAAACTAATCATAAGATTGTCTCAAAATAAACTTGTTAAAGGTTTACCTTTTTGCATGGAAATTTATCATCTTTATGTTCACCATGTCAAAAAGAAAAATTTACAAAGTCTTCTTTTAAAAATAAAAATGACGTTTCCACCACTAGGCCTTTAGAATTGATACATATGGATTTGTTTGGTCTTGTTAATACACTAAGTCTAGGTGGTAGAAAGTACACCTTTGTTTTGATTGATGATTTTTCTCGCTTTAGTTGGACAATTTTCTTATCGTCAAAATCTGATGCGTTTTTAGAATTTTCTAAATTATGTTTACGTGTTCAAAATGAAATATAATTAAAAATAAAATGCATTCGTTCAGATCATGGATGTGAATTTAATAATGAGAAATTTGTTTCTTTTTGCAATGAGTTAGGAATTAAACATGAATTTTTTGCTCCTTGTACATCTCAACAAAATGGTGTGGTAGAAAGAAAAAATAGAACTTTGCAAGAACTAGCTCGCACTATGCTATCTGAATACAAATTACCTCAATCATTTTGGCCTGAAGCTGTTAGTACTTCTTGTTCTGTTATTAACGTGTTATGCTTCGACCCCTCTTAAAATTAACACCTTATGAGTTATATTTTCAAAAGAAACCAAATGTGTCTTCTTTTAAAGTTTTTGGATGTAAATGTTTTGTTTTGAAGACTAAGGATAATTTAGGCAAATTTGATGAAAAGTGTGATGAAGGCATTTTTATTGGTTATTCTTCTACAGGTAAAGCTTATAGAGTTTACAATAAGAGAACTAAAATGGTTGAAGAATCGATAAATGTTAAATTTGATGAGTTTTTTTCCTTGTGTAGAAGCTAATAATACAGTTAACAATGAAGAACTCTCCCCTTTACAAAGGGTGGATGACGATGAAAACCTTGGAGACAAAGATGAAGAAAAAGGAGTCGAACAAGAAGAAGAAGAAGAAGAGTAAGGATACGTGCCTCCAAGCGAACTAAGATTTTCAAAAGATCATCCCCAAGATTTGGTTATTGGAGAACCATCGAGAGGGGTAAGTACTCGTTCTTCCATACGTGAGTTATTTTCAAATATGTGTTTTATTTCTGATATAAAACCTAAAAGCATTGAAGTTGCTTTAAATGATAATTCTTGGTTTTTAGCTATGAATGACGAGCTTAATCAATTTGAACATAATAAGGTTTGGAAGTTAGTAGAAAGACCGTCAAATCATCCTGTTGTAGGGGTTAACTGGATTTTTAAAAATAAACTAGATAGTGAATCTAGGGTCACTTGGAACAAAGCTAGACTCATAACAAAAGGTTATTCACAAATAGAAGGAATAGATTTTGATGAATCTTTTGCACCCGTAGCACGTTTAGAAGTAGTTAGAATATTTCTTGCATTTGCTGGTTTTAAGAAGTTTAAATTATTTCAAATGGACATTAAAACTGCTTTTCTTAACGGGTATATTAAGGAGGAGGTTTATGTAGAACAACCTCCAGGCTTTGTTGATGTTAGATTACCTGATCATGTTTTTAAATTAGAAAAAACTCTTTATGGTTTGAAACAAGCACCCCGAGCATGGCATGATAGATTTACTATTTATTTACTAAAAATGATTACAAAATGGGCAGTGCTGATTGTACTTTATTTGTTAAACATATCAATGATGATCTTATCGTTTTACAAATATATGTTGATGATATTATTTTTGGATCCACAAATGAAAAATTATGTGATAGTGTTATTGAAATTATGAAGAATGAATTTGAAATGAGAATGGTCGGCGAACTCACTTATTTTCTTAGTTTTCAAATCACTCAAAAGCATGATGAAATTTTTATTTGTCAATCTGAATATATTGATGATATTTTAAAAAGATTTGGGTTTGAAAATCTAAAACAAGCAAATACCCCCTTGAGTGTCTCATTAAAGTTAGGAAAAGATGAAAGTGGAATATCAATAGATCAAACACTTTATCGAGGAATGATAGGATCGTTATTATATTTGACTGCCTCTAGGCCTGACATTATATTCGTTGTATGTTTATGTGCTAGATTTCAAGCTAATCCTAAAGAGTCTCCTTTAAAAGCAGTTAAACACATTTTAGATATCTTATTGGCACATCTAAATTAGGTTTGTGGTATCCTCATAACGATACGTTTATATTACATGGCTTCTCTGATTCTGATTATGCTGGGTGTTCATTAGATTGTAAAAGCACCAGTGGCACCTGTCATTTTATTGGCCCTTCACTTATCTCGTGGTCTAGTAGGAAACAGAATTTTGTTGCCTTATCCACCATTGAGGCCGAGTACATGGCACTAGGCAGTTGTTGTGCACAAGCTTTATGGATAAAGCAAACTTTAAAAGATTTTGGAATAGTTCATGAAACAATTGAATTAAAGTGTGATAATAAAAGTGCAATTGACTTAACATATAATCCACTTTATCATTCTAGGTACAAACACATTGATGTACATCACCATTTAATAAGAGACCACATAAAACAAAATACGATCAAAGTCAATTTTATAAGCACTGATTCACAACTTGCGGATATTTTCACAAAACCACTTCCAGATTCCCGTTTTTCATTATTACGATTAGAACTAGGAATTCTAGATCTTTCAAATTAATAGACTACCATCGCAAGCCAAGAAAAAAATTATCATAATTAAATTGTTAACATCATGAATATTAAGCAAAATTAAAAATTACATAACCCATAAATGGAAACACCAGATACCGAGTCTTATACTATTATAGAAGCACAATACCACATCTAAGTCCCACATAACATTTTAGCATAATTAAGTACTAAAATTGAAGAAAAATTCACTGTCGCCGGCGACGGTGACTGTCGCCGGGCGATAGCGGCAAAATGTCCAGCAATCCCAAAATCTTCAAAAAATTTTGCTGTCACCTGCACTGGTCTCTCCTTGGTCATCTGCCGAACTGTGCTCGCTGCTCCGCGTCTGACGTGCTCGGCGAGTCGATGTACGAGGCAGCTCCAGGACTGGATTTTCCCATTCTGCTGCCTCTGCTGGAGTGGGCTTCAACTTCAAACTGTTTGTCAGGAATTTAAAAAAATTCTGAATTCCCAAGAAGTTTTTCTTCACATCCCTCTTGTGTTCTTCGAATGACTCTCGCAAGTCGTCCAACCCTTCTCACAATGATCCACCTCTAGGAATTGGCTGGTTTCGAATAGTGGACACCGGTTCACTCTTCCTTGATGACCCTCCTCGTGTTGATCGGCCGATGGAAGGCATTCCACTCGTCGAATATATAGATGGGATACAATCATTGAAGTACAAATCGGGGTCGATCCACGTATGTTTCTTATATAAAATCCATTGGATGACAGCTCTAAGTGTTAGTGTGTTCAATTTATTCCAAGTAGGACTTTTCAATCTAAATCAATAGTGTACTATCGAAAGGACAAAATCCGTCATATCAAACGACTCTCGCTCCAAAATCATGTACGTCACATAACTGAGTTGAGCCGTTATTTTCCGTGTATCTCCGAATTTCAGTAGAACAGTATGTCTCAGTATATCTTGGTCGTGCATCCTCCATAAGGGTGGCCGTTGATTGAATTAGTGTTTTGATGGAATTTCCATGCAAAACCATATTCAATAATGTCCAATCCCTATCCTTCTGATAGTTCTCTACTACATCTAAAGTGTTTTCATGCTCAATTAATCCAAACTCATCTCTCAGGTCATAGTGTGTTATTTCTACCGCCTGTCCTTAAATTTTCTATCGAACTCTGCCATTCAATTCCGTGAAACGCGGATCTTTGAGATAATTGTAAAATTCTCTAATCAGTACAGAGGAGGATGTATCTGGAATAATAATCGACATTATTCCAGCCATTGCTAACAAATCATGGATATGAGCATGTCGGGCCGGGTCAAATTCGATCACCCGTCCGATTCCTATGTTAGCGTTCTCTATTCCAGGAAATGTTTGATGTGACGAATATGAGTCACTCCCTGTACTTCTTCGTGCTTTGGAATTGGAAGCCATTCCTGCATATCGAATTGTTTTTTTTCAGAAACAAATTTTTTTTTTGGATATCGCCATCCGGCGACACTCACTGTCGTCGGGTGATAGCGGAAAATGTTTTTCCTCCCTTTCAAACTTCAGATCTTGTTTCCCCCTCATCCCAAATACCAGATCTGAAAGTTCTCTTACTCCAAATCCTCTTACAACTTCTTAAAATTCAAGAAACTATACACATTTTTCACTTAAACAAACCTAGTTTCTTATGATCCACAAACACAATCTAAACACTTTAAAACCTGGAAATTTCTCATCTAGGATTACATGCTACACTATCCTACCAATTAGATCCATAAAAATCCAAAGAATTAAAGCCAAAATCCAAGTTTCATACCTAGGTGTTAGGGTTTTGCCGACTTCTGCTCTACCTTCCGTGATCTGTCTTCAGGGAAGAGGTTTGGTTTGATGCCTTTGACTGAATGAGCCTATTTTTATACTTTTACCACTATCGCCGATCGGCGATACCCGGTATCGCCCGACGATAGTGACTTTTTGCTGTTTCTTCAAATTATCTTCCTGACTCAGATTTAGGCCAGGTGTAATGTTTTTTTAGTTTTATACTAACTTGGTTCTCTAGTTCACCACTCTTATATCCGTTCTACATATTTCAGTACTAGTGTTCTTAAATTCGTGAAATTATTTTCGCATGCCTCTAAGTATGAGAAATCTTTTAGTTATGATAATGTTATTTCACTCGCGGTTGTGCAAATCTTCGTATGCATCCATCTTACAAAATGTGAATTGTGAATGTTTTACCATAACCACTAGTGATGCATGTTTTCTGCTTCTGCTTTATCCAAGTTTAGTACAGTGCACCATACTATTAAATTATTCTGTATGCTCTCACAAGTCAATTTGGACTCCTTTGTTCAGTTAAAGAAAAAAAAATGTGAGTAACAAAAGTGTATCATCCCAAAAGTGCAAACCTTTGGTGATTGTTTCACACACAAAAAAAGAAAACACTCAAATAATATAGGGATGACAAGGAACCTCCACCAAGCGCTACTTACTCTCCTGATAAGTCTTCATAAGCATTGTGAGGTTGAGCACCTTGGCAAGAATTGTAAAGTGTCTTGTGCAAATCTTTACATGAATAATTTCTTTCCTGTGTGCTCTGAACTCTTGGGTACGAGTATAGCTCTGCATGTCTACCTCTATGTTATGTTGTTTTTTAACATTCTCATGTTTATGTTTTTTTTGTACGACTATGCATAAGTATTTCCGACAACACCTCACATGTACACAACGCTATCCTATCTAAACGTTCTTCTTATGAGAATTGGACTGAGAACTGTTTCACAAAAAATTATTCACTAGTGTATGTGTTTGTGATATAGTTTGTTGAACATTGCCACAGTTACTATTAACTCATTTTATTTATTCTACATTGCTCACCTATCCTCTATGAGTCTCTCTTTTGTGTTTTTCCTTCTTTCGCTTCCGCCACACTTTTACCTATCTTTTGACAATACCAAAGTGGGAGACACTTTACAAAAGAAATCATTCACCGAAGTCTGGTCATATATTTTTGTGCACACTTGGACAAATAATTTTTGCACGTCTTTAATTAAAATACATGAATTTCCCTATGCTTCCATTTAGGGGGAGATCACATGTAGGGGGAGTGTTTCATCCAGGAGCAATTTGTGCACATACACATGCTTCGTCTTGATACTCAAATTGGGTGGATTTTTTTTTACAATTAATGATTTCTTTCTTAATGGATTTGTTATTATCAAAAGGGGGAGATTGTTGGAGCATGCATTCCACGCTTCCTAGTTTGCTAATAACAAATCTTATTTGTATTTGATATTTGGATGTTTTTGGTGTGCAGATAATATAGGTTAATATCTAAGATCTTTTTGATGCTGAATCGGATCAGACCTGAGCTCGAGAGATATCGCCCGATGATATTGGGTAGCGCTAACAGGCGATAGCGCCACTCAACGCATTTCCGCTCGACGCTCGACGCTCGACAAAATCGTGGCTTCCATTATTTTGCTATCGCTAGATAGCGATAACCGGTATCGCTCGGCGATAGTGCACAATTCGGCACTCAACATTTATGCGATGCGAAAATGAGGAGTTCATGGGACACGTGGCAGCGGTTACCGATATCGCCAGATGGCGATACCCAGTATTGCTCGACGATAGCGCTAGAATATAAAAACCTTTCATTTTCTGAAGAAATCACGAATTTCTTTACCTGGAGTGTATTTTCCTGCATTGATGTTTTAGATAGCTCCAGAACTCAGAGATACTCCATACTTTTAAGAAGGCCAAAAGCACGAAATATTGACGGCACGTGCGAAGAATTCAAAGCATCTCGAGCAAGGATTCGTCGACATCTTTAGCGCATTGTTTGAAGAGAGTGTCTCGTCTAAAGTGTTCAATTTGTTTTTGTTCTTTTCTTTTACTTTCTCATTGTAATCGATAGAGAAATCGCCGCCTTGTGCGCGGCGTCTAGGTCCTTGTATGTCTTAGGAGAGAATCGCCTCCTTGTGAGTGGCGTCCAAGTCCTTGTGTGTCTTACGGAGAAATCGTTGCCTTGTGTGCAGCGTCTAGATCGTGGTTAGATCTAGGGGGAGGCTAGTAGCATGATCTAGGAAGATATACGCTTTAGGCTGCCGGCTCTTGGTAGAAGAACCGGCGAAAATACTAGCAAATTATTTATTTCATGAGCCTTTGTCTCTATCTCTATAGAGTCACTTTGTATGCAATTTATCTCATTTGAAATATATCATTACTATTTTTAGCTAGTATACATTTGCACTCTTCAATTCTATTGTTGTTATTCATCTAGTAAAGTTTGTTTAATTTTTGAGAAAAATTAAAAGAACCCTTATTCACCCCCCCCCCCCCCCCCCTCTAAGGGCACCGCAAGATCGAATAGGGAGATGTGTTGCACTATACTTATGGCTTCTTTCAGCAGCAATTTTACTGAAGGATAGTCATTTAGCTGGCTGTGTTGGTCTTCTCTGAGAACCACCAGCTGTATGTCTCTTTTCAGCTAACTTGCATCTGATAGCATCTGAGATGGTCATTCCAGCCCTGCCAGAAGACTCACCTTGAGCCACAACTTTTGTTATATGATTTATATTTTTAGCAGCAGCAATATCTTTGAGTTTTAGGACTGGGGCACCAAAAACAAATAGCCCAGGTTAGGCCATTTGGATTTCCTTATGGGCAGCCTTAAAGGCTTTCACATGGTTGTACATTCCACCATGGATGGGACCACATTGGTCCATACCAGTGGATCTGCCATTCTCCCAGTGACCATAACAACTTTCATGGTCATACCTGTTAGAAGGTAACAATACTCTCAGAAAAGAAATTTGAGGCAGTGAGGCTAGAGGCACAACATGTGCCTTCCATTTTCCCTTTTCTCTTGGATTGGAAGGTCTATCAGGTCCCTTAAATCCCAACCCTTTATTACCAGCTTGGGTAAGGTGGGTATCAATTAAGGGTAGCACAGTGCTTGGCTTAGAAAATTTTATCACCAACAATTTCTCATTTAAGAGATCATTTTCAAGTTTCTAGATAAGTTTCTCATTTGAGACTCTTACCACCGACCCACTGTCAATGATTTCCTTGAGTTGGCCTGCATGTGCAGCCATGTCAGTGAGGGCTTTTTATTGTTCTTCACACTTGCTTTTAAGACTAAGAAGCTATTTTGCCTGCCTCTTTGGAAGTAGCTTGCATTTCTTGAAAGCCTCAAGAAGTTCTCCATACTTGGAAATTATGGAGTTTACATCATCCTCAGAATCTGAATCCCGTTCATCTCTTGATGATTGTGCTTCAGAGACTGAGTCAGCCTCATGACTAGAAATAAAAGAATGTGGTTTAATATATACCTGAGACTGACCAGGCTGATCCTGGCTTCTTTCTTCATCTGTCATTGTCATTAGTCCATGACACTGAGCATCTCCTTCATCATCTTCATCCACCTCTGAGTCACTCTCTGGATGTGACAGAGGGGCTCCGATCCCTATTCTAGCAGCAGGGAACTCTTCTTCAGCAACAACAATAAGCCCAATGTAGGCTTCATCTTCTTCACTGTCTGACTCAAAGGAAGAGTCAGACCAGGTCTTCTCTTTCTTGGCCACTAGGGACTTCTCTTTCTTCTTTCCCTTATGGTGCTTCTTCACTCTTTCTTCTTTCATCTTTACTCGGCAGTCATCAATTACATGCCCAGGTTTGCTACAGCAAAAACAAATAATGTTAGAGGAAGATTGTTTATTAGAGTTAGGAGCATACCTGTCCTCCTTAGAGGATTTCCTTCTATGCTGAGAGGAGGAAGAAGACCTTATGTTCATCCAATGCCCCTTCATGAATTTCTGAAATTGCCTGGAGAAGGCATCAAGGTCCTCATCAGATGTCTGGCTGTCAGATGAGCTGTACCTGGAGCTCTCAGATTCTGACACATCAGTTCTCCTCACTGAGAGATCTTCCTTCCGCTCCTGGTTGAAGCATCAGCTTTGAAAGACACAGATTTCTCCTTGCTATATGACTTGCTGGTCTTCACTTTTTCTTCCTTCCTAGCAGCAAGTTGCATCTCATAAAATAGTAGTTTTTCAAACAGGGTTGGAGGTGGTGTGTCTGCAAGTCTGCCCATCTCCCTGATGACACAGATCTTTGTATCCCAATCCTTGGTGAGGGACCTGAGAAATTTATCATTCAGCTCATAGGTGCTGAAGACCCTTCCATAAGTTCTCAGTTCATTAACAGTTCTGAAAAATCTTTCAAAACTTTCAGTAATGCCCTCAGACTTTCCTTGTCTAATGGCCTCAAACTCATGGTTGAGCATGGATTTCCTATCAACCCTCACCTCTTCTGAACCCTCCATGAACACCACTTGGGTGTCCCACATATCCTTAGAGGTCTTGCAGTGCACCAAATTCTGGAATGTAGGATCATCTGCTGTACTAGCAATGATATTTTGAGCTCTCTTGTCCATGGAGGCAAGGAGGAGCTCATACTTGTTCATTTCCTCATATGATTTGGGAGTATGGATGTTGGCATCCAGAACTGAGATCTTCATGGGGATGAACGGTCCCTCTTTGACTATAATGAAGATCCTTGGGTCAATAGCTTCCATGAACATCCTGACCCTTTCCTTCCAAAGCCCAAACCCTTCCTTTCTGCAGATTGGCAACTTCATGGCTCCTAATTCTTGTAGTTTACACCAGACCCAATTTCTTATCTTTTAGCTAACCTTGGAGGTATACTTAGATTGTTAAATACTTTTTGAGTGAACCTCCCTCCGATATCACTTGAAATTTATTTAACTTTAGGTTAGCTAATCACCTAGAGGGGGGGGGGGTGAATAGGTCTTTGAGCTTTTAAGATATCTTTTGCTATTTTCAAATTATGCTAACTAGAGCTTGTCCTTAAATCTTGCAATCACAAAGACAAACAAGCACACACAACAAACAACAAAATTTATAGTGGTTCACCAATTGGTTATATCCACTTTCCCTCTCCACCTATCCAAGCTTATTTATTGGACTTGGCACAAACACCTTCAAGCTGCTTCTAAGAGCTTACACCTCAGATCCCGCAGGATCTTTAAGTCTCCTCCAAGAATCACGTCTCTGCCACAAGGGCCTACACTCAATGGTCAGCAGACCACCTACCTCAGACTGTTAAGCCCTACACTCAGGCTGGGAGGATAGCCCTACCTCAGATCCCAAAGGATCTTACCTCAGAGTTTTGCAGAGCTCCTACACTTAGTAACACACAAGCCACCTACCTCAGGTTTATCTCTAAGGCCTACAGCTCAGGCTTTTCAGCCCTACAACTTCAGGCACAAGGTCCTACTCTCAGAGTGCTGCAACACTCCTACAACTCAGTACCCCTCCAGGTACCTACCTCAGTGCCCCTCCAGGCACCTACAGCTCAGTGACAAGCTTGTCACCTACCTCAGGCACAAAGACCGTTCACTCAGAGAGCAACACTCTCCTACCTCAGGCACTTAAGCCCTACAACTCAGATCCTTACTTGGATCCTATCTCAGTACCCCTCCAGGAACCTACCTTAGTGACAAATTTGTCACCTACCTCATGCACAAAGTACCCTACTCTTAGATTCAGGAAACTTGAATCCTACATGAAATAAATACAGAGTTGAAGAAAATAAAATTACTGACTCAGAGAAATAACCATGTGTCAACTTTGCTGGACTGAGCAGATTTCAGTCCAACTCACATGTTGTAGAAGGAATCAGCCTTCTTCTACAGCTATCACTTATTACTGCTACACTGATGAGCAGCTTCCACATTGCTGAGAGATGAATCAGCTAAACTGTTCTGTAGAGAACACCCATACTGAGCTTGAAGAGCTTCAACTATCCTTTCTTGCCTTCAGGCTATCTTTGCTGGACTACAACTTTCAAGCTTGATCGAAAATAAATGTCCAGCCGCCTCTATCAGTTTTTCTTTCTGTTCCTTTGATTCGTTAACCCTAATCCTTCATTGTTTTCCCTTTTAAATGCGTTGATTTGAATCAAAGGCACCATATTATGTGGGCCCACCAAGGATTGGTGAGCACCAACTCCATCAGAAAGGGACAAAACATCTTTCGGCATTGTAGCAGTTTTCCCATAACGGCTTCCTGCAATTTTGACTTTGATGACGTCAGCAGTGGTCATCAACATCTAAACTTAGAAAATTTTCCTGAATCCCATTAAGCGTTGAGTGATGTTGAGACACTCAACGCCATCAGCCTTGGCTCTCAGCGCTTCTGGACTTAGAACATTCCCTGGCTTTGTCTCAGCGGTCTCAGCGGTCTCAGTGGTTTTCCATTATTAGCTGAGACAAGCCTTTGTCTCAGTGGTTTCCTCTTATCTACTGTCTCAGCGGTTTTCAAACTGTAATTGTCTCAGCAAATTTATCTCAGCGGTCTCAGTGAATTTTCATTTATCAGCTGAGACAGTTCTTTGTTTCAGCGCTTTCCTCTTTATTAGAAGCATTGAGTGAACCTGCTTCACTCAACGCTTCTGGACTAAGAAAAATTCCAGCTAATTTTGTTCTCAGTTGTTTGCCTCTTGACAGTCTCAACGCTTCCAGCTTTATTTAGAAGCGTTGAGTGAACTTGCTTCACTCAACACTTCTGGACTTAGAAAGTTTTCAGTTAACTTTGTTTCTGCTGTCTCAGCTATCTCAATGTCATCTTCTCAGCTGTCTCAACGTCATCTTCTCAGCTGTCTGAGCTGACTCAATGCCATCTTCTCAGTTGTCTTCAGCTATTTCAATGCTATATTCCCAGTTGTCTCAGCTGTCTTAGTGGTCTCAATGTCTTCTTCTCAGCAGTCTTAGCGCTTATGCCTTAGACAGATTTTCTGGCTTTAACTTGACAAGCTTTGAGCTGAGCTCGACGAACTGCAAACTTAGCTTGATGAACTTTGATCTTCTCAGCGCTCTCAGCGCTTTTTGCCTTAGTCAATTTTTTCTTGCTTCAGCTTGACAAGCGTTGGGCTGAGCTCGGCGAACTGTAACCTGAGCTCGATGAACTTTGAGCTAAGTTCGATGAATTTTGTATCCTGAATTCTTAAGCATATGCTGACTTGAGCTCGACGATCAGCATGCTGATTTCAACGAACTCTGAGTTGAGTTCGACGAAATTTGAGTTTACTGCCCAACTTATTTTTCTTTACTTATCCAATCATGGACTACCTACATGCATGAACTAAAGCACACATGAAATACATTATGTGTGTTTGTCATTGACTCGTTTGACTTCTTCTAAATCTGGGATATTGGGATCAATAGACCCAACAACATCCTCTAGTGGTCGTCCCCCTTCTTGACCATCACCATATTGGAGACCTAGCCTGGATATTGGACCTTCGATACAAACCCCACATTCAAGAGCTTCTCCACCTCTTCTCGGATGGGCTCAGCCAGCTTATCGGCGGTGGTACTCTTATTCTGCCGGATAGTACGGGCATCAGCGTCAAGGTTGAGACGGTGGCAAGCCACATCCGTATCGATGCCCGACATGTCCGCCGCACTCCATGCGAAGATGTCGATGTTCTTCCGGATGCACTCCAACATCCCCCCTTGGTCTTCCGGGCTCAGCCCCTACTGATCTGCACTCTCTTCACCCTTCCTCCCTAGGTGAGAACTTCCATCTCTACAACTTCCTCCACTGCATCCAGCCGGGATTGGTCTTCCTACTTGCCCATGACCTCCTCACCTAGGGCAAGAACCTCCTCTTCAGCTTCCTCCATGGCCGTCACCTCGATCTGCTCCTCCAGCACTTCCTCCGCCACCTCCACATGGGTGCGAACCTCTTCCTCCTATACCTCCATCCCCTCGAATTCTCCCATGGACTCCTAGCCAGACAACTCCTCCATCCTCCTCTCTATCTTCTCGACTCCTCCTTGCCAGGAGATGGAGTTGACTGTGGTCACGTAGCACTCCCTCGCTACCTTTGGGTCTCCTCGGACTCGGACTTGGATCCCCTCGGCGTTGAAATTGAGACATTGGTGGAAGGAGGATGGCACACAATGGAAGACGCTGATGAGGGGCCATCTAAATATGGTGTTGTAGCTACTGGGAGTGTACACGATGATGAACCTGCAGTTCCTGGATTGGCCCCCCCAAAGTAACATGGATCCCCACTCCTCATTCTGCCTCCTTCCTCTCCCCGGAGAACCCGAATACAGGATTGTACGAGGCCAACAACCTCGGGGCCTCAACCTTCATTGCGTCGAATGACCTCTTGAAGATTATGTTGACATAGCTCTCGTTATCCATGAGGATCCAGGAGATGGTAAAGTTTTCGACGACAACCGGAATGACCAACGCATCACAGAACAGATTCTTGTGATCCAGCATACCCTTCTGGGAGAAGGGAATATTCTCATCTAGGGGTGGGGTTAAGGATGTGGAGGCAACGCTCCTACGGTACATGGTGTGGAGGCTCTCATTGCGGGCGGCCTTGACTCCCACCCCCCATGGTTCACCCTTATCCCTCCTCAGCCTCTTACATCGGGTCAGTCCTCTGACCTTTCCTCCTCTATCCCTCGAAGGACTTCCTCGATCAGCACCTCCTAGCGGTGCAGCTGTTGTTAGGCATGCCCCTGGCTCCCCTCATCTATAGTTACTCTGGATAGGTAACCGTCGTAAGCCCTTCATAATAGGGCAGCTCCGATCTGCCTCCCGGCCTCCTCCTCTGGGCTCCTCTCCTCCTCCTCCCCAGGGATATCATCATAGCCTAATGTTGACCTGGGAGAGGAGGTCTCTAGCCCTGCCTACAGCCTGGTGGGTTGAATTGTCCTTGCCACCCTAGGTGGTTTTATCCTCCGTAGAAACCTCTCCTCTGGCCCTGATCATGCCAGTCTTGCTACCTCCAACCCAGCCAATTACTCGGCTCCTGGCGGCCCCACCTCGGCTACTGCTACTCCCGCTGTCTGGGCTATGCCCTCCTGGCCCTTGCCAGCTCCTGGATCCTTCTCCTCCTCCATAGCCCACATGGCTAACTTCCTGTCAAACTTCGGGTTTGACTCCTCTCCCTCGACTTTCCGGGCAGCCCCCTCCATCAGCTCCTCAAAAGACACCAATGGCATTCGCTTCAGCTCCATTCTGAAGAAACCATGCTGCAACCCCAGGGTGAAGGCCACCATGAGGGTGTGCCCTGACATCTCCTATACCCAGAGGACCTCCTCCTAGAACCTATCCATATAGATCCCCAAAGTCTTATTTACCCCTTGTTTGATGAGAAACAGTGGCTCTGACCTTTTCTTGCTCTTCTTGGAAGTTATGAACCTCAGCAGGAACCCCCTGATGTAGGTCCTCAAAACACTATATGGAGTTGGCCGAAAGATAGTGAAACTAATCCCTCGCCTTTTCCTTGAGGGTGATGGCGAAGAGCCAACACTTGAAAGCATTCAACATCTGTCGTATTGAAACCACATCCTCGAACCACTGGATGTGCTGGATTGGATCATCCCTTCAGGTATAGTAGGACATTTCCGGCTCGCGTAACACCTCTGGAACTGGGGTGGATGAGACCAACACGCTGAAAGGACTCCCCTATCCCGCTAGGCGAACCGGGCAATCTCGTGCATTTATTTTGCCAGTTACCCCCGCACTCGCCAAGTCGGGGAATAGGGCTCGCCTTGGGAGATCCCGCTCACTGCCTTCCTCCGTTGCTTCCTTCACAGGTCGTCTGACGGGGGCGTTCTTGCCCAGAGCTGGGGCGGCGACAACTAGGACGACGAGTGTTGAGCATCTCCTGTCGAAAGTCCTCAAACATGTCGAGAGTGGCGAGAGGGGGGGGGAGGTGGCAAGTCAGTCCGGTCAGATCCTTTCCCTTCACCTCCAGTCATTGAGCTCGCTAAAGTTGTCGGTGTTGGTCACTCTCCAAGATCACCGCACCAAAATGTTGAAACCGAGAACCAGCTTTTGTGGAGTTGGAACTCTTGGAGAAGGGGTGATGGCACACTTACTTCTCCTAGAGAGATGGACTGACTGAAGACTCTTTAGCTCTTCAAAAGCTCGCATGCACTTAGGCGTCCAACTGAACTTCAGATCTTTCCTCGTCAGCGTAGTGAGAGGTAAGGTTATCCGCAAAATGTTCTCTACGAAACGCCTGTAGTAGCCAGCAAGTCCAAGGATTCTCCTGACTTCTGCTATATAAGACAACACAGGTCACTCCTGTATCGCAACTATCTTCATTGGATCCATCACAATACCTTCTCCACTAACCACGTTGCCAAGAAAAGCCACTGACGACAGCCAAAACTCGCATTTTGAGAACTTGGCATAAAGCTTGTTTCTCCTCGGGGTGTGCAAAACCATTCACAAATGATTTGCATGATCTTATTTGGACTGGGAGTACACCAAGATATCGTCAATAAAGACAATCACAAATAGGTCCAAGTACTCTCTAAACGTTCAATGCATTAAGTCCATGAATATCGATGGCACATTTGTTAGACCAAACGACATTATAGTGAACTCATAATGGCCATAGTGTGTACCAAACATTGTTTTGGGTATATCATCTTCCTGAATCCTCAACTGGTAATAGCCATACTTTAAATCCAGTTTCGAGTATACCGTTGATCCCACCAGCTGATTGAACAATTCATCAGTCAGTGGAATCAGATACTTGTTCTTCTCCATCAGCTTATTTAGCTCTCAATAATCAATGCATAGCCGCAAGCTTCTGTCCTTCTTTTTTCACAAAAAAAACAGGTGCACTCCAAGGTAACATACTTGGACGTATATAGCCTTGCGCTAGCAATTCTTGCAATTGAACTTTCAACTCTGCCATCTCCTTTGGCGCAACACGGTACGGTGAGCGGGCCATAGATCTTGCATCTAGCACCAACTCTATATTGAAGTTAATCTCCCGCTGGGGTAGAAGCCCAGGGAGATTCTTAGGAAACACATCTACATACTCTGATACAATAGGAACAACACTCAAACTGGACTTTCGCTCAACAGCCTCCAACAGCGTGAAGAACAACTTCGCGCACTTCTGAACAGCTTTGACTACCTCAAGAGCAGACATCAATATCTTGCTCGATCCTCGCATACCAGCGAATTTAGTCTCTCGTTCGGTGTTCTGTCACAGTGTGACTTCCTTAGAGTTGAAATCTATGCAGGCACGCTGCTCCGCGAGCCAGTGCATACCAAAGATTACATCTAACTCAGATATTGGCAGTATAGATGCCTCCAATCCAAAATCCTGACTTCCAATCTATACCTCAAGCAAACAAGAGTTATCTGCACGCATCACGCATCCATTAGGTAACAACACCTTTACTCTATCCGTCAACACAAGAGTAGGCACTCCGATCTGCGATACAAAGTCCTCAGATAGAAACGAACAAACAGTGCCCTCGTAGGATGGTCCCGAATAAGAACAAATCCTATACTTATCAAGTTATACACAGACAATTCACAAGGCATATAGTATATAAAGCATGAAAACTATATACTACTCGTAAATGTGACGACATCATCCTGTTTGATGGCCTCATGTTGGCCAAAATTGCACACTCTTGGCTGAGCTGGAGCATATTGGGACGCAGTGGACTCCACTGCCTTTCCCTTTTCAGCATACGATGCTCCTACCTTTTTGTCCTTCCTTGGATGGCCACTGGTACACTCAAGGGCAAAATGCCCTAGCTTGCCACAAGTGTAACATGTGAGCGGGCCTCGCCTTGATGTTGCTCTAGAAGTGCCAGCAGAAGGAGCCTGTCCAGATGACTTGGATTTCTTACCCCATCTTTTACAGTAGTCAGACTTTCTAGGATGCGACGTTCTTAACTCGAGCTTTGTCACAGCCAAGTCCCTTTTGCCATCTACCCTCTTCATTTATTTCTCTAACGAACGAGCTGTATTCACCAACACTTGGAAAACTTGGTTCCTTGGACCCAAGAAAAGTAACCTCAGCTCATCTCGGAGTCCCTTGTAGAACCTATTGGTTTTACACTCTTCATCAGCCAACGTAAACCTCGCATATCGTCCTAACTTAGTAAACTCATGAAGATAGTCATCCACATTACCCTCACCCTGAGTCAACCATTGAAACTCATTTTCCATGGCAATTCGCTGTGAGGATGGCAGATGCTTTGCCAAGAATAGTTTCGAAAACTCCTCCAACGAGACCTCTGATAGTCGCCTCCCTGTGAAGTAGTGTAACTCCAACTCATCCCACCAAAGTCGAGCCTCTCCTTCCAACAAGAAAGTGGCCAAGGTGACCTTTTGTCCCTCCTCTGTCTCAATCGCTGTCAATATCCTCTTGACATGTGAAAGCCAGTCCTCTGTCTGTGTTGGGGATCCTGCACCTATAAACGTAGGCGGACTAAAGCTCATAAAGTGCTTCAGCTGCCGTTCAGTCTCTCGCTTCTCAACCAAAGCCTCAGCAAGCACTTGCCTAGCAGTTATAGGTTCGGGTACACCAACCTGTACTAGCACCATCACCGATCGCACCTGCCCAGTCGGTTGTGCATTAATCATTACAAACACTCCCTCAACATCTAAGCGTACTATTTCTGCAGAAGGAAGAGATGTAGACACATAAGCTGGGGCCTCACTCTCAATAGAACGTTGGGGTTCTGACTGCCCTACACCACTTCTAGTCACATATACGTGTAAAATACACAATTTAGCGACTAATCAAAAGGCAAACAACAATCAATAAGAACGCACAGGTTCCTCAAACATGTGTATTTTCGTTCCTAAATGGACATTCTTGAGTTCATTTTGTGTTATAACGGTAAGTACAAACACGTTCTCACCACCCCTCAAAAGAATTTGACCACGAATTCGTAGAAGGAAAACCAAGACAAGCTGATACCAAAATTGTAACACCTCCATCCGTAACATGAAATATAACAGAGGGTCCGGTCGGGGCCCCATGCCATATCCCACAAACAGTCGACGGATTTACATGTTAATATCAAAACTACATGAATCCTAGCTTAGAGCATTCTAATAGAAGCTTTAAGGGTTCACTTTTGAACTCAAGCACACACTCATGTCCACTATATATATATATATATATATATATATATATATATATATATATATATATCAGGAATGTACTACAAAAATACACCAAAGTCAAACTGGCCTTAAGGCCTTACAACGGTTGCCTTTTACAAAAGTATGTTCATACATCAGCACACAGGCCTACTACACATGAAAATACTAAAAAGCCTTCGCTTGGCCTTCGAGGGCTAGCATAGCAACAAGGGTAGCAACCTGCTATTTCCTGCTCGGCTCTCCAGCGCGGGCACAGAGACAATCCACCACAAGGGCGACAAACAAGGCAATGGTCAGCTTTCAGTCGACCAATTTATAACGACCCTACCTCATACCCGGGGTAGTGGTATTCCTTCCCTGCAGGCATAACATTTATTCAACAGATATATCACAAGGAGGCGCACTTAAGCACCAAACAATATATCACAAACGAATGCCTCAACGACCAAACATTATGTGCACTCAGGGTATATTCTCGGTGTACTGGACTTCTTCGGGTCCCACCACCATCTACAGTCCCGGACTTGATAGTATACTTGAGCATTATAGTCTTTCTGACACGGATCCTAAGACTCTCATTATGCCAACGATGCAAGCCAATTACTTTAGGCAATCCAGCCCGAACGACATAACGCGAGTACAGTTCAGCTCTTTCTCGTTGCTCAAATCGCCAAGTTAACGCCGATGGTCGCAGCCATCATGGCGAACGACAAGACGCAGGTCAGCCTCCCCTTTCCCGTTCGGCTCTTTGGCATTTCCTCAACTGCCGCCCACCAGGACCCCAGGACTAGAGCCTATAATTGACACACAATGGAACTCAAGACCATAGCTTGGAACCCAGGCTCATAGCTCACTTGTTAGCCCTTCAGTCTCCGCAAGATAGGATCAACAAGTCCAAAGATATCTGGAAGCTATCTCCAGCGATAGCCACTATCGCCTGACATTAGAGACAGAACTCTCATTTGTCTCTAGACTCAACTACAACTGGAACATCTGTCCAAAAAATCCTGCAGCATCTTGCAGTGCCAGAAACACTAGACTTTCACATCAATCAGAGCTCACTAGGAGCTATCACCGGTGATACTTGCTGTCCCCCGACGATATCTAACAGTTATGCAAACTATGGTACTTTCTAGGTATTTTCCTATAGCTCACCCTCAGTACTTCCTGCTACTCTCATTTCATAGGTACACCCCACAGACCCCGTAAACTACTCATTTATTCTCGGAGACTTCTCTAGCATGCAAAATAAAACATCACCAATCCATACCAACCTGTCCAGATATGATTCACACAACATATCTATCCCGTACTGCAATTTCCGTATCTATATGCAAAACCAAACCTGGGGATACTACGTATCAATCCATCAGAATCTCCCCGATTCTCCACCTTTTGGTGGGAGATTCCATGCATATGAAAAAGGAGGACTTCACTTGTCCAAGAAGGAAGATCGTTACCCTTGTAGTTTTCTTCAGAGCGATGAATGCTTTTCTGTCTTGTTGGAAAGGTGCACCTTGTTTTCCTCTCTATAGATCTATCCACGGTTCTTGCTTCTGACCAATGGATCTCCTTCACCAAGCTTTGCTAAGCTCCCCCTCAGCCAGAGCCTCAGCCTTCTTCCTTAGCTAAAGTGTAATATGAGATGAAGAGAGAGAGAAAAGGGGGAGAAGTAAACTGAAACTTCTCTCCACCTCTCCTCTGGATAAGTGATCTCGGGATTAATCCCAGCCACAAAATCATCTCATAAAAAAGGAATCAATGACCAAAAATTCAGCTAAATAGTCAAACAAAACGATATCGCCGTGTGATATCGGCTATCTCCTGGCGATAACGATGGTAACCGCCTTGACCACCGCTCTTCGGCCGCCATCCAACCATTTGACACGTGTCAAACCACACATGGCGGTATCACCCACTGATACCCAATGTTGCCAAGCGATAGCTCACTTGACGATTCGTCGAAAGCATCGAGTGCATTGAGTCTACTCAACGATTCGTTGAAAGCGTTCAGTGCGTTGAGCTGTATCGCCGCACGATACCCAGTATAATCACGCGATAGTCCCTTACTCAACGATTCTTCAAGTTTACTCAACGCTCGAAAGCATCAAGTGTCATAGCTATTGCCAGCGATACTCACTGTTGCTCGACAATAGCTACCAAAAGTTTTGTTTCCATTTTGGGGTGTTACATCAGGCCGGTTGTAACACCTCCCCTGTAATGACCGTATAATATGGTCCGGTCGGGGCCCCACAACATATAGATGTCACAGCTTAAGAATTATAAGATGATATAAACTATACAACTCAAAACTCAGATTAAACACAGCAGAAACAAGAGAACAAGAGTAGAAGTTATTCACTAAACACAAGAGTATAAACATGGTGTTAAGACCTTACAACAATTTAGAGTCCAAAACTCAAATAATAACATCAAGAGTCAACACGCATAAACACTCCTAGGCTATGTCAGCATGCAAGCCGGAAACATGGAACATAAAGCATCACATTCCACAAAACAGAGCTATAACACATCTTGTAACACTTCATGAGGCTTAGGAATTTTTGGCTGGCGAGCTTGCTCCTTCTTGCGATCCTTGACGTGTAATAATTTGGTTGTAACGTGGGTCAGTAAAGTCTAACCTCAACTATATAACCAACACATCTCCTCCCGATCGTCCATAGCAGACCCCGGGGCACTCCTTCACCCTACAAGTCAGCACTTTGTATGCAAAAATACAAGTACATTTAAAGTAGTAAAATAGGTTTGGATGTCTCATACAACAAACACGTTTCTATGTTGAGCATATAATAAAAATGGGGACTACAATGCAGCATGTATGCAAACCTGGGCTTCACCCAAGCCACCCTAAAGCGTATGCTTCTAACACATCATCAATCAGGTACTTCCAATTTCCCCATCGGCATTCAAGACGCAAACTCAAGATTCAGCTCAGCGCAATTACTAGCAAGACCCTCCAAGAAACTATAAAAAAGCCTTCATGCCTTCATTTGAGGACAAAAACCTCCGGAGACTAGAGAGAGCTCTGAGGTTTTCCAACGAGGATGTGTGACTTAGATCGTTCCTTCACATGGAATCTGCTCCGCTTCCTCTCTAGGTCGCTTAGCGCTCACCGCTTAGCGCTTGAGCGGGTGAATCTATGAGTGCAAGAGAAGACGTTGGAGGAACACTTCAAGTTTTGTGGATGCTCGCCTTCAAGTTTCGCGAACGTTCTCATCCAATCCCTCAGGACTTAGCCAATTTTTCGCTCTGGAAGAAAGCGCAAAGGTACACTCTAGTAGACATTCTCGTCAAAGCTTCATGAACTTAGTTTCTTTTCCGCTATTTTGCACTTCAAGCTTTTAATGGAGAGGTGGTCTATCACCATTTGAGGAAACTCCCAACACTTGTAAACTCAAAGCTAAATAGTGGATTTCGGCCCAACACAAATCAACCATGTGGTTTTTCACCCTTTTTGGATTTTCCACCTTAAAAAAGCCTCTTGTCATTGTTGCTGGATTTTCGTTGTCTATTTATGATCCCGGTCCAACTCCGAGCTAAGGCAGTCTGATTCTCTGGACTAGAGGAAAACCGGGTGACCCGCAACTATTTGGCGTCGTATATGGGAAAGTGTTCTCAAACTGTACAACAACACCATGCAAACAACTCTTGCATCACGCAAGAACCCCGAACAACAACAATGGCAAGAAGCACACAAATTTCTAGTAACACAACACTAAAGTGCGCATCAATCTAGACCCTCCCAGATCGCCTTAATGCAATGCCCCACTTTAGGAAGGAGACATTGTTGCCATATCACAAGCATTTGGGGAAAAACGTAGACACCTGACAAAGAAACGTCAGTCAAAGGTGCTCACTTTACTAAGAGACTTAGGGGATCATCGTGCCCCCAATGCGGTCATCACTCTAGGAGGCCAACAACCTCTGATCCCAAATCATTTTGTGCCTGAGGATGCTTCCCACTCTATGGATCCCATTGCATATGAGTTGTTCAACACTGACAACCCCACACACCCAACATTACTCAATGAGCTCCCTAGGCACACACAGGGTGACACTCACGTGATGAAGGAAGCTGTCACTCTATTCGATAGAATATTTGCTAGCAAGGAAGTGAGACGCATGATCGAGGAGGAATGTGGGCATAAGGGAACCGTGGTACAAACGTACGGTGCCCTATCCACCTCGACTCCCTGCTATCTCCACAAGTCTTGGAACATCCCATTCTGCGCGCTTATATTTACAACAACTGTCTTCGGGCAGTGCACTCACATTTATAGCAACTGCCTCCAGACAGCGTGCTCATCTACAACACCTGCTTCTGGGAAGCACATACATATACAACAACTGCCTCCAGACAACATGCTTATCTACAACAACTAACTCTGGGAAGTGCATTCATATTTATAGCAACTGCCATTCAGCAGCGCACTTATCTACAACATCTGCCTCCGGGCAGCGCGATAATCTACCCCGACTGTCTCCGAGCAGCGCAGTTATTTACAACAACAATCTTTGTATAGCGCGCTCATATGTACAACAACTGCCTCTGGTCAGCACACTCATCTACAACATCTGCCTTCGGGAAGCACGCTAATATACCACAACTACCTCTGGGAAGCGCGCTCATCTACAATGTAACACCAAAAAAATATTATTACCTAGAGTTGTAGAGTGCTAGGTTAAGTGTAGTGATCCCTTCTTTCTTTGACCAAATGACAATGGTAAAAATGTCATGTGAACTCAAATGACGTCATGTTCACTCAACGCCTAAAGTTAGCTGGTTTGGCATCGTGTTCACTCGATGTCGTGTACTAAGCATCGTGTTCACTCAAAGCCTAGAGTTAACCAATTGGGCGGCGTGTTCACTGGTTGAGCGCCATGTTCACTCGATGCTGGGAGTTAGCCAGTTGGGAGGCATGTTCATTAGCTAAGCGTCATGTTGAATCGATTTTGTTCTTGTAAACTTTAAATAAGGTAGAGGAGTTCTCCCCTTAAGTTTTTCCAAGAATTCTGTATCCTGATGGCTCATGAGTGTGAGTGCTCTGAGGAAGAAGATGACATAGATCCCCTATTGTTGGAGCTTTGGAGCTCCGAATGCCGATCCGAGACCGAATTTGTGGTGAGGGCTTGAAGGCAAACACATTCATCTGTGCTATTCAAGGCTTCCATAGCACCAAAGAGGTATCACAATGTAACGATATCTCTCCTCCTGGTCTTAGGATGCGTGCATGTCATTTTTTCTTAATGTCTTTTATTTCTTGCAATTTCTTGGCACCAGATCTCTCAAATAAGAGGGATTTGAGTTGTCTTGGTTCAAGTAAGAACCACCAGGTCTATTGAGTCCATCCCTGGCATATTTTTGCATTATAATTCGCTCTGTTAGTAGATTGGGCTGAATTTATTATCGCGATCAATGGTCTGATTCAATGATGTTGCTTACTGTGCATTTTAGGGATTTCTGTAAGAAATTTGATTGTGGCAAAGATGGCATTGTTATGTCCTTATTTTCATATGAGAACGTACTGTGACTTAGGGCGGGTGTTCGGTATTGTATCCACAATAGCCTTGATTTGAAGAAGTATCCCTTGAACTAAGTTGAATTGAGGTTGTATTTGATATTTATTCTAGTTGCGTGTGGTGCAGGTCTATATTGGCAAGTACAAACCATTGTCAGGTTACAATGAGTCTCCAAACATAATTCTGTGTAATGTAATCTTTCATTGCATAGAACACCATGTTGACTTATGTGTAATCTCTCTAATAGGATGTACTTCCATCTAGCATCACAAAGGGATTGCTGTTCAAGAGTTGAAGAATGTTGTCAAGGCAATTTCATCGAGTGTTCTCGTGGGGCCTCGTTAAATTTGTCGAGAACTCACGTAAGCACTCGTAGAATTCGTCTAGTAATCTCAGGAGTACTTGAGAGATCACTAAGAATTGTTGACCAGAACGACCAAGTAATATTAGATGAGACTTCTCATATATACTCGACGAATTCATCGATTACTTACACGAGTAGTCGAGAAATTCGTCAAGTCCTCTCGAGAAGTCAAGTGAACTATAAAAAGAAAATCATTTAGCCAATTTGTCGAGTACTCAAGTAGAATTCGTCGAGTACTCAAGAAGAATTCGTCGAGTACTCAAGAACATTCGTCGAATACTCTTGAGAGATTTCAACTGATTCGTCAAAAGGAATCGTTAAGTCAAGACATCTCATGTAAGCCCTTTACTAAGTTGTTTCAACTGCTTTGTTGAGGGTCTGGAGAGTACACAAGATGTCTCAACAAATTTGTACTTGCTGTATTTTTGTTCTGTTCTCGTTTTCACTTTTACAGCTTTTTTAAATTAGGGCTTCCGCCATGTACAATACACGTGGACAGTAGAACCAAGTTTGAAATCGAGTCGTTATGAAGGAATCATCTATAAATACTCAAGGAACATTTCAAAAAACCCTAATCGTGGACTAATCACAAATTTCCTTAATCAATCAGAAATTCAAAATCGTACTGCATGAAGACCTTCGTTACTGAGAGACTTCCAATCCACGATTCTCCTTCTGGAAAAGAAAAGACTCAATTGATCTTTATGTTTTAGATCCACATTTGTTCAAAGATCACTTGTTTTTCTCAAAACAAATTCGTGCTTTTATTTCAGATTCATCGTCGTTTTCTTCAAGATTTCTGACCGAGCTTTCACTCAACGAAGAAGAAATAATTTCATGTACGAGAAAAAGGATTGTTTCAATCAAATCAATTTTCATATTACTTTGTACGAAGGTAGGGGGAGGTTATAGGCCGTATCTGAGGTAAGATAAGCTATAGCCAAACGGTTCTTGGGAGAAGGACCGGTGAAGTATCAAAAAGGGTTTATATATTCGCCTTGATTTCAAGCGTTATTGAAATCAAATATTTCCATATTTAATTTCTAATGAAATAAAATCATGTTTTTGTCTCATTATCTTAATTTTATTTTCATATTCTAAGAGGTTTTGAAATATATTCTTCAAAAACTTCAACGCAAAATATACTGTAAGGTTTGTTTTTTGTTAAATATAAACGTTTGAATTTAATATCCGTGAGCTAGCGCGTGGCAAAAACATTTAACTTTGGCGGTAGTGAATAAATATTGAATTCATACATTTTCTATAATTAATATCAAACATAATCTTTTCTAAAATATTAAATTAAGATTTCTATAAAATATTCTGAAACTTTATTTATAAACTCTGATATGTTTTAAGTATTAAAATCCATAGAGCCCTTATTCACCTCCTCTAAGGGCGTCATAAGATCCAACACGTGGTTCAGAGCTAGATTAATCCAAAATGGTTTTACAATCAGGAATAATGACGCTTCATGATCTTGCTTCCACTATAGGGATAATTTTCAGTTTAATGAAAAATCTTTATCACCACCTTTATTTATGGGTGAAAAATATAAATGGTGGAAAATTTTAATGGAAGAATTTCTAAAATCCTTAGATAAATTTGAAATTTTATAAATAAAGAGCCCTCAAGTATATTAAATAAAAATAAAATGGTTTTAAATGCAAAATCAATAAATATCTTATTTTGTGCACTCGATAAAAACATTTTCAAGCATATTTTTATGTTTTCTACTGCTTATGACATTTAGATTTTTTTTGAAGAAACTTATGATTCTTCATCCATAAGAACAAACAAGTACAAAAAATGAAGAATATGAATGTTTGCTTAAGTATTCAAGAAAGCTCCTCCATGGAAGGATCTGTTGTTTGCACATCAAATGAAATTGAAGAAGAGAACACATCATAAAAAAGGGAAGATGAAAAATCATCTATGAAAGAGAAATTTTATACAACCCCATATCCGGCGAGTCGTGGTCGACAGGAGCCAGATCAGCCAAGGTCTAGCATTTTTGGTCCTAGGCAAGCCGGAGGGAGGCGAGGTCCCTTGAAGCCCCTTTGGTTCGCCCTGGAAGGGTGGAATCTCGTGAGGGGCGAGTGCAGCAGGTCGGCTCGCACGCCCCCAGGAGCTCAGAGAGTAGCGAGAGAGTGGGGCTGGCCGGGCCCTCACTCGCCCAGGGCCTGGAGGAGGCGTCAAGTGCCTGCTCCATCGAGCAATCGCCGACCCCAAGCTAGTGGAGGTCCCAGAGGATCACTCGCCCAGCCTCTTGTGATGTGTTTTTACTATTTTACCCCCGCTGGTCTGCCTATAGCCCTCTAGAACAGCGGAGTTACGTTGTTGGCAGACCCAGTTGGACTGTACATAGCTGTTTAAAACAACGGAGGCTGGCTATTTGCAGGTCGTTTTCAAAAATCTATAAATATACCCAACGAGGTACCTCAGAAGGCATGCTTACTTGTGTCCCGGTCTTCTTGTGATTTTTGAGGTACCTGCAGCTCGACATTTGGCTAGGGAGGGGAAGCGCTTTAAGATCTTCCGGGTGTGTGGTGGGACCTCAACGCCGAGCCCTTGGGACTGTCCATTGTTCTTTTTCCTTAGTTGTTTGGTTCGCGAGAGAGAAGTAAGTGTGCATTCACCCCTTACCCAAGGGTGAACTCCACAATGACCGAGTTTTCGGTTTCAACATTTTTGGTGCGGTGAGCATGGAGCATGATCAACACAGAAAATCTTCAGCAAGCTCAATGGCTGGAGGAGAAGGGCAAGGTTCAGACATAGCTGACTCGCCACCCGCTCCCCCTCTCACCACAGTAGGGATGTTTGAGGAGTTCAGGCAGGAGGTGCTTGGCCTCTTCAGGTTCACACTTGGTGCGCGTGCTGAGTGATCGACACCAACTGTCCCAGTCATCGTTGCTCTAGCACTAGGCGAGGATGCCCGGCTCGGCGAGCTGGGGAGGAGGTTGTAGAGGAGTGGTGCGGGCACGATCTCCCCGGGCGAGTGCTCTTCCCCGGGTCGGCGAGTGGTGGCCAGTTCAGTGAGATGGGGGTGCGAGATCCTCCATCTCGCCTGGCAGGGGGAGGCAGCCCCTTTAGCCAGTTGGTTTCTTCTGCTCTAGTTCCAGAGGGGTTCAGGGAGCTGGAGATGTCCTACTACACCGGGAAGGATGATTTGGTCCAGCACATCCAGTGGTTTGAAGATGTGGTCTCGATAAGGCAGATGTTGGATGCCTTCAAATGCAAGCTCTTCTCCATCACCCTCAAGAAGAAGGCGAGCGAGTGGTTCCACCAACTACCGGTCAACTCAATCTACTGCTTCGAGGACCTGCATCGGGGGTTCATGTTGAGATTCACCACTTCCAAGAAAAGGAAGGAGTCAGAGTCCCTGTTCCACATCAAGCAGGGGGTGAACGAGACCATGAGAAGCTACGTGGACCGGTTCTAGGAGGAGGTCACCCAGGTCCAGGAGATGGCAGGGCATGTAACGGTCCAAGCCCATCCCATGGGAACCCGCTAGCACCGACAGCCTACCAGGGTCCAGACCCGGGCCCACCACTGGTAGTCAGCCTTTCACATTCAAGCCTGCAAGCCATGTACCCCAACCCCTCTCCGCGCCTGTTTATCAGCAGCGGTAGGTTGTTGCCACTGGGTCTGGAACCTAGGACCTTGACAAGAGAGCTTTCTTCCACTCCCTCATCACCAGCTGAGTTGCTTATCAAGGTTCTGGGTTCGAGACCCAGTGGCAATAACCTACCGCTGCTGATAAATAGGCGCGAAGAGGGGTTGGGGTGCATGGCCTGCAGGCTTGAATGTGAAAGGCTGACTACCAGTGGTGGGCCCGGGTCTGGACCCTGGTGGGCTGGCGGTGCCAGCGGGTTCCCATGGGATGGGCCTGGACCGTTACAAAAAGTGCAGCTCAGTTGGTGATGAGGGAGTGGCGGAAAGCTCTCTTATCAAGGTCCTGGGTTTGAGACCCAGTGGCAACAACCTACCGCTGCTGATAAACATGCATGGAGAGGGGTTAGGGTGCATGGCCTGCAGGCTTGAATGTGAAAGGCTGACTACCAGTGATGGGCCCGGGTCTGGACCCTGGTAGGCCGGCGGTGCCAGCGGGTTCCCATGGTATGGGCCTGGACCGTTATAAAAGTGCACTTTTTATAACGGTCCAGGCCCATCCCATGGGAACCCGCTGGCACCGCCGGCCTACCAGGGTCCAGACCCGGGCCACCACTGGTAGTCAGCCTTTCACATTCAAGCCTACAGGCCATGCACCCCAACCCCTCTCCGCACCTGTTTATCAGCAGCGGTAGGTTGTTTCCACTGGGTCTCGAACCCAGGACCTTGATAAGAGAGATTTCCGCCACTCCCTCATCACCAGCTAAGCTGCAGCTCAGTTGGTGATGAGGGAGTGGCGGAAAGCTCTCTTATCAAGGTCCTGGGTTCGAGACCTAGTGGTAACAACCTACCGCTGCTGATAAACAGGCGCAGAGAGGGGTTGGGGTGCATGGCCTGCAGGCTTGATTGTGAAAGGCTGACTACCAGTGGTGGGCACGGGTCTGGACCCTGGTATGCCAGCAGTGCCAGCGAGATCCCATGGGATGGGCCTGGATCGTTATAGGGCACAACCTGATGATGACCTTCACCTTGGGGTTGTAGCAAGGGTTCTTCAAGATGGAACTGAAGAGGGTGCCTCCTCTTTCCTATAAGGAGTTAATGGAGAGGGCGGCGAGGGAAGTCGATGTGGAGGCATCAAACCCCGAGTTCGCGAAGAAGTAGGTCTGGTGAGCTACGGAAGAGGAGAAGGGGGCAGGAGGTGGCCGAGGTCAGGAGGTGAGGAGTGCCAAACCCCGGCAGAGGGAGCTGCAGCAGTAGAAGCAGCAGCCTAGGTGGGGGCGTCAAGAGCTGAACAACCCGCTCGGCTGGAGGTAGTCAGAGTGGAAAGGACAACGCCGATGGAGAGGTTTCCATGGAGGTGACAATCGCTAGGGGGGCCAGGGTCAGTTCCACCCTCCAGGATAGAGGCAGGGTCTGAGACCTCCTCTCCTCAATCAGCACCAGGCTATGGCAATAGCCATTCAGAGGCGGAGAGGTTAGTAGAGGAGGAGAAGTGAAGTCATGGTGGAGTAACCCTATTGTGACTTCCACCAGGAAGAGGGCAACATTACGGCCATGTGCACGGAGTTCCTCGAGTTGAGAGGAAATAGGGAGCAGTAGTAGCAGCGGGACCGTAAAGAGGTGCAGATCGAAGAAGTGCTGTCTCGGGCGGAGGAGGATATGTGTGAAGACCGGGCTGATGTCGGGGCCCGAGGCGGGATCAGAGTGATCTATGGGGGGGGAGTTGAGGCCTCCCAGAAGGCAAGCCTCCACACCATGTACCGAAGGAGCATTGACTCCACATCTCAAACCCCACCCCTGGAGGAAAAGATCACCCCGAAGGCAAGCCTCCACACCATGTACCGAAGGAGCATTGGCTCCACATCCCAAACCCCACCACCAAAGGAGAAGATCACCTTCTCAAGGAAAGACATGCCAGATCATGAGGATCCCTTCTACGACGCGTTGGTCATCCAGACCACCGTCGAGAATATCACTGTCTCTCGGATCCTCATCGACAACAGGAGCTCAGTCAACATCAATTTCAATAATGCGTTTGAAGCAATGAAGGTGGATGCCAAGAGGGAGCTGGCCTCGGATGGCCCTTTGTTTGGATTCTCGGGGGAAAGGAAGAAGGTAGAAGGAGTAGTTGGACTCCACGACAATCAGGGGGGGGGGGGGGGGGGGGGGGGGGGTGAGTCCCGAAATTGTAGGTTTATCATCGTGGACAACCCCAGTAGATACAATGCCATCTTCGGACGGCCTCTCATCAGCGCCTTCCATTGCATCCACTCGTCTTTCCACCAGTGCCTGAAGTTCAATGCCGAGGGGATCCAGGTCCGGGTCCGGGACAACCTCAAATTAGCAAGGGAGTGCTACATCACTGTCGTGAACTCCATATCTTGGTAGGAGGGAGCCGAGGAGAAGGAGCAGAGGATTGAAGAGGCGGAGCAGGAAGTAGGTGGAGTGGAGATGGAGGTAGAGGAGAGCCGCACCCAGGTGGAGGTGGAAGAGGAAGTTCGGGAAGAGTCGACTGAGGTGATGTCTATGGAGGAGACTGAGGAGGTCCTTATCCCAGGGGAGGGGGACATGGGATAATGGGGAGAGCAATCTCGTATGGAGGCTGCATAAGAGGTGGTGGAGATGGAAGTTCTCAACCTTGGAGGAAGGGTGGAGAAGGTGCACATCAGTGGGGGCTGACCCCGGTGGACCAGGAGAGGATGCTGGCATGCATCCAGAAGAACGTGGACATCTTTACTTGGAGCATGACAGAGATGTCGGGAATCGATGTGAACGTCGCCTGCCACCGCATCAATTTGGATCCAGAAGCTCTCCCCATACAGCAGAAGAAAAGGTCCATCGCGAACACGCTAGCCGAGCCCATCAGGGAGGAGGTGGCCAAGCTCCTGATGGTCGGCTTTGTATCCAAACTTCAATACCCTGGCTGGGTCTCCAATGTTGTAATAGCTAAAAAAGGAGACGGACGGTGGAGAATGTGTGTTTATTTCTCTTTGCTTAAAAATCATGCCCTAAAGATTGTTATCTCTTGCCTCGAATCAACACGCTGGTTGACTCCGCCGTCGGTTTTATTGTTATGAGTTTTTTAGATGCTTTTTCAGGTTACCATCAGATCAGGATGCACCCCCCGTTGTAAAATATGTCTCCTTCATCACCGGGGATGGGTGCTACTGCCAAAGGATGATGCCCTTTGAGTTGAAAAATGCAGGGGCAACATAGCAAAAGATAATGGATCGAGTCTTCAAGCAGCAAAAGGGGAGGAACCTCGAGGTGTATGTGGATGACCTGATGATCAAGAGCCGGGAGGTGAACTCCCACCTTCAAGATTTGGAGGAGACCATTGGCACCCTCCAGAGATATAAGATGAGGCTGAACCCCTTGAAATGCATTTTTGGAGCTAGTTGGGGGAAGTTCTTGTGCCATCTTCTCACCCCCGTAGGGGTGGAGCCGAATCCTGACAAAGTCATGACGATCATGGAATTGGGGTCGCCTCAGAATGCTAAGGAGGATCAGTGATTGACAGGAAAGTATGAAGGGCTCAACAGGTTCCTTTCTTGGGCTGGGAGAAGTGCTCTCCCTTCTTCAAAGCATTGAGGGGAGGCAAGAAGTTTTAATGGACTAAAGAATACGAGGGGGCATTCCAGGCCTTGAAAAGGCAGTTGACTCAGGCCCCCCTACTCCAAGGGACAAAGGAGGGGGTGGATCTATCTTTATATCTCGGGGTTGGAGTAGAGGCCTTGAGCTCCGTCCTGGTTTCGGAAGAGGGGAAGAAGCAGCTGCCCATATATTATGTAAGTCGAGTCCTGAGGAAGGCGGAGATCCAATATCCCATCTTAGAAAAGCTGTCATTTTCTCTGGTCATCTCGGCTCGGAGGCTTCGACCTTACTTTCAAGCACACTCCATCCGAGTGGTGACCAACCATCCCCTGCGCAACATCTTCGAGGGGGTGGAGCACTCTGGGAGGTTAGCGAAGTGGTCGGTAGAGCTGAGTGAATTCAATATCTCCTTTGTCCCCCATTTCTCGATCAAGGCCTAGACAATGGCTGACTTTCTGTCTGATTATGTGGTCGAGATGGCGGAGGCAGAAATCACTCGCCTAGTTCCCTAGAAGGTGATGATAGCCGGAGCGTGGGGAAGACATTCCCTGGGGGTTGGGTGATCTTGGAGAGCTCTTACGGAAGGAGGATCGAGCAAACAGTGGTGGTGCACTTCCACATCACTAACAACCATGCCGAGTACGAGGCCGTGATAGTAGGATTGCGCCTAGCTAGGGAGCTGGGGGTGCATGATGTGGAGTTCCTCACTGACTCCATGGTGGTTAATTCTCAGGTCAATGGGGAGTTTGAGTTAAGGGAACGTACCCTCCAGTTATACTTGACAAAGGTGAAAGGGGTCATTTGTATGTTCTAGACCTTATCCATCCTACATCTATTGTGGGAGGAGAATGAGTAGGTTGATCAGCTAGCCAAGCATGGTCCCCGGGTTGGGGGGGGGGGGGGGGGGTTCCATCAATGACATGTTCCGTCCGTCCAACCAAGAGGGGGAGTTGATGGAGGTGTACCAACACCCCTCAACTCCTCTATATTTTCACCATACTATATTTTCATAATTCCTACAAGCGCAAAGTGATTTATAGCTGACCCTTTTTATCCTCACTTTATCTTGCACTTCCTCTTTCCACAAAAAAGATTCTTTATTTAGGGGCGCACGACTTTTGATACTCCAAGTACTCTCTTTCCACTTATCCTTAAATGTGAAGATATAACTTTTCATGAGATATTTGGATCAACATAAGGGTCATCAACTAGTTGTTCCATAACCGCCTTCTTGAAACCAACCTGCTTTTCCATCTCCAAGTTCCACCATCAGATTTTATGCAATAGTTTTGTTTTTATCCTAAATTTATTATATTTAATTTGTACATCTAACACCACTAACTTATGTTGTGTTGTCAAACTTTCTCCTAACATGACTTTGCAATCCTCAAATCATTTTATCCATTTTGCGAGTCATAAAATAATCAATTTGTGACTTATTTAGTCTGCTTTTAAACGTAATTAAATGGTCTTCCCTCTTTATGAAAAGCATATTTGATACAACTTCCTCATGTGCTACGAGAAAGTCTAAAATGGTTCGACCTTCTTCATTCCTTTCTCCATATCCGCATCCTCCATGAACGGCTGTGTAATCAGCATTTTTCTTTCATATATGTCAATTTCAGTCTCCTTCTATGAAAATCTCTTCACTTTATGAGATTTTTCTTACTAAATCATCTAAGTCTTCCAAAAATTATACTTAATAGATTCACTTAATCCTACATGTGACGCGTATACCTTGATCACATTAATAGTTTCCTTTCCTATGACCAATTTAAGAACTAAGATTTTATCACATTTTCTACTTACCCCAATAACTTTATCCTTCTAAGTAGTATCCACAATAATACCTACTCAACTGCTTGTTTTGTTTTTCATGTGTATCGAAATTTAAAATCTAAATTATCTAAAAATTTAACTTTCTCACACACCCATCTCTCTTACAGGCATACAATATTAATCCTTCTCATAATAATCATATCTACTACTTCCATCTTCCAAAACTTTGTTGATCACAATTCCTACGACATACTTTCCTAGGACATCAAATATGTGAGGAATTTTGCCTATTTAACACTACACCCAAGTCTTCTAGGAGGTGCACCAGTCCTTGACATGGCACTACATTCGGATCATACAACGAGGACTTTTACATATTTAACACTATACCCAAGTCCTAAAAATGCAGTGGTCCTTGCAAAGACACTACATTCGGATCATGCAACACGTTTTTTAAGGGGAACAACCTAGCTTGTAAAATTTGAATATAATCGCATCTCTTAGATTTTTATTAAAAACATCTTCATATCATGCTAAAGCTCTTTAACCTTTATATGAACTTGTTTCAAAAAAGATATTTATTTTTAAGAGTGCTAATTATTTTCTCAACATGTGGTATCTTAAAAGAAGAATGTTTACATTAAAGTTTTCACAGTGATTACTACCTGTGTTCATTCATGAATATTTTCTTAACAGGTGGTATCGTCAAATGAGAATGCATACATTATAATTTCAAATATGTTAACTACTACTATATTCAATCATGTGTGTGTGTATTTATAGCATCTTGCTTTTCTTCTCTACGTAGAACAAATTAATTTTTATTGCATACATTCATCTCTACCCTCTTTTTGATACTACCAAAAGGGGAGAATAACTTTCATAAAAGGTATAACTTTTAATAATTTAGGGGGAGTACATTGAAAATTTCATAGGAAATATCTAAGTAGGGTGAGAAATCATATAAGAGGTGCATATATTATCTTTTTGCTCGATCATGACTATTCTTATAATAGGTTATCCATAATCAATCTTAAAAGACATGTGCTAATCCATACCCACTTTTGATAGTAACAAAAGGGGGAGAATAAATTGAGAAATCTAGTGAAATAGATATTTTGGGGGAATAATATATATAGGGAACACTTATGTACGGATATCCTTCATATAAAAATAGAATGAATTTGTGTTTTAAATTTGTCACGCTATAAACCTGTTTTCATGCATATCTTTTACCGTGCGCACTTACCTATAAACACAAATGTTCTTAAACACACTAATTTCTCATATATGTATTTGTTATTATTAAAAGGGAGAGATTGTTGGAGCATACGTTTCACATCTCTTGGTTTGAGAATAATAAATATAATGATGTATTTGATCTAGTCTCTTGTGTTTTTATAGTGTGCAAGTTGACATATTGAATGAGGAGATAATTCCTCGGTCATAAGCATGACCTTAGGTTGTGTGCACTTTAGAAACAATAAAAAGATGAGCATTGACAGATGAATACTAAAACAGCCATAACTTTCAATCTGGGAAGAGTTACGGGATGCGTCACCCCATTCCATAATGAGAACAAAGTTATCTACAACCTGGAAAAGGTTTGGATAGCAAAAGTGAATAAGAGATATCGCCAGACGATGATGATATCGCCAATGATAACAAAAATGACATCAGCATGACGACGACCATGTTCCACACGATCGAGGCACGACACGCACTATTTATCGGTATTGCCAGACGATAGTGATATCGCCCGGCTATAGCTCCATAACCCATCCACGTCCTGTTTTTTTACTGACACGATCATCATGGCGTGGGACACATGGCAGTTTGAGGAGATATCACCTGGGCGACAACTACTATCATCGGGTGATAGCATAAAAATTTAGATTCGTAATTTTGATGTAACGCAACTTATGGAGCCTTCATTTACACATCTTCTCGGAGCCTTCATCTCTGAAATTGAGATAACTCCTTTGTTCAAACACGAAGATTGAAAGAGGATTTTGAAGAAGAGCTACAACGCACATTCTATATGAATGTCGAGCGCATCAAGAACGCCAACCTCTACATCATCTTCGTCTTAACCTTTAGAAATCCAAGGAGAGTTTTCTCTTACATTTTCATTAACTTGTAATCATATTTGTTTTATTTTTTTGTAACAGGAGTGGAGAAATTGCTCGAGCAAAACGTCCGATTCTAATGAAGGATTCAGTAAGAAATTCACCTTGTTTGTGGCGATTAGGTCCTTGTGCGGCTTATGTGAAAATTCGCTGCCTTGTGTGCAGTGACTAGGTCGAGGTTAGATCTAGGAGGAGGCTATAGACAGTATATTTGGTAAGATGGATTATAACAAGCCAGTCCTTGGGAGACGAATCGATGAATCATCAAAAAAGATTTATATATTTGCTTGATTTCAAGCGTCATTGAAATCAAACATTTTTGTATTCAATTTTCACTAGAATAAAATCATATTTTTTGTCTCATTATCTTGATTTTATTTTTATGTTATAAAATATTTTGAAATATATTTTTCAAAAGTTTTAACGCAAAATGTATTGTAAGATTTGTTTTTGCTAGATATAAATGTTTGAATTCAATATCCAAGAGCTAACACCTGCCAGTAACACTTAACTCCGGCGGTAGTGAAGAAATATTGAATTCCTACATTTTAATAATTAATATCCACTATAATCTTTTCTAAATTATTAAATTATGATTTCTATAAAATATTCTGAAACTTCATTTATAAACTCTAATATTTTATTAAGTATTAAAATCCATAGAGCCCTTATTCACCCCCCCCCCCTCCCCCCTCTAAGGACGTCGTAAGATCCAATAGATTGTGTGTTGACTTATAGTTGACTTGACTCGATTTTCTTCTCTATTTAAGTGTCTTTCTCAAGCCCTTGACTCTATTGACTTTCTAGTATATCTATAATCATATTACCCTCATTATACAACATGAGTAATAATCTTAGGTTGTGAAATCAGTTAATATAATTCATTAAGTTCCCAACAATCTCTGCCTATTTAGTTTAAGAAAATTACAATGTTTTCAATTGTGATTTTACAAAACAAAACATTAAAAATGAAAATTTTTACATCGTTGAAAAATAACAAACAAGTAATTGAGGTAAGTATGAGTAGGCAACTGAATATGTATAATTTCAGAATAAGAATTGTTGAATAATAAAAGCACAACAGAAGAGTGTGAAGATTCAAATATCACAAGGTATTCAGCAGCATATAGTCTCAACAGTAAAACTCGCGAAATTTTTCATCTCTACAAATACACATTTACTTCAAGCTCATATGTTGGCGCAACCGCACATATGTTGGCACAGCCGCTCATATGCGGATGTTACCCGCTCGTATGTGAGCGCAGAAGCCCGCGCTAAGTTGCTATTCTGTGTGTAGCTTAGAAAATCATAGATAACTAACAAACTTTTGAGTTTAACTATTTTAAGAGTATCTGTAGTGGCCTAACCCCTAAATATTATATCAAGGTGGTTTTATTTGTGCTATATTGCATAAATTTGAACATAAAATAACATATTTATTAAAAACTAATTTGAGATTTGATGGGTTCCACTAAAGCCTTTCTAAACAATCTGGATCAAAATGCTCAAGAAAATCAGCCAAATCCGGTGAGCTGTGCTCACTCGAATGACCCTAAAACGGATGAGTGGAACAATGTACGTATATGCTCTGAAAGTACCAAGTGCAAACACATCCGCGCCTAGGCTCCACGTGCACGGGAGGCCCTTGCCGCACAGGCGCGCATGCGCACTTGCCACGTGCAAGCGTGCTTGCAAGTGGTCCTGCGTGTGCAACCCATCCCTTGAACGTGCAGCATGCCCTTGCACGCCCAGCGCTGGCGCGCACGCTCGATGCATACAACGGCGGCATGCTGCCGCCTTTGACTGCCATCGCCACTTCCAGTCGCTGACGCCAGGGGCGGACCCATATATAGGCACACCCGGGCACGTGCGCGGGTCCTATTTTTCGCGATTTTCTACAGAGGCCTGTCACGTGCCATTGAAACTGACAATATTGACACTAGTTCCACAGTTCGTCACCCTTCCTTTCCTCGCGTAGAGGGAGGTCGCGTGCCCTAGAAAGTAGAAACTGACCCTTCTCCTCCCATAAGTCTCCTTCTTGGCTCATGCAATCCTGCGACGAGTTCCTGATCTCTGTGAGTCGGCGACAGTGCGACCCTGCCTGTGATTTTGTGAAGCTGCGACGACAAAATCGCAACACCATCGCTGCGGTTTGTGCCTGCAAATCTCCGATCCTACAACTCGTCGAATCCACAGATCCGCAGCACTGCAGCAGCCAGCAACCCAACATCCTTATTCACTTCATTCTTATGTTGTTTGACCTCTGCTAGTTCTCCTCTATTGACTATATCCGTTCATCTGCCCTTCTCCTCTTTCAGATTGCTCCTTTTGCTGCTTATTAGAGGTATATATTGGACTATTTTCTCTCCTCTTTTCTCATTACTTACTCTCAATATTATTTTGAGGAATTTGTGGCTTCCATTTGGGAATATTTGAGTACGAAATACTAGACGATTTTAGACCTTTTTGATTTTTACTATTTTTTGGCTACAAATTTTTTCTCCCTTTTGTGATTTGTCAATATTTTTTGGTTACCAATTGCACTTTTGATTTCAGCTCACCTCTCCTATGTGAAAAAGCTTCCATAATGAGGCCTATATGCTCCTTAGTCTTCATTCACCTGAAATTGTATATCAGTCGATTTAGAAAATCGCTAAAAAAAACTTTCTAATTTATAAGCAAACTGATATTATAGTAATACCTCAATTGCCACTTCTTCAATAGGCTCTAGTTTTCGTCATTTTCATTTGTATACCTGGCTCCATATGCAAAAACTTTCATCTATTGAGATGTGTGTGATTAAAATAGAAGCGGTTAAGTGTGATGTTAACTGCTAAGTGCAGTGAGTTTTTAAATATTGTGTATTTCTTCTTCAACTGCAGAATTGTGGATTGTGAATTATTTCTGATAGATGATTTGTTAGAGAGCCTCTATGGTTGATGAAAGATTGGAAGTTTGATTTGTATTGAATTTTAAAAGGTCTAATTACATCAACTCTTCAAGATTCAACAACTTTAGCATTCAGGTATAATGATCCTTGATTGTGGTTGTTTTCGTTCATTTTTTAGCATTTAAAATATTATTTTAAAAAATTAATTTTCAATTAAATAAATTATCAAAAAATTATGTCTTTTACTTGGTGCCCGGGTTAGATGAAAATTCTGGGTCCGCCACTGTCTGACGTCGTCGCCTCCTCTGACCTCCATCGTCGTCGGTCAACTAGTCCGAATCGCCCGGGGAGCATGTTTGTCATTTTCGAAAAATTGATGATCCGGGTGACTGGAACCAAATAACGTCATTCGTCAACTCCAGATTCAGCTCAGCACAATTACATGTGCGTCCCCTCAAATAAGTTATAAAAAAGCTAATATGTCTTCATTTGAAGACAAACAACCAGAGACACAAGAGAGATCTTTGAGCTTTTTTGGTGACGTGGGACTTAGACCGCTCTTTCGTTCTGAAATGACTTGACTCGCTCTCAAGTCTACTCACCCTCAAGGCTCCAGGGGTCTTTCTCGCAAGCACCAACAAAGGAACGGAAGAACGGTTCACATGGACGTTCTAAGACTTGGTGTTTTTCATCATTTCTTTGCCTTAAAGGCTTGTAAGCGGAGAGGTGACATGTCAACCCAGAGAATCTCAAATTCTTGTAATCTCAAGAAACTAATGAATTTCTGCCCGACTCAAATTTTCACCCTTTCCAAATTTTTAAAGCTAAAATTTTTCGTGTCATTTCTGCTTGATTTTTATTTAATTATTTGTGCTCTCAACTCACTACTCTCTAATTCTCTTGACAGGAGAAAAAATAAGTGACCCGGCTTATTTTACTATATAATAATATTTCACCTTAGAAAATCAATACAACTTAGTATTTTACAAAAAATTAAATTTATTTACCACAATCTATACTAATAGTATAAGGGAAGCAATCGTGCAAACGTCCGTAACATTCGCTTTCCCTAAAATGCCCTCGCACCGGCCCCCTTTCTCCAGCCCCGCTCCCTTTCTCCACACGAAAAAACCACCGCCCCTCTCTCCAGCCGACAAACCCACGGCCGCTTCATCCGTCCTCTCACGCTGAAGCCGTGTGGGCCGTCTGCCTGCCGCGTGCCGGCGAGTTCTCCAGCCGACAAACCCCCGGCCGCTTCATCCGTCCTCTCACGCTGAAGCCGCGTGGGCCGTCTGCATGCCGCGTGCCGGCAAGAACGGCCGCTTCATCCCTGCCGACGCCACCTCCTGTGAACCTGCACTCCGCGTGTCCTATGCCCGCCGCGGTGTTCCTCATGTCTCCACGCCATTCCCTTGCGCCGCTCTTCCGCCACATATATCCTCCACTGTCCGCTGTCCCGGGTTCTCTTCCCACCTTTGCTATTGCCCGCCATTTGCTTCTCAACCCCTCTGCTGTCTCCTTTTCCTCACCTGCACCCTGCCTCCGGCTTCACTGCCGCCTCTTTCCCGCATTTTCCTGCTCTGCGCCTTCGCCGCCCCGCATCCCGCCCCGTCTACTGCACGAACATGTCAACTGCCAGCTACCTTCATATTTCATTTGCTCCCATTCTACCTTCACAGAGATATTGATATGCTGAACCTGTTTTTTTACCTGTAATTTATTATGCAGCTGAGTGCTTTTGCTTCTACTCAATATCTTGGACCCAATTACAACTGCTGCGATAATTTTTTAAGCCAAGGCATCATCACAGTTGTAAGACTCCCCTACCAGGTACTACACATGTATAATCTCCTATACGTTCTTTGATATTTGAGTGTATTGTGTTTTCTTGAGGAGATGCACTTATGCTGAACCTGTTTTTTTACCTGTAATTTATTATGCATCTGAGTGCTTTTGCTTCTACTCAATATCTTGGACCCAATTACACCTGCTGCGATAATTTTTTAAGGCAAGGCATCATCACAGTTGTAAGTGCAGTTTGCTGCACTGCAGCAAGCTCCTCACTTTGCAGTACAGCAAAGTGGACTGCTGCAGCAAACTGGTTTTCTGCTTTGCAGTGCAACAAACTGCATTGCTGCAGTCCACTTCAAACTAGCTGCAGTTCAAACTGCAGCAAACTGCAGCAAAGCTGTGCACTACAGCAAACTGCACTGCTGCAGCAAACTGGTTTGCTGCTTTGCACTGCAGCAAACTGCATTGCTGCAGTGCACTGCAAACTGCATTACTGCAGTGCACTGCAACCATATAAAACAACTCTTTGCATTAACACTTTCATTGGGATTTTGCATTACCCCTTTCATATGGAAAGTGATAGAACTGCATTGCTGCAGTGCACTGCAACCATATAAAACAACTCTTTGCATTAACACTTTCATTGGGATTTTGCATTACCCCTTTCATATGGAAAGTGATAGACAACATGAATACAAATGCACAAGTGCAAAATTCTACGCCATATGTTTCTATCTGAACAAAAAAATACGGGTCCATACATTTTCGCATAACCGCAATAGCCATCGACCCCTGTTTTCAAAGAAACAAAAACAAAGACCTGCCAAAATACACCACCCTGCAGTGCACTGCACGAAAGTGCACTGCAAACTGCAGCAAACTGCTCTGCCGCAGGTCACTCTGCAGTACAGCAAACTGCAGTGCAGCAACAAGCTGCAATTTGCTGCCCTGCAGCAAGCTCCTCACTTTGCAGTACAGCAAATGGGAGTGCTGTAGCAAACTGGTTTGCTGCTTTGCACTGCAGCAAACTGCATTGCTGCAGTCCACTACAAACTAGCTGCAGTGCAAACTGCAGCAACCTGCAGCAAAGCAGTGCACTACAGCAAACTGCACTGCTGCAGCAAACTGGTTTGCTGCTTTGCACTGCAGCAAAGCAGTGCACTGCTGCAGCAAAGCAGTGCACTACAGAAAACTGCACTTCTGCAGTAAACTGGTTTGCTGCTTCGCACTGCAGCAAACCAGTGCACTGCAAACTAACTGCAGTGCAAACCAGTCGGGTGCAGCAACTCAGTGCACTGCAGCAAACTGCAGTGCTGCAGTGCACTGGTTTGCTGCAGTGTAGTTTGCACTGCAGCAGACTGGTTTGCTGCAGTGCACTGCAAACTAACTGCAGTGCAAACTGCATCAACTTGCATCAACGCAGTGCACTGCAGCAAACTGCAGTGCTGCAGCAGACTGGTTTGCTGCAGTGTACTTTGCACTGCAGCAAACTGCATTGATGCAGTGCAATTTGGACTGCACTGCAAACTGCACTGCAGCAGACTACAGTGGACTGTCCACTGCATCAACCTTGCGCTTTTGGTTTTTCGTTTTTGATTGTGATTTATGAATATAAGTGAACCATCTATATAAACAATATAAAATAACTCTTTGCAAATATTTTTTGTGTCCCGCTAGACAATATGAAACTACTTTTACATGCATTTTTTTGTACATGCTGCACAATTCACCGCACCTCTCTTATCATATACCTAGCTATAATACGCTATTAAAACACCACGCATTCTCCATTTGAAAACCAAGGCCAAAAATGGAGAGGCACTACGTGCTATAACCATAGGTGAACCATGTAGATAAACAATGTAAAACAAATCTTTGCAAATATGTTTTTGGGGCCTGCTAGACAGTTAAACAATCACATCAGAACTTTTGGTAGAAAAATAATCTAATTTGGTATCTTATGGGAACCTGGGAAGTATATCATCATATGAGGTTGTACTTTTATTACAGAACTAGACTTTGTACTATTACTCAACTGAAACTGTGTTTTTTTTTTGAAGTATTCTGAAAATTTTTTGAAGAAACTGCTATTCCATTACATCTTCTGAAATTTTTTCACCATGTGTCACTATTGCTTTACTAGAACCACTGCTCTGAAAACTTACCAACAAACTGAGTGTCACTCTTTCTTTTGAATTACTGTCATTTCTAAAAAAACTTCTCATTTCAAATGTGATTTCCTGCACATTTGCTTATTAATTCCAGACTATAGTATTACTATGCTGTAACTAAAACATTTTCCTACTGTTTATAATGGGTCGACCTCACGTAGAGAACTCCTGTCGGATTGAAATAAAAAGTTTGTCTCTGTTACAATTGACTGCGGGACGCGTTAGTTTGATATTACGATATTTTTTTTCATACCTAACCTTCTGTGAACTCGGCCCAAAACATTCAACCTTTGCTTCAACAAATTGGACTGGATATTGTTCTGCCCTCTCCATAGCAAATTCGTTTGCACTAAAATTGTGCACGTACCTACCACGAGTTTAACCTTCTCCGCACAGTAAGCCATCACTGAGTGATCGTGAAGAGAGTCCAAAAAGAATGCCAAGTGCTGCCTGAAATGAGTTGACCCGTTACCTATATAAACAACATTAACCGATCATTGAACGGGAAAGTTTCATGACTGAAACTCCCACGAACAACCATTCAGCGATGTATGTCTGAACCTGAAGTCTGCACCTATCTCCGGCATATTTCAGATCAAACGAGTACACCTTGCTTACGCGTCTACTCATAATTACCCCAAAATATTTGTGAATATACTTGCTCACACTATACTGATATTAATCAAACTTTTCAAGTTCGGCTCTGTTATAATTGATTGCGAGAATGTTTTCATATCTCAACTTTTTTAACCTCAACCCACAACATTCAACCTTTGGTCTAACAAATTGTATTTAGTTTTCGTTTCTCCTGTACATGAGAATATCTCCTGCGCTTACATTTTTGCTCCACATTTACCATTGATGCTTTGTTGCAACTAAGATTACATTTTTTTCTGAGCCAATATTGTAACTACTGCTGTTTTCACTAAGTCAATGCCGTTGATTAACATGAATGTTGCTAGATATTTACTCATCAATGTCCGTCTACGGAATTTCTTTACACTTTTATGTTAAAAATGATGAAACTGTTTTCATGATCGTTAACGGAAACCGTTTTAGCCCCATGCGTTTACTCATTTTAAGAATAGCGCTTTATTATAATATCAGTTTCGTGAAAACGAAACAACCACTTAGATTCATTCGGTCTTATATGAATATGTACTCCACTTTCCGATTGCCTCACATATTTTTTGTTTGCTTTGTGTTTGTGCACAAATTTTATATATGTTTACTTGACTAATATGATTGCTTCTCCCAGTTGATCTCCTGTCATCGATAAGCGTCCGGTGTTTCTTTGATATAGGTACTTTACTTTCATTTTTATTTACTGATTCACTTTGCGCACTGTTTCTCCCGTGATTACTCAAATATTTAAAATTATCGTCACTTGAAAAAATGCACTATGTTGAATAATATATGAACTATATCATTTTACTTTGCTGTGCTTTGCTTTTGCTTTACTCACGGTATTCTCGAGTATGCCATTATTGTACACTACACTACTGTACTGTATTTCACCTCATATCTGAATATCACTGTTTCGTTATTTTTTTCCAATAAGAAATGCTCATGTTAACTTTGCACTTTGATGTGATATAATATACCCTTGCTGTTTGTTATTAAATACATTAGACGCGCGTCCATCTGTGATGACTGAATACAATTCCTCAGAAAGCATGACTCATCAAAACAACATGTCCACAACAATGGACTCTAATCAATCTTACAGCAACGTACCCTCCCATATGCGGGATTATTATTACTTTGCTGTACTACTCAGCAACCTGAACCATGCTACGACCACTGATTCATTAAGATCAATTTTCCAAACTCTCTCAGGGTATCTGCATGCCAGCGTAAGTACTACTGATGCACACTGAAACAGAACATACTGCATCCGCTTTGTTTTATAGATGAAACATGCTTACTATGTATTTACTACTGAAGGCTGATGTTGACACAATGGGAAACCCAACTGGGACCGGAGAGTTGATATTTGCAGATGAGTCATCGATGGAGTCTGCTGTAGCTGTGATCAACGGCCAAGTAATTGACGGAAACACTATCTCGGCGCACGAGCTCCGCCTGTTCGATGTTAACCCAGAATACTACCAGTAATACATGAACTATAATACAATATGAGAGCATGTACATATACATATAGTTGTTCTGCCAAATATGCTCTATGTTGAATAATTTGTTTATGTTGTAAATATATAAACGAACAGCCAGTTGCACAAATTCTACATGTTGCCGTACATTTGAAAATACCGGTGCAGAATACACCCAACTTTTGAACATACAATGTCATCCATATCTTATTTAAATTTACTTAGTGTTCGTCTCATTTACATTTTCCTTTACAATTCCACATATGAGATGCAATCGTGTCTGTCCATCCATGTGTTTGTAATTGCTCCGCGCATTTCACTGTACCATGCACTTAGCACCTCCTCATAATATAACTTAAATTACAGCTATCTATATTCCTCATTCTACTTAATTTATTAACCTCAAGACAACTTTTGTACTTTATTTTTCATTTATTTTCTTTGAACCGACCACTTTCAAACACTGTATATAGAAAATGTCCTCACGAAGAGCTAGAGTACTCGAAATGTCTGAAGAAGAACGTCAAATCCATCGAGAGCGAGCACGAGATCGTATGCGACAATGGCGATCACAGCTCACTGAAGAACAGCGGTCCTCACAGCGTGCCCGTAACAGAGTAAATGCACAAGCAAGAAGATCCCGCATTTCCGCAGAGCATCATCATGTACCTACTACTCTGTCTTTACAGCCACATCTTACACAGCAAGCATCTCATCCTCTGCAACTCCAACCATCAACCATTTCGACTGCTCCTCCACATCAAGCTGCTACAGTAAAAGATCCACCATTGCTGCACGTCAACCAACCAATCTCTCTACAAGAACATCATAGTGGGAATGTTACATGGGGTAAACATATACATTTTTTCACTTTTATATCTTTACATATTGTTTGCACTCAAAACGTAATCATGTGAAATTTTCTTTTATGGTTTCGGCTTCATAAAGTCAGCCACGCTGAAAATGGTGTCATTCATAGATACTCTTTATGTGACATAACTGCATTAGAACATCGGCCGCACACTGCGTCATCAGCAAACACAACAGCTACATTATTACCAGCAGATGTTACATCAACATCTCACCAATTCGACGCATTGCATACTGGAAATGAGCATGAACCGATCATTAGATCAGGTACAGTTCATCTGTCGCCCATCTAATATACTCTCCTTTACCTCTTATAGTTTTCTACACTGCCTCATCTCACCATACGAATCTTTGTAGCTCAGATTTTACTGGACCTCAACTTCCTCATACGCAAACAATCAACGAGCAAAGCACATATTATGACGTAGCCATAAATTCCAACAGAATCTACAGTACGCCCTCTCGGAGCAAATGGCACAATATAGCTCGAATTTCTGGTACACATCAACGAAATACAAATTTGCAACTAAAAAGACCATATATGTGTCGTTACTGCGCAGCAAAATTGTTCGATGGTGAAACACAAACTATGTGCTGCAATAATGGAAGAACAGTCATACCACCTACACCAACACCCACGGACCTACAACTTATTTTCAACGAACACTCTGCCGATTACGAAAAATTCATAACAAATATTCGATCATATAACCATGTTTTCGCTTTTACCTCCATGGGTGTTAAGCTTGATCAAAATGTCACAGTCAATCATCAAGGAGTGTATACATTTCGAGCTCACGGTGCTATATATCACAAAATTGGGACTTTATTACCTGCTGCGCACACAAGACCGAGATATTTGCAGTTATTTATTTATGATAGTGATCATCAGACTGACTACCGCTTGCAAGAAAATGAGCAATTGGACCGTGCATTACTTGACAAAATAACATCAATATTAAATAGGCACAACCCGTTTGTAGCAATGTTTCGTCAAATTGCGTTAGGACCTGATATTCCAAACTGCAAGCTGTTGATTAAAGAACGATCATCTGCAGAGCTTCAATATACATTACCAATGTCATCAGAAGTTGCTGCTATAATTGTTGGTGCTGAAGAATATATGGAGTCGAATGACCGAAATATTATAGTGGAAAGCATTGACACAGGCTTTGTAACTGTTCCAGAATACACAGGCTATTATGATCCAATGCAATATCCCTTATTTTTCCCTTGCAGAACATATAGTTGGCACGCTGAATATAAAGGACTTAATAACCTCCATGTTAGCTGTTGTGACTACTACTCCTATATTCTCCAGGTTCAATATTTTATCTACTACTTTTCATCATGTTTTATTTCCATTGTTATAGTCATATTATAAATATTTGCTTTCTGATTGATGCAGATTCGATCGCCACTTCAATCATTACTTCTGCGTGGGTGTCGTCTGTTACAACAATACGTTGTTGATAATTACATTAAAGTTGAAACTCAAAAATTACGATGGATTAAAAACAATCAGAAAAATATTCGCGCTGAACTATACAATGGACTACAAGACTGTTTAAATGCTAGAGAAAATAACAGTGGTATGACGGTTTTCGTACGCATAATTTTGTTGCTATACTCCCTAACAAACGCATTTTTTATTATTTGCTTATAATACAGAAAATGTTGGTAGACGTGTTATACTACCATCGTCATTTGTTGGAAGCCCCCGAGATATGTACCAACGCTACCAAGATGCAATGGCAATTGTACAGCATTATGGCCGACCAGATATTTTTCTGACAATGACATGTAATTCTTCGTGGCCAGAGATTACTAATGAACTTCTCCCAGGTCAACGAGCACAAGACCGACCTGATTTAGTAACTCGCATCTTTCGTGCAAAATACGAGCAATTAAAAAAAGACATATTTCATAAACATGTCTTGGGAAAAACAATGAGTCATGTGCACGTTATTGAATTCCAGAAGAGAGGCTTGCCACATGTACATATGTTGGTCATGTTCGATGAGAATGACAAACTAAACACTCCAAATGACTACGACCGAATTGTTAGTGCCGAAATTCCTTCAGTTTTAAACGAACCAAGGTTATACAATGCAGTTGTACAACATATGATACACGGTCCATGTGACACCATTAATTACGATGCTCCTTGCATGAAACACGGTGATTGCAAAAAAAGCTATCCAAAGTGTTATGCTGAGCATACAATTCAAGGAACAGACTCATACCCAATATATCGCAGACGCAATGATGGCAGAGTTATTATTTTACGCCGTGCTGGAGACTTTGCAATTGACAATCGTTGGATTGTTCCTTACAATCCCTGGCTTCTACTAAAATATGACTGTCATATTAATGTCGAAATTTGCAGTAGTATTAAAAGTATCAAATATTTATACAAATACATTCACAAAGGACCAGAATGTATTTCGTTTCAAGTTCAACCAGTTCTACAGTACGATGAGCTCTCTAACTATGTTAACGGGCGATGGATATGTCCCCAGGAGGCTTGTTGGAAATTATTCAAATTTCATATGAATCAAATATATCCATCAGTCGTCCGTTTGCAGGTTATTCTTTCAAACTAACATTACCTTATTACAAATTTCACATTTCACTATTATTACTTTTTTTTTAAAACGCATCATCTGTTATTATTTTTCGAAACTATTGAAACTTCTTAACTGACAGGTTCATCTCCCTAACAAACATCAAGTACAGTTCAGAATCCACGAATCTATTTCTTCGGTTCTTTCAAACGAACGCAATTCAATGACAATGCTCACCGAATTCTTCACCGTGTACAATGACAATCAAGAACATAATCAGTACTTATACAGAGATTTTCCAAAACATTACAGGTGGAATTCAACTTCAAAAGTGTGGAGTAAGAGAAGAACAACACAGCAAGTTATTGGACGCATTTACTCCGTCCATCCTGTAGAAGGCGAGAGGTTTTATTTACGACTTCTGTTAAACCATGTTTCCGCACCAAAATCATTTGATTCTCTTTTAACAGTAAATAGTATTCAATACTCCACTTTCAAACAAGCTGCTGAACAGTACGGTCTGCTTGAAAGAGATAACAGCCTCCATGATTGCTTACATGAAGCTCGCCAATTTAGAATGCCTTCAGCACTACGTACTCTTTTCACAAATATTCTAATGTATTGTCAACCGACTAATGTCAGAGAAATGTGGAATGAGAACTACTTCTCCATGACTGAAGATTACAGCATGCCGCGTTTTATGAATGATGTCTACGTGACAAATAAACTTCTTCATGAAATCAATTATATTCTTCAACAGCATAGTAAAAGTATTGCTGATTTTGATCTCCCAGAAATCAACCATCTTTTCGATACCATTATCAATTATTCCAACTTAATTGAACATGAACTCTCAATTGCTATATCAGAGTCTGACTTAAACTCGATTGCATAGCTTAATGTTTATCAACGTAATGCATATTACGTCATCACTGAAGTAATACACCATAATGAATGCTCTCTTTTCTTTGTTGATGGACCTGGAGGCAGTGGTAAAACATTTCTATATCGCTGCTTGCTTGCAAATATGCGAAAGATTGGCCACATTATTATAGCTACAGCTTCATCTGGAATTGCAGCCACTCTTCTTCCAGGTGGTACGACTGCACATTTGCGATTTAAAATTCCGATACCAGTAAACTCTACATCATTCTGTAATTTCGGAAAACTATCTGATATGCATAGACTCTTGGACCGCTACTCCGCCATCATTTGGGATGAAGCTCCAATGACACATCGTCATGCATTTGAAGCTCTTGATCGATCAATGAGAGATGTTCTTGGAATAAATAAACCTTTCGGTGGTAAAATAATGATAATGGGCGGAGATTTTCGTCAAGTAGCACCGGTTGTTATTAATGGAACTAAGGCTCAAATTATCAATGCAAGCATTGTCAAATCACCTTTGTGGTCAACCATAAGAATGCTTCCTTTAACTGAAAATATGAGATCTCTCTCTGATCATGAATTTTCTGATTTCTTACTACGCGTTGGTGATGGTGAAGAAATGACAGTTGAAGATGAAATGATCCGAATCCCAACTGCTATGATTACTCTGTGGGAAGGGGAACACTCAATAGATATGTTAATTAAATCAGTTTTCTGTAACATCAACACACAGATACAGTGCTCAGATTATCTTGCAAATACCGTTTTGCTAACTCCACTAAATGAAGATGTCAATCATTTAAACAATAAATGTCTATCACTATTTCCGGGAGAAGAGGTCACCTACTACTCATTTGACTTTGTGAATGATGACAGATATAATTTATATCCACAGGAGTTTTTGAACAGTTTATCACCAGGAAATCTCCCACCGCACAAACTGTCTTTAAAAAATGGTGTGCCTATTATGCTTCTGCGAAATCTCAACGCCACAGCAGGACTTTGCAATGGGTCACGTCTTCTTTGTCGTCAGTTCAGCAAAAATATCATTGAAGCTGAAATTCTTACTGGAGAACATAAAGGGAAAACAGTTTTCCTTCCACGTATACCTTTAAAGAATCCTGAAGATTCAAAGATGCCTTTTGAACTTACGCGCAAACAATTTCCAGTTCGCCTTAGTTTTGCAATGACAATCAATAAAGCACAGGGCCAAACACTGAAGAAAATAGGAATTTACTTACCCGGCCATGTTTTTACTCATGGTCAACTATATGTAGCTCTATCAAGAGCAATGTCTTCATCAAGTACTACAGTACTTATTAAAAAAGGATCTCTGCCTCCTCACGACGGTATGTACACAAAAAATGTTGTGTTCAAAGAACTTCTCATTCAACCACAACTACAGGTACATAAATAGTCATTACAAACAATTCATTTTTCTGTATCTAATCAATATTACTGTATTTTACATTTTACAATCTTTCCCTCAAAACACTTTCAATGTGCAGTGACGTGTAATGTCAATTGACATAAAACGTACAAATACATCATATTCCAGCAGCAAAAATACAAATTTTGTCAGTACGTCTTACAAGTTAAATACTCTGATCATAGAACGTACGTTTCGCTATTGTACTAAAAATTCTTTGTTTACTCATTAAAAAAGCAAACATTTTCTTATATATGTTATAAAATACACATTCATTTTACATTTAGTAAATATGTTTTTTTATAAATGTCAAAAATTCGCAGATGGAAAACACGAGCTCGCCAGATCAACAGCTACAACTACGTAATAGTTCTGCCACGCAACCCAGTAAGTGATTACTAATATTCGTATTTATAATATTACTACCATACAACGTGCAAATTGAGCCTATACCAACTGTTTGACAGATGACCCTGCCAACAACACCCCTCCACCTGTCTCAGATGACAACTACTATGATGAGCTCTACCCGCCAAGCACAACACGGTGGTCAGATTTGCCACGAAATGAAATTCTGGGGTTTCGCCTACGTATCCCAGCTGTACCAGCAGGTCTAACACCACAGGAAGAATGGAACTATGTATTCACAATGATTAGAAGGTAACACGTACAAAATAATATGCATTATATAACGAACATTACTACGATAAATCAATCGTTGTTTGCTAATACCTAATATAAATTTACATATTTCACAACTGTATGGTCTCTGAAGGCCACTGAATAAAATATGACATCAATCACTGTTTTCGCTGCTGATGTCCTCCAACTACATATGCACATACCCGACTACTACTATTGTACATGTGTACATCTTTGTTTTTTTCCCTCAAGTTATTTTTTTTTCTGTGTAATAACATTTCATATATTATTATATAAAGCAATATAGGTATTTGGAGGCACACCATAAAACAAATAAGAGCCATTGGATCATGAGAGAGAGCATGAGATGAGGAGAGAGAGTTGGAAGAGTGAGGAGGGAGCGAGAGAAAGAGAGAGAGAGGGGAGGAGAGAGAGGAAGAGAGATGGGAAAGGAGAAAAAAAAGAGAGAGAAATATTGCGTGAAATTAATGTTATTACGACAGAACTTAATTTTTTTATAAAATAAAAATTATAATGTTGATTTATATTTTTTTCCGGTCATTTTGAGTACTCATATGTATATATTGCGGGCACTGCACGTTATAATGTAGGTGCATCCCGATTTGATGTGGGCGCATCCCACTTTGATGCAGACGCAGCCCGCAACGATGCATCGAACACGGGAAAAGGCTGTTCGGAGGCGGGCGAAGCCCGCCTGTATGCGGCCGAAGGCCGCCCGAGAGCATCGAGCACGGGCGTAGCCCGTGCGAAGATGCTCGTTTAATATATAGAATGTCTTATTTATATATAAAAAAATCAATTATTTGCAATAATATATTGTTAGAAAAATATAAAAAGTTTGGCACGCGGTGTCAAGTGTTCCGTTTTCCGTGATAATTGAGTTAGCTTTAAAACCTGTCACATGACTCACGTAAATAACTCGTGCGAGGTGTTGTTGCATTAATTTTGATAGGAAATCAATTTATGAACCATGAAGAGGTGGGTATATTATATAATTTTAAGAAGATAATTTAATTTTTTTTAAAAAAAAACTTCTACCGTGTCAGGTTGTTACAGTCTTGATATTTACGATCCAACCGTGACTCAGGATCTGTTTGTAAGGACTTATTTTCACCTGTCAAGCGGTTACGACCGCATGCCGGTTCACGCGGTCGTAACCGCTTGACCGGTGAAGATAAGTCCTCCCAAACGGAGCCTAGGGTGGCGTTTGATTGAGCTTTTTGCCTGCTGCGCGGTAGAAACTCATCGGCCTTTTGAGTAAAAGTTGTGTTTGACGCGGCTTATGTTGAAAACGGCGGTTTGAAAGTTCCGTTGTTTTTATATGATCCCAGTCCGCTGTAATTTTTCGCGTTCAACCGGAGAAGCAACACTGTTTCTTCGCTCCTGTAACCCTACCCATCGCGCGATCAGGCGACTGTTCTTCCCATTCCATTTCCGGTGACTGAACTCCCCACGCTCCTGCTCCCGTTCGATTTCCGGCGACTGTTCTTTGCTTGCGGCTCCCATTCGATTTCCGGCGACTCTCCTGCTCGCGGCAATTTCCGGCTCCCGTTCGATCTGAGGTTTGTCGTTCGATTTCTGGTAAGTTTTATTTTTTTCTCTGGTTTGCTCCCGCCTCCCGTTCAATTTCCGGCGTTTGTCCTTTCTCTGGTTTTCTGTGGTTTGCAAGAACCTGATGTTCATTCCCCCTTTGCTAATGGCGTTTCCCGTTCAATCCCTCTTGCGGATTTCCCGTTCTCCCAGTGTTTTTGATCTCCCTTCTCTGGTTCATACCAAGATTCAGGTTTGATTTTTCGCTTCAATCCCTCTTGCATATATTGGTATTGTTGTCGATTTTATGTTGTTGTTTGTTTGTGTGTTCTTGTGTGAGTGTGGTGGTGTTTGTGTTTTGTTGTGTGTGTTATATGTTGTGTTGTTGTGTTGTGCTGTTGTTAATGTGTGGGTGTGTGTTGTTGTTATATGTGTGTGTGTGTGTGCTGAATTTCTGATTTATGTCCTTGTTGTTATGTATTGTTGTTCATATTTTTGGACGTGTTTGTTTACTTTTTTTAAGGATAGTCAAATCCAAAGATGGTGGGGTGACCGCTTTTTGGGACAATACAGGTATCATGCATTTTTGTGACATAAGCATTAAAGAGAGAGTTGGGAAATCGACCGACCACACATTTTAATAAATAGAGATGAACAAATGTTATGAAAAAAATTTGAGTAGCTGACTAGAAAACAGTATGATAAAGTTCAACTAAAAAACAAACGGGATAATTTGAAGGAGTTGAAATTGTGGACGGAGTTGAAACGTGATGAGACCGGATTGGGTTGGAATGCCTCAAGGAAGACTATAGATGCTTCAGGCGAGTGGTGGGATGAAAGATTGAAGGTATTCATTTATGTAAGTAAATTGTTTTGCTTTTTAAAAAAAATAAACAAGTTTTGACGTTAAGTTTATGCATTTTTATGTTGTCCCGGCGGCAAAAAAAAATCGTTACTTTGGAATTTAACCAGAGTTGGAGGAGAAACTGAACCTGATGTTCAGTTCTGTTGTTGCTTCAGGACGTCATGCTTGCACCCCCAACACCATCACTGAGATTCCAGAGTCCGTTGATGAGAGGGGAAAGTCAGATGGTGATCCTGAAGACATTGCAGTCAGCGAAGGACCACTGCCATAAGAGAACACAACCACATCTGAAGTCGGAAGGAAAAGAAGGGAAAAAACAAAGATTGTTAGGATTATGCTGCTAAAGTATGTTATTTTTGTTAAATTTTCTCAACGTGGTCAGCAAGATAGCCCAAACGCCAAATTAATATCTTCGGAACTACCCAGTTCGCACGTTGAACCAGCGGAAACCAAGGACTAGAGGCACAGAGGTAAATCACAACAAACAATGGAAGCACAAGCAAGTCTATTATTCATTCACTTCTTTACAATGCGAGGCATACATAGCGAGACATGATTTCGCTAGTATAACAGCTGAAAAAAAACAAAAGCACCAAAACACAAGCCGGGCGGACAGAACCCGAGTCCGCCGAGACCGCGAGGTCGCCGAGGTCGCCGAAGCCGCCCGAACTATGCTGCAATCCGCCGAATACCACGGAGTCCGCCGAAGCCGCGAGGCCGCGCGGACACACCGTTATTCGCCTCCTGCTGAACCTGAACTGAGGAACACCCCTACCCGCCTGAAGCCGGCGGACAGGTTATTGAAGCTGGCAAAGATGAAACAGAACTGACAAGCCGCAGAGCGACCTCCTGCTGAGTCCGCAGAGACCGCACACTTCCAAGCACTTGACCGAAGTCACAGCCAAACTCCTGGCTCCTTGAAGTTATCCGCGCGACCTGCACACAGCAAACCGTCAGCCTGAAATAATCCGTGCGGACTGGCAAACACAGACCGCAGCACTTCCCACACCCCAACTTACTGTTCACTCAAGTTACTTAGGTTACTGTAGATGTGCCAGGGGGGTCCTATTTATAGGCAAGGTGAGGAGTGTGGTCACCGCCCAAGAGATAGCGACACCACCCTCAGTCCGCGCGAATACAACCACCGTCCGCTGAGTCCGCATGGACTTAGCCGGATACCAAGGAAACCGCCAGGAGCAAGGCAACCATTGACGAACCCTCTCCAGTCCGCCCAAGCTAAGCGGACAAGGCACCAGCCCGCAAAGCTCCAACTGCTTCAGGACAGCAAACCCCCTTCAATGGCTGTCCGCACCAACCCGAGGCAGTCCGCAAGACTCACACCTCAATCCGCCACAAGTCCACGACCAAAGGCAAACAGCAACAGTCCGCCTGGTCACAGCGGACTTGGCGGATACGACGGACACCATGAACTTGACACAATGTGTGACCAAGTCCAAAACCATCAAGGGCCAGTGCGAGCATGGCGGACATAAAGTCCCGTCCGCCAAACACCCTAGCACAGACCGCAACCAGTCCGCAAGCTCCTCGCACTTGTCCAACGCAGCAGCTTCCTCCCGAACTCCAAACCCAGGCCGCCACAACGATCTCCACAGCAACTCCCTGCTGTGCCACCAGAGATCGACAAGGCCTCAGCCAAGCTCTAAGCTTAGTCCGCAACAGCCAATACCGCGGACACATCAGTCCGCAAGCTTCCCGCGGACAAGAGCCAACCCGCCTTTCAGCACAAGCTTGCACCCGCGACCACTGAGCAAAGCACCAGTCCGCAAGCCTCTCTATCCGCAGATACCAGGCCGCACCAAACCGCGGACTCCATGCAACAACCCGCTCAGAGCACAGCCGGCTTCCTACCAGACTTTTCACCAGGCCGCAAACCTCAGTCCGCCCAGTCCGCCCAGTCCGCCAAGGCTGTCCGCCACAGGCCGCGCGGCCTGTCCCGTCACACACTTCCACTTCACAAATTTCAACACTCCCCCTTGAAGTGAGAAGTGGTGACCAAGCCCAGCAAGTTGCGCAAGCGTTCAAAAGGCCCCTTCGACAGTGGCTTTGTGAAGATGTCAGCAAGATTATCTTCACTCCGAACATGACCGACCAGCAGAGACCCCTCCAACACCTTCTCCCTGATTAAGTGGTGATCAATCTCTATATGCTTGGTCCTGGCGTGACACACTGGATTGTTTACCAGTTTGAGAGCACTCTCATTGTCACCCCGGAGTAAAGTAGGCCCTTGCACTTCTTCATGAACATCCTCTATAAGCCTCCTCAACCAAACGGCTTCCCGAGCAGCCAAGGCCGAAGCCTTATACTCCGCCTCCGTGGTTGAAACCGACACCGAGTCCTGCTTCTTGCTACACCACGAGATACTAGCTGAACCGCAAGTGAACACATAACCTGAAGTAGACCTTCGATCATCCGAATCACCGCCATAGTCAGCATCCGTGTACCCGAGCAACGCAACCTCCGCGTCCCTTCTATAGAGGAGTCCCATGTCAGAAGAAGCCTTGACATACTTCAGAATTCCCTTCGCCGCCACTAGATGAGATTGCCTTGGTTCAGCCATATACCGACTTACTCGGCCAACAGCATAAGCGATATCCGGCCTTGTAATCGTCAGGTAAATCAAGCTCCCAACAAGAGCCCTGAACACCAAGGGATCATGAAGAACCCTTCCCTCATCCCGTCGAAGCTTCAGCCCAGATTCCAGTGGAGTAGAGCACTTCTTCCCTTCGCCCATGCCAAACCGCTTCACAATGCGATCAGCATACCCTTTCTGGCTAATGAGAACCCTGCACTCCTTCCTCTCCACTTCCAGACCAAGAAAGTGATGCAACTCTCCCAAGTCTTTCATCTCGAAGCGTATAGCAAGCTCTGCCCTGAGCCTTGCTACTTCCTCCTCCGAGTTCCCTGTGATGATCATATCATCCACATACAGCAGGACCAAGACCCTTAGCTCTCCCTTCTTCTTGACGAACAAGCTTGAATCCGAGTTAGAAGCCAGGTATCCACAGAATTGCAAGTACTCTGCAATCTTCCCATACCACGCTCGAGGAGCTTGCTTCAACCCATAGAGAGCCTTCCTGAGTTTGCAGACATAGTCCGGATGCTTCTCAGAGACAAAACCAAGCGGCTGATCCATGAAGATGTCCTTGTCAATCTCTCCGTAAAGAAAGGCATTCTTCACATCGAGTTGCCACAACCTCCATCCCTTGCTAGCAGCCAAGGCGATCACCACTCTTACAGAAGTCATCTTCGCAACTGGACTGAATGTCTCCTCATAGTCTTCTCCATACTGCTGTGAGAATCCTCTAGCGACCAGGCGAGCCTTGAACCGATCAATGCTCCCATCAGCCTTCTTCTTCAACTTATACACCCACTTGCAAGTAACCGGAGTAACGCCATCAACCTTGGGCACAAGGTCCCAGGTTTCATTCTTTTTCAGAGCATCAATCTCTTCCTTCATGGCATCATCCCACTCCTTCACTCCAGTGGCCTCGTTGAAGTTTGCAGGCTCTCGCTCATCCAGAGGACCTGCAAAGAAGCAGGAGACAAAGCTCACTGCATTCCCATCACAGTACCGAGCCGGTGGCTTAACCACCCTCTTCGATCTCCGAAGACACGGCTCCTTGCTCACGGCTTCCGTTGCTTCTTCAGGCTCCACTCCTACCTGGGGCAAGCATTGAGCAGTGCTCCCCCTGCTTCCTGAGCCAGAAGGCTCAGCCTCGGAGTTCGAAGCAACAGGAGCTGCTGGTGAAACAGCAAGCTCCTCTTCCAAGCCTTCAGCAGCCTCCACCGGTGCTTCATCACCTTGCTACTTCCGGTTAGCTCCACCGAGCCACCTCCATATGACGTCAGCTCGTCGAAGACAACGTCTCTTGACACCACGAACTTCTTCGTCACAGGGTCCATGCACTTCCATCCCTTCTTCGCTCATCATAGCCAACAAAGACAAGTTTCCTTGCCTTCGCATCCAGCTTTGTCCGTGAAGCATCCGGGACATGCACGTAGCAAGTTGAACCGAACACCCTAAGGTGTTCAACACTCGGCTTCTCCTTCAGCAACAGCTCAATAGGAGTCTTCATGTTGATAGGGCTGAGTGGCATCCGGTTGATAACATAAGCAGCACAAGACATTCCCTCCGCCCAAAAGGACCTTGGGATATCTTTCGCATGCAGCCAGCATTTGCAGGTTTCCGTCAAATGACGGATCTTCCGCTCCGCTACCCCATTTTGTTGTGGAGTGTGAGCACAAGTAAGCTCTCGTTGGATCCCGTGCTTCCTGCAGAAGTTAGAAAACTCGGAAGAGACAAACTCCCCCCCCGTTATCAGTTCTAAACTTCTTAACCCGCAAGCCAAGCCGGCCTTCTACCAACTCCTTGAACTCCACGAACAAACGGAAGGCATCCGACTTCTCCTTTAAGAAGTACACCCAAGTATACCTTGAGTAGTCATCAACCAAGACAAGCATGTATTTGCTTCCACCAAGGCTGGCAGTAACGTCGGTCCCATCAGGTCGCCATGAATACACTCCAATGGTTTCTTGCTCCTTGTTTGTGATTTATCAAACGGAAGGCGATGTGCCTTACCGTATTGACAGCCCGCACAAACATGCCCATCACCAAAGGAGGACAACTTCGGCAACCCCCTCACCAGACTTCTACTCGCCATTGCCTTTAGCTTGTCCATGCCAACATGCCCCAGCCTCTCATGCCAGATAGCCGCACTATCATTGGCCCTCATTCTATCAACATAAGCACTGGTGGAAAGAACAAACAAGTTCTTCACCCTCCTCCCAACATGAGCAACATCAGCCTTCACCGCTGATACGTTGCGAAGGAACCTCACGTCTGTTGGCCCAAACAGAACGTGATACCCAGCGTCCACCGCATTGGTCACCGAGAAGAGGTTCTTCTTCATGCCCGCACGTGATACACACTCCTTAACGTGAGTGGCCCCTGATCACTACCCAAAGACACGACCCCCTCCTTCTCTACTGCATAAACAGTATTATCAGCAGTGATAATAGCTTCATTACCTGAGTAAGTCTGCATGGAGGTGAACTTCGATTTGTCTCCGGTGAGGTGATGACCACACCCGGAGTCGACGATCCACTCGCTGTTGAAGTCCTCAGCAGATAAGGCCCGGACACAAGTGCCCGTCATGAAAGCTCCTCCCCATTCTGCTTCTTCACTTCGCGAGCAAGCTTCCTCCTTTCCCGCAGCATGCCCAGGCTGCAGTTTGACCTTGCAGTCCCGCTTGAAGTGCCCACGCTGATGACACGGTAGCACTTCAGATTCTTCTTCCAGTCCTTAGGAGCATTGCTCCTCTCCGGCGGATATGAAGTTGAAGTCTCCTTCTCAACAGCGGCCTGCACCTTCTTCTTCTTCTTCCCTTCCCATCCCTTCTTCTTGCCTGAGAAGAGGGCCTCGCTGCCTTCCTGATTCAGGTTCACTCCAGCCATCTGCCTTGCTAAGCTCTCCTGCGAGGCAAGAAGATTCTCCAGCTCCAGCAACGACGGCTGAGTAGCCCACCCTTGAACAGATGTGACAAAGGCCACATACTCCTTCCGCAAGCCGCGGATAATGTGCCTTTTCATCTTTGCCTCAGAGATAGGCTCATCAGGATCCAGTGCCGACAGCTCAGCACACAAGCTCTTCATCTTTAAGAAGTACTTGGAAATGGAAAGGTCTCCCTGAGTTGCCCTGGCCAACTCATTCTCCAGGAACTGAAGCCGCGCCACATTCTTCCTATTGAACAATTCATCAATGGTTGTCCAAATATCAGCAGCCGACTCACATCCAATGATGTGATCAAACAGTTCCGGAGACATAGCTCTCTTCAGAACGAACTCCGCCTTAGCATTTGTTCTTCTCCAGAGCCTCACCTGCTCAGCAGTACCGAAAGCAGCAGTGACTTCCTGCCTGTCGTCTCCACCAACGACATCCCACAGCTCCTCGCCAAGAAGATAACTCTTCATGCACGACTTCCACTTCTTAAAGTTAGTCGGCGTTAAGAGTTCAATGCCCAGACCTCTTGCTAAGCTCCCTTCCATTGCAACACCTGTTGGCAACCTTCAGCAGCTCCGAGCAACAACACAGGTTGATCACCACTCAATCACAGAGTAACAACACTGGCTGACTTCCGCTCACGCAACTGAACCTCAGTAACCTCAGAAACCTCCCTCTGATACCATGTTAAATTTTCTCAACGTGGTCAGCAAGATAGCCCAAACGCCAAATTAATATCTTTGGAACTACCCAGTTCGCACGTTGAACCAGCGGAAACCAAGGACTAGAGGCACAGAGGTAAGTCACAACAAACAATGGAAGCACAAGCAGGTCTATTATTCATTCACTTCTTTACAATGCGAGGCATACATAGCGAGACATGATTTCACTAGTATAACAGCTGAAAAAAACAGAAGCACCAAAACACAAGCCGGGCGGACAGAACCCGAGTCCGCCGAGACCGCGAGGTCGCCGAGGTCGCCGAAGCCGCCCGAACTATGCTGCAATCCGCCGAATACCACGGAGTCCGCCGAAGCCGCGAGGCCGCGCGGACACACCGTTATTCGCCTCCTGCTGAACCTGAACTGAGGAACACCCCTACCCGCCTGAAGCCGGCGGACAGGTTATTGAAGCTGTCAAAGATGAAACAGAACTGACAAGCCGCAGAGCGACCTCCTGCTGAGTCCGCAGAGACCGCACACTTCCAAGCACTTGACCGAAGTCACAGCCAAACTCCTGGCTCCTTGAAGTTATCCGCGCGACCTGCACACAGCAAACCGTCAGCCTGAAACAATCCGTGCGGACTGGCAAACACAGACCGCAGCACTTCCCACACCCCAACTTACTGTTCACTCAAGTTACTTAGGTTACTGTAGATGTGCCAGGGGGGTCCTATTTATAGTCAAGGTAAGGAGTGTGGTCACCGCCCAAGAGATAGCGACACCACCCTCAGTCCGTGCGAATACAACCACCGTCCGCTGAGTCCGCATGGACTTAGCCGGATACCAAGGAAACCGCCAGGAGCAAGGCAACCATTGACGAACCCTCTCCAGTCCGCCCAAGCTAAGCGGACAAGGCACCAGCCCGCAAAGCTCCAACTGCTTCAGGACAGCAAACCCCCTTCAATGGCTGTCCGCACCAACCCGAGGCAGTCCGCAAGACTAACACCTCAATCCGCCACAAGTCCACGACCGAAGGCAAACAGCAACAGTCCGCCTGGTCACAACGGACTTGGCGGATACGGCGGACACCATGAACTTGGCACAATGTGTGACCAAGTCCAAAACCATCAAGGGCCAGTGCGAGCATGGCGGACACAAAGTCCCGTCCGCCAAACACCCTAGCACAGACCGCAACCAGTCCGCGAGCTCCTCGCACTTGTCCAACGCAGCAGCTTCCTCCCGGACTCCAAACCCAGGCCGCCACAATGATCTCCACAACAACTCCCTGCTGTGCCACCAGAGATCGACAAGGCCTCAGCCAAGCTCTAAGCTTAGTCCGCAACAGCCAATACCGCGGACACATCAGTCCGCAAGCTTCCCGCGGATAAGAGCCAACCCGCCTTTCAGCACAAGCTTGCACCCGCGACCACTGAGCAAAGCACCAGTCCGCAAGCCTCTCTATCCGCAGATATCAGGCCGCACCAAACCGCGGACTCCATGCAACATCCCGCTCAGAGCACAGCCAGCTTCCTACCAGACTTTTCACCAGGCCGCAAACCTCAGTCCGCCCAGTCCGCCAAGGCTGTCCGCCACAGGCCGCGCGGCCTGTCCCGTCACACACTTCCACTTCACAAATTTCAACAATTTTTATGTTCATTTCGTAGTAATAACTATTACCAATGCATGCGTACAACCTAATATATCTACCGATAATTCTGAAAATTTAACAGAAGAGGAGGAGATTACAATAAGACAGTATATGATTGTTCATCCTCAGAATGTCATGACAACATTTATCTTTGGTATCTGAATATACCTCTATGTTACACCTTCCAGTGTCGCGCATGATTTCAAAACAAACAGGTGACAAGTGGGTTGGATAGCTATTTCGCGGACCACAGTTGAGATTTCATGACTCTTTCATAATGTGTCAGGAAATATTTATAGATTTATTGCATTCTCTGGAGGATAAGTGTGGATTTCAGGAAACAAGAAAAACTACGTCCAGAGAAATCCTAGCATTGATGATATACATATTATCACAAAATGAATCAATGAGAAAAACATTTGAGCAATTTCAGCATTCAGCGGAGACAGCTAGCAGGTTTTTTCTCGAGGTCTTCGTGCTTTTCTACAGTTAGCAAAAGAAGTAATTCAGCCATCAGATAAGTCTTTCAGTAGCACTCCGCTAGAGGTTCTGTATGATAGACGTTACATGCCGTTTTTTAAATACTGCAGTGGAGCAATAGATAAGACTCATGTCCACGCGCACATACCAGTTGTAAGTCAAGTAGCATACATTTGGAGACACGGCAGTCCAACTCAAAATGTCATGGTTGCTTGTTATTTCAACATGTGATTCACTTTCGTTATGGTGGGTTGGGAGGGATCAACGCACGATAGTCGCATTTTCAATTTTGACACAAGTGATCCCGTTATAACTTCACGCATCCTCCGCCAGGTAACTGCTAAAAAAAGTTTGTTTATTAATTAATATAAAAATAAATTGTTGTTAAATAATTTTTAATAATTTACAGGAAAATATTACTTGGTGGATTCTGGTTATTCTCTACAAAGAGGCTAATTGAAACTGTATCAAGATACACGGTATCATCTACCAAACTTTGCTCTTGGTGGTCGTCAAGCAGAAAGACGTCAAGAGATGTTCAATCATGCACACTCATCACTTAGAAGTGTGATTGAACGATCATTCAGGGTTTGAAAGAAGAAGTTGGCTATACTGCGGGACATGCCAAGCTATCACTTTGACAAACAAGTAGCTATTGTGCTCGGCACAATGACTTTACATAATTTCATTCGTCGACACCCTTCACGTGTGGATATTGATTTTAGTGAGTGCGAACACAGGAGTCGTGATCATGGGATGACCTCACAAGGGTGGCAGGAATCATGCACTGACACTGCAGGCGGTGTCGAGGAGATGATCGTGCTACGTAATATCATAGCAGAGCAGTTGTACGAAGCTAGAACATAGTACAAAAAGACAGGTATTGGTACTATCAGCGGGAGGCGGAAGCCCACCTCAAAATGCTCAAGGGGGATGACGAGCTCCCCCTCCCCTGCGGTGTTTACCTTATCAAGGTTGCCTGGGTTCCGCGTGGTGAAGCCGACGGGGACGTAGCGAGTCTGGGTCAGATTGAACTCGTCCAGGGTAAGAGTACAGGAAGGAAACATGTGATTTTGGAAGGCTTCCGCGCAGTCTGAGCGACCCTCGCTTCCGCCCGGCATCGTGATGAAGGAGTTGTAGGCGAGATCTTTAAGAGGGAGGCGAGAGCAAGAACCGTGCGAGAACGGAAGGAGAAGGCGAAAACACGCGAAAGATTTTGAGAGACCACGAAAGCGACAGGGGAGGAGAGATATTCGGGTAGGAGAAATGAATATGGTAGGTGAGCATCTCTATTTATAGGAAACCGTAATCATGACTTTTCAAAAAAAAGAGGAAAAAAGGGGGGCGGCGGAGGTATAACCATCACGACCTAAGTCGGCGGCGCTTCATTTTCCCGCCCAAATTTGACTGACTGATAGGTGATTGGCGCGAATCTTGTGAGATGGCATTCGACAAACAACGGGAGCAGGTTTGCTCTCGCGGAGCGAGAAAGCTAAGTAAGAAGTAATAATAATGATAACCGTAAACAACAGGAGATCAGATTGCTCTCGCCAAGCGAGAACTAAACAGAGTAATAATAATAGCGTAAATAATTGTTATTCTCGCCAAGTGAGAGCTGAATAAAAGAGTAAGCAACATCAGTTAGACATAAATTAAGCGGGGTACATCGGAGAAGGGGAAGGCCTAGGGAAGAGAAGGGGAGGTCTCGCAAATTAATAAGGCTCCCACCGCCATCGTCCTTGCTCCGGCAGCTTTGTCTTGGGTGGCGCCTGCAGGTTGAAGTAGGATGACAGGACAATGCATCCTAGGATGACCCGGCGAGACAGGTCCCAGATACGCGCGATGCACCTTTCAGGAGAAGACCCGGCGGTCGGCCCACCTGGCCGATCCATCTCGCCGATGAGATAGTCCCACTCCAGAGTCTCCAACCTCTTCTCCACTGATTGGAGAAACTCTTTCGCCGCGAGGTCACGGGCCCGTTCCCGCCGAATAAGCTTTTTCAGGATGGCGGCAACCTCCTTCCCCCGTCTTTTAGCACTCCCGGCGCTGGTCAATATCTCCTCCATCTCGTCAGATGAAGGGAATGGGGAGCTCTCGCCGTCCTCCCCCTCTCCGTCTTGTTCTTCTTCTTCTTCTTCCTCTGCGTCAGCTCCAGACCACGAGCCCAGATCCCCTGACAATAATTCCAGTTAAGACGAGAGCTAAAGGATAATCGTGATAAACGTACCGCATACCTTCAGCATGGCGAGGACCCCGGTCGATGGCAGGCGAGAAGGCCTAGCCCCCCCTCTGTTCCAAAGAGTAGGTAGATCGGGTTTCCTTTTCCCGGAGGGTAGATTTTGCGAGAGGTAATACCGGCTTGGCCGGAAGCGGGGGGGGGGGGGGGGGGGGGGGGGGGAGGTCCGCTCTCCCGCGGGATGGCTGGCATCCAATAGAGGCACAGAAGGATCGACAGTCTTTCCTCCCACCGGTAGGGAGGAATCAACCGTGAGGGAAGGTTGATTTGCAGCCCTCGCTTCATTCTCCCGGGTAGCGAGACCCAGCTGGGCGGAAGCTGGCGCTGCGGAAAAACAATTCAGCGTTCTAAGATTTGAGTTAAGAGCAAGTGGAAAAGTTACATGCAGGTTTTGGGTCAAGTGGAGGAGCCGCTTCCGTGACCCGCGGTTGGCACTCAATGGGGAGAGATGATGGGTCCAGAGGTTCCCGCGGGGACTTGACGACGTCGGGAACCGTCTCCTACGAGAGGTATCGCGTCAGCAACAGAATGACTAGTGTTTTTAGTGATTAGCGAATCAGACATACCATCTGCGGAAAGGGATCGTCCGCACGGCTTGGGGTCGGGGTAGGCGGGCTCCTGTTCTCGCGGGGCAGGTCTCGTTGAACCGCCTTCACTTTCTTATTTTTCTTCTTAGGCTGAGAAGGCTCAGCGGCCGGCGGCTGTCTCGCCAACAATGGGGCAACCAAGGCACTGTTAGCCTTGGCTCGCGCCTGTGCCGCATTGATACGGTCTTGGAGATCCTGCGGGAGCAGCTTGTCAGCGCGCTTGGAAGGCATCGCGTAAGGAGGCGAGAACACATGCAAAGAATGGCGATTCGAGGGCAAAATTATGACCGTCTATTAGCACGTATATTTATAGCCACGGTACGGCCCACGAAAAGATTCCCTGATGTTGACACGTGCTCATCGAATATTTACGGGTTGGACGTGTCTTTTCGAGCGCAGAGCTAGCTCAAAACGAGCGGGGATTGTGTACAACCCCATATTCTCTGAGTTAGACCAGGAGGCGCAATGGTCACCATTAGGCTATCCAGAGAAGTTCTCGCCCAAGTAAGCGGGAGCGCTTGCACTAAGCGCCAAGCCCCCGTCTCAAATGAGCTCTCGCCCGCAAGACGCCCGCATTCGTCGAGCCCAGATCAACAAGCGCAGCCAAATCGTCGAACGAAGACAAGCGCGGGAATGCTTGCGCCAGCACTCAGATCGTCTTAAAGAATCTCTCGCCTATAGGCAGGCGAGATCGCTTGCGCCCGGCTCTGGACAGAAGGCTCTCGGTTCAGAGCTCTCGCCGAGTGAGGCCCAGGGCCTTAGGTGAAATGACCAAATTACCCTCAGGTGAAATTACCCCTGTACCCTCAGGAAAATAGCGGGATTCGGCTATTGGCAGACCAACTAGGGGCATTTCAGTAATCTCAGGGCAGCAAAGACTATAAATAGACCCATAAGGACTCTTTGGAAAGCAGGCTTTTCATTACCTTTCAACTTCTAGTGCTTTCTGAGGAGCTCCTAGCTCAGCTTTTGGCTTTGGATGGGAAGCTCTTAGAGATCTTCCGGGTGTGAGGTGGGACCTCCCTACTGAGGCTTTGGGTCAGTCTTAGGTCCTTTGCAGCTAGTCGAGGGTTAAGGCTTGAGAGAAGTAGGTGTTGGCTGCACCACTGTTTTTGAAATCCCGTTGAGGTCATTTTTGGCTTCAACATCATTGGATAGAACCTGTATCAGGCATTCCAGACAACCAATGCTAAGATGGCTGACAAAAGAATGGCTATAAAGGAAAGAATGGATGAATGCAACCAGCTACAAGATGGACACCTATTGCAAACAAAGGATATAGAAGTGGTTGGTGTCAACATGCTGAGAGAAAGGGTTGGTGAAGCACATGAAGTAATCTGCAACGATACTATTGAAGAAATCAGAAAGGGGGATAGAGACATTAACCATCACTCTGCCCAATAGTCTATCTAGATAACAAATACTATCAAAACAGCCTTAGGAATGGATCTAATTGATTACATTGCTCAACCTCCCATTCCTTAGTTTGACTCAGCCGCAGACAATGATTACCTCCCACTAGAGGACTATGAAGCAGCCTGGGGAGGATATGATCTCACCCTATCACCAGTAGAGTAGGGCGAGCCATCCTCAAGGAAGAGAAGGTTTGATCAAGTCCAAGTGGAATTTATGGAAGCCAGATAGAGAAGGAGGATAAAGATTCAAAACATGCCTGGATATGAGAATTGGAGTCCTATTTCAGGCAACATAATTCTCTATACTTGGAATAATTTTGGAAAGCATGATATCAACATCTCCAGGTGCTACAACTCAGTAGAATGGATAAAGAATGAAGATATAAAGTGCAGAAGGAGAATTAAAAGGAAGAACAACCCTCCTCCTACTCCTGCCAGATATACCCCAAAGCTTCTAGGATATTTTGAGAGGCAGAAGAGAAAAGAGCAAGGAGAAGACTTCTAGAGAATGTTGAGAGAATTATACTGTTTTAACTGTTGTTGTTGGATGTTTTGTCTTATCTAACCTATTATAATCCTATTTTTTAATCTTAGTAATATAAATTAGAATTGCCTCTCTATCTATAATTTGTCTTTGTACATTCTTATGAATTTATGGTTATTGTCATATGAGGTTCTGACTTCTTCAAATAGGGGGATATTGTCCCCAAGATTCCCGATTTGAAGAAGGCTTCATGATGACAAAAACATCTTGTGTTTGATGGCTGTTCAGGTTTCGGTGTGACAGGTATAACATAAGTGTATGACTAATGTATTGTTAGACACTTGGTCACCCAAATAGGGTTTTGCCCATGTAATCCCTTAAGATGCAGAATTCATGTTGATCTTTGTATTAATCATATATTAAACATGTCACTATCATTGGGAAAAGTCACCAAGAATAAAAATAATCAGTGTCAGGAATAAAAAAATTAGCTAAGGAAAAATCCGACTTCATCGAGTTCATTACTAAGGAATAATTCAATTGCATCGACTTCACGATCAAGGAAAAATTTGACTGCATTGAGTTCATTACTAAGGAAAAATTCGACTACATCGACTTCACGGCTAAGGAAATGTTTGACTGCATCAACTACATTAAAGAGAAAAAGTTCAACTACATCAAAGGGAAAAATTCGACTTCATTGACTGAACGGAGACATAATGTTTTCTGAAGGGTGAAATGGCTTAGTGTAAGGAGTTTCCTTATATAATTTCTATGTGTTTCAAGTTGACCATACATATTTTATAAGGGCTATTTGACTTTGTATATGACATCATGTCATGGCCACTTAGATCAATTTTCTCCAGCATGACATGTGGTATAACGGCTAGGTCATTGATTTAAGGAGCAAATTATGCAGAGAATTTAAATCAAATTAACTAAGAAACTTTGCTGCATAAAGTCAGGGATTTTCAGCAAGGAGAAATATTCTCATTCATTGGAGGATATTTTTAGGATTTCAAAATAATTTCTTAGTCAAAGTTTGATAGTCGTTGAATATTATATTTCAAGATCGTTTCTTAAAGTGCCAGCTAGTCGTTTGATAATTTCCAGCTAGAATAATTCCTATTCTATAAATATTCTTTAAGCTAATTTAAAATAGCCGCTTGAGGTTTCCTAATTAAGAATTTCCATATAGAGGACTGACTAGCAGTTTGTTGAAACCGAGACTCAACTTCTGTGGAGATCAGACCCTAGAAAGGGGTGACCACACACTTACTTCTCCTAACAAGTCTGCTTGACTGAGAACTTAGGATTCTATACTGACCCAAGGCTACAACACGAAGGTGCCACCACACACCTAGAAGATCTTAGAGCGCTTACCCTCCTTAGCTAGTGCTGAGCTAAGGGAACATTAGAAAGCACTATAAGACAAGATAAAGAGAAAACTTCAAAGCTTGCTTTCAGAGGTACCCCCTTGGATCTATTTATAGATTTTTAAGCTTAGCCTGCAAATAGCGTAACTCTGCTGTTCTAAACAATTATTTGCTGAACAAAGTGGGTCGGCCAACAGTGAAACTTCGTTGTTTAGTGTAGCTATTAACATAGGATATCTTCACCCCACCTATGGGGAGAATGCGAGCCAACTCCCCAGTCTTTTGGATGGTGTACGGCCTGGCTGCCGCAGTTTGCCTGCTTCTTAGGCGAGTGCGGGCTGGCTGCTCGTGGCTCACCCTCCGACTGAGCCGAGATAGATGCGGGCTGGGTGCCCCCTAATCTCGCCAACCTACTGAATTGATGCAGAATGACTCCCCTGGCTTGCTCTCCATCTTGGCGGATGCAGGCTGGCTCGCCCGCCTGCCTGGCGGATGCGGGCTAGATCGCCCTTCTGAGCTCGATGGACCCACTCGATGAACACTGGGTTGTACACAATCCCAGCTCTTTTTGAACTTTCACAAAGCTTGGAAATAATCATCCAACCCCACGTGTTCGGTGAGTGTGTGCTGAGATGGATGGAATCTTTTGGTGGGTCCCACCTCAATGCTCTATATATACCACCAGGGTTAAAGAAATTCCTAGACTTTCCGCTTCACCTTTTCTTCATGAGTTACTGTAGCTGAGAGATGCCTATGCCAAAAGAGATGCGAGCTCGCCTGGCGGTCACGAGGGAGGGCACGCGAACATAGGTTGTTGACATAGCCCCCTGGCTGGCTCGAGGGTCTCCCAGCCCTACCTTTATGCCTAAAATGGCCAAGATGATCACGTGGTCTCCTCAGAATGGAGCTCCTGCATCCAGTCCGGTGGCCGGCTTCAAGGCCATTCGTCAGGTATGCAGGCTGGTTATAGGGTTTTATCGTTACTTTGATTCTGACATCTTCTCTCCCGTAGGAGGAGCCTCACAAGGAAGTGGGGCGGGGTAATGAGCCGAGACGCTCTTCCCCCCATGTATCCAAGTGGGTCTCCAACCCCTCGTCTATGGGATCCTCCCTTGCTGAGGTCCCGACCATTCCTCTTACGACTAATGGTGAGTTCTCGACTCCTTTTCTGCTTTCTTATTTGATCGCAACTTATCTGATCATTTGTTGTTGCAGCTTCCAACCCGAGGGACGCTGACCTGCCCCCGATAGTCACACAATCTCCGACCTGCCCCGGGTTGGGAAAGTCCTTCGCGACTCTTGAAGGCGAGGTCTTCCAGGGTCAACCTGGTACCTCCCGCCCGCATGCCAACACAGGAGATGTGCCGACTCCAGGTGAGTCCATATATTCACTTACACATAATTGTCTGACTATTCTGCTAACTTTCTCTTCTTCAGGTTTCCACCAGCTGTCCTCCTCTGAAGTCGACATGAGCGCGTGGTACTCGCCTACCCCAACCCCAAACAGCATGTCAAAATACTTAGGCGACCCTCAGGATGCTGAGGAAATGAAGAGGCAGGTGACTCGGTTGTTCTAGAAGCACTCCCTGATGCTGCGGGAGGATTGTGACAGGGGGACGAGGATAAGGCAGAGGCAGAGGCGCGCTTCAGGGTCTTGGACGGCTTGAGGAGCCCAGAAGATGACAACGGGACGACTTCACTAGAAGTTGATATCACGCAGGCAGAGGAATGACTCAGGCATGTCACAGAATAGGTCGACCTGGCCCAATGAGAACTACTAGCGGTTCGCGAGTATTTCTACCCTCGCCTACTTCCCCATTTTGAGGTGTGAGGGAGGGGTAGGTGGAAGTGGATTCAGTACTGAATCACGAGCCCCCCGGATTCTAACCCGCTGACCGATGTCGTGCCCCTTCATGACCTAAACCCTCGTGATTCATTTCCGCGAACTCATTTTTTCCTTTTACTTTCTTTGGGAGGGCTTTCCCCTCCCCTTTATTATTATTTGTGACCGGACTCGCCCATTAATGGGACCTCATTATGTATATTATTATCTCTTAACTAGCTGATTTTCTTTGCCAATGTTTACCTTCTCTTGGGGGGGGGGGGCGAGCCAGCCTGGCTCGCTCGCATTCCATGCGGGTGCAAGTCAGCTCTGGCTCGCTCGCCCCTTAGGTGGATGCGAGCCAGCCTAGCCCATTCGCCTCTTATAGCATTACTACATAGCTTTCATAGGACTGCAACGAGTAGGTAGGAATTATGGGCAGGCTAGAATGAAAGTGAGGGATAGATACAATTTACTCTAGCGGGGGGGGGGGGGGGGTGAATAGAGTATATAAAAAATGTTTAGATTTATTACGGAATTAAAATATTGATACTTATATGAAAGAGGTAAAAGCAAGAAACTATCACAACACAATACACAAAGAAAATACAAGACAATCCAGACGATACAAGAAATTTTATAGTGGTTCCCCAAATTCTACCACACTGGTAGGAATCCACTTAGGTTTTTGATCAGTTGCCCTATCACCACAAGATCTGCTTCAGGTAGATCTAGAAACCCTTCAAGCTTTTGATCAGGTACCTAAAAACTAATAGGTTTTTGATCAGGTGCCCTATCACCAAGGAGTTTACTTTTGAAGGGAGTAAGAACCCTGTACACGAGAGGTTAAAGAAAAATAGATGAAAGTCCTCTCTTTCTCAAACACAATGAGAACACTATGTGGATTTGATGATGCCAAAGCTCCCCCTGAGATATTGAGTAGTTTTAGGAAGAAGGAAGCTTTGTCCAGGGTGTAGGTCTTCAGATTGATGTTGATTCGAGTTCTCTGTAGATTGTTGAAGCCTGATGAAGGAAGAAGACTAGAGAGATTTGTGTGTTCAACAAGTTCTTCTTCTTTCTTGTATTTCACAAAAACAGGAGACCTTCAGAGCAAAAAAGATTGATTTTCTGACTTACTGTGATTCTTGTTGTCTCTGTCTTTTTAAGTTCTCTGTATATTTTTGGAATGACTAACAGCCTGAATTTAAATTACCAGACAGTACTTAATTCTCTGCAAGAATTTAGGAGCCCAAACGGGTAGAATGGCTGGCAATCATAAATGCACTTCCATAACTGTCTTGACAAAATATTCTGTGAATACCATAATAAATGCTTCATGAGATACGACTATCAGCCTTGAGAATGTCAGCATTAATTATCAGAATATATTTGCCTTAAAATGATTTATCATAACCAAAATAAATACTTCTGACCAGACTGGGAGAATTGATAACTGAAGGCAGTAAAAAATCATAAAGCTTGGCTCAGAGATCGTCGACCTGTGAGCAACTATCGTAGATCTGAGATAACTGCTGAGAAGCACAAGACCGTCGACCTGAGCTCGTAGATCGTCGAGCTCAGTTCAAAGTAGAAGACTCTGAGATCGTCGATGGGAGATCAACGATCGTCGAGCTGAGTTCCTATGTTCGTCGATCAGATACCTTCTGTTCGTCGAGCTGAGAATTGTTTCTGGACTTCGAATATTTTCTGGAATGACATACTGAAGAAGCCAGAAATCGTCGACCTGAAAACTTGGTTCGTCGACCTGAGAATTTGACTTATCCTTCTGAAACAGCTTCTGTGAACTGTGTCGACAGATGGTTCTGGGTGTCGACACAAGTCCTTCTGGTTTCGACTGATACTGTCGACTAATAATCTGTGAACTATGTCGACACAAATCTTCTGGGTGTCGACATAACCTTTCTGTTTGTCGACACAATTCTTCTGGGTGTCGACACAGCCTTTCTGTGTGTCGACACAATTCTTATAGGTGTCGACACAACCGCTTGAGTCTCTGACAAGCTGTTGTAGGCTGATCCATGTGGTGTTGACTCTTGGCCTAGACTAAAGAAATAAACCTATGACCCTGACTATACATTTTGGGTCAGTCTAAGCAAACCTAATAGTGATCTTTACCCAAATCAGAACTAGGGTTCCAACAATCTCCCCCTATTTGGGTGAGGACACTATTTACATAATATAAAGAAAATACAAAGCAATAAACTGGAGCATTTGCTTCTACTGTTTCTATTGCTGATGTTGTTGTTGATGTTGAACCTTGCCCAAACCTGTGTCATTACAATCTATATCATCATAATCTGCTTTTGTTATTTCTGGAATTGCTACTACTGCTGGATCTGCTGCAACTTCATTGGTCATCTATATCTGCACAAAATTTCTGAAACACTTCTTCTTCTTGTACTGCTGGAGGAGACGAGTGAGCTTGAAGGTCTGCTGAGGCTGAACCTGCTGTATCTTCATTGGACACCTCCCCCTGCCTAGTTTCAGTGAAAACTGGAAGCAGGCCCCTAGATGAAGAAGGGACAGAGGAAGCAGAAAGGGAAGTAAAAATGGAGTAGTCATTTGTTGAGGAAGAGTAAACCCATTCTTTGATCTCAGCAATAGATAGTTTAATCCGTGAAGACATGAACTTCTTCAAACCCTGATCATCACATAGTTGTAACCTTTCGTGAAAAATAAGATCATAGTGAGTGATACCAATTAAAAGATAGGATCATAGTGACTGATCGATTCGAAGTCGACATGGAAACCAGTGTCGAACTTCATCTTTGAAAGAGCCGCCGCAGAAATCGCCATGGAAGATCTGTAGACTCAAGAGAGAAGAGATCAAGGGCAAAGGGAAAATAGAATATGAAATCGCGGGACAGAGATCGAAGAGAAACCTACATATAGGTTTTTGGAATATAAAAGACGATCTCTGTTCGACGATAAAGACAAAAACGTCGATCTTAGGTCAAAGATTAATTTATAAACAAATAATATCTTTGGTCTCTGATCTCAGTCAGAAATTGATAGTCGAGCATAGCTTGACGATCAATTAACTGAAGCAAAGTCGTCGATCTCTGGTCGACGATTTTTGTCTTCACACAGAGCTGTCGTCAAATGTAGTTCGACGATTTTGCTCAAGAGCTGTTCGAAGATCGTCGATCTTCGTTCGACGATTTAGGAACAGATCTAAAAACAGAAGACAAAAATTAAATTAATCCTTCCCATTGATCATTCCAAGCTGATTCAGGAAGAACAGGTGCTTCTTTTCATCAAGGGGTTTGGTGGAAATATCTGCTCTTTGAAAATCAATGGAGATAAAGTCTAGATTAATTTTCTTTTTGACTACATTATCTCTAATGAAATGATGTCTTATATCAATATGCTTTGTTTTAGAATGATGCACTGGATTATATGTTATAGATATAGCACTAGTATTATCACAGAAGATTGTTGAATTATTTAGATTGAAACCATAATCTAAGAGTTGATTTTGTATCCACAAAATCTGTGAATAGCAACTGCCAGCAGCCATATATTCAGCTTCAGCAGTAGATGTTGATACAGAGGTTTGCTTCTTGCAAAACCAGGACACAAGTCTATCACCCAAGAACTGGGAAGTTCCTGAAGTGCTCTTTCTGTCCACTCTGCATCCAGCATAGTCAGCATTTGAAAATCCAGTCAACTCAAATGATGACTCTGTTGGATACCAGAGTCCTAGATTAGGATAACCCTTTATATATCTTAAAATCTTTTTATGAAAAATAAGATGAGATTTTTAGGGTTCACCTGGAACCTAGCACTAAACATAAGCAAACATGATATCTGGTCTGCTTGTGTATTAGATATAGTAGGGATCCAACAATGGCCCTATCCTGGTCGGATCAACAGGTTTTCCATGTTCATCAGTATCTAATACAGCATTGGAGCCATGGGAGTCTTCATAGAAGATGCACCAGCCATCCCAAACTTCTTAATAAGCTCAATAGCATATTTAGATTGGGAAATGAAGATACCATCAGGAGATTGTTTCACTTGGAGACCAAGGAAATAAGATAAACTCTCCATGCTGCTCATCTCAAATTTAGAATGCATTAGAATTAGAAAATCTCTTGCACAATTTGGGATCAGTAGAACCAAATATAATATCATCTACATATATTTGTACTAATAAGATTTTATCATGATGCAATTTTGTAAAAAGGGTTTATCTACCATGCCTCTAGAAAAACCATGCCCTAAAAGAAAGGTGGCTAAGGTCTCATACCAAGCTCTTGGAGCTTGCTTTAAACCATAGAGAGCCTTATGCAGTTTAAAAACATGAGAGGGGAAGTTGGAGAAACAAAACCTGGAGGTTGTTCTACATAAACCTCTTCTTGTAGTACTCCATTTAGGAAAGCACTCTTGACATCCATCTGATAAATTGTGAACTTTTTGAAAGCAGCATAGCCAGAAAAATCCTTATAGCTTCTAGCCTAGCAACTGGAGCAAAGATCTGATCATAGTCAATTCCTTGGTCTTGCCTATATCCTTGAGCAACAAGCCTAGCTGGTCCTCACAATCACACCTTGGGCATCAAGCTTATTCCTGAAAACCCACTTAGTTCCCATTACTGGATAGCCTTTAGGCCTTGGAACCAAGTCCCCAAACTCTTCATCTTTCAAATTGATTTAGTTCCTCTTGCATTGCAATGATCAATGGGGATCTTGCTCGCATCAGTTATGGATTGAGGTTCAATTTGAGAGAGAAAACAGGCATGCATCACATCATGGTTGAGTTGATGCCTTGTTTGTACCCCTGCTGATATATCTCCAATTACTTGGGATCTAGGGTGATCCCTAAGTGTGACAAAATCAGATGGTGGAGTTGGTTCAGCAACAGTAATTGGAGTGAATTCCTCTTGTGGAATTACTTCTGCTGTCGGAGGAAGTTCAGTTTCTTCCATAGAGTCTTCTTCACTGTCTTCATTTGCTTGTGGTGAGGGATGAGATGTCACCTTCTGGGTGAGATTTAAGTCATCCAGCTTTTTACATAGACTTGGTACCTGCGATGATCACTGGTAGAAGCTTCCTTCTCCTTGTAAAACATATTAGCTTCATCAAATGTAACATGTATTGACTCTTCAATTTTCAAGGGATTTATTGAGAACCCTATATGCCTTGCTAACTTGGAATATCCTAGAAAGATTCCCATTGTAGCCTGGCTTCAAACTTTCTAAGATAATCTTTGTTGTTATTATGTATATAACTGATACAACCAAAAATTCTAAAGTAGTCTATTTTAGGTTTCTTCCTTTGAGTAATTCATAGGGAGTCTTACCTTTAAGTTTGTGTATCAAACTTCTATTCAGGACATAATTGCTGTGCTTACAGCTTCTGCCCAGTAGGATAGAGGAATGTGAGCATCAGCAAGCAATGTGCCTGCAGTTTCAATGAGTGTTTTGTTTTTCCTTTCAACTACACCATTTTGTTGAGGAGTTCTGGGAGAGAGAAGTAATAGTGCCTGATACTTCCTTCTCACAAGAATTCTGGCATAGGAAGAGATTCAAACTCAGTGCCATGATCACTTCTGATCAATGCAACTGGAGTAGAGTACTCAATCTTTATACATTTTAGAAAGTCTGTAAGAACTTTGAATTATCAGACTTGTTTCTCAAGAAGAAAACAAGAGAACCTAGAGAAGTCATCTACAATAACTAAAGTATAGGACTTCCCTCCCAGGCTTTGTATAGCAATTGGTACAAAAAGGTCCAAATGAAGCAGATACAAAATCCTAGGTGAATCGCTCTATTAACTGATTTTAAAACTATTTTAGTTTGCTTGCCTACTTGACAAGCTTGCAAAAGCTTTCCTTCTTGTAGGGGCAAGAGGGCAATCTCTAACAAGATTGTCCCTAAATAACCTAGCAATGTTTCTTTAGATTTACATGTCCTAGCCTTTTATGCCACCAAGTATTATTTGCTAACCTGATTCAATAAAAACAGATTTCTGAACAAGCAGAGATTAAAATCAATAAATAGATATTGCATAACCTAATACCTGATAACACAGTAATGCCTGTTAGAGAAATATTGCATTAATTCAGTAAAACATTACCT